>LR738714.1:218737580-218766239 GCA_902687465.1 Secale cereale
TGCCTGGAAGCTCTGCAGATGAAAGGAATCTTCGGAAGCATAGCCGTAGTCGAACACCGAAGCATCAATGGTCTCGGGGTCTATCATGGTATCGGAGACTACCGAAAAGAAGCAACGATGGGGAAACAAATAAATAACAGAGCAAACAATAGCATCACAAAATATAACAAGACAATATGCGGCGCCAGGCGTGAGCTAACGCAGGGATAGGTGATACTGGCGAGGATGGGAAACATCTGGGAAAGTACCCCGGTGTTTCGCGTTTTCGGACAGATGAACTGGAGGGGGAATGTTGCGTGTTCGGTATGACAGGGATGTGTGGTGGACGAACGGGCTACATATTCAGATTCGTCTCGTCGTTCTTAGAAACTTTCATGTGCAAAGTATTTTCATCCGAGTTACGGATAATTTTATATTAATTTTTAAAAGTTTTAAACATTTTCTGGAATTCTTTTAATTCTAATTTAAACTGAAATTACTAAGCGTACCCAGCCATGTGCTAGCCATATAGGCTAACTGGTGGGGGCCAGGGGGTCCAGTCAACAAGTGGACTAGTCAAAGTTTGACTGGTCAACTGGGTCTTAGGACCCACACGTCACATGCATATGTGTGTAATAGGTTTATTTAACTATTCTAAATAGTGTTGGGGGCCCACTGTCATAGACAGAATATGAATTAGGTTTTATTTAAACATTTAATTAACTGAAAGGGCCCACATGTCATAGGCACAGCAGGTAATTTAATTTAGCTATATTATTTTGTTAGCATGCTGGGTCCTAGGTGTAAGTGTGTTAGGTGGGGGTTAGCTTAGTGCTAACCACCTTGTTTAGCGCCCGGGGTCGTAGGCAGAGGCACCGGCGGTCGGCTGGAGCACGGCGGCGTTGATTGTCAGGCCAAGTCCGGCGTTGGGAGGACATGCGGCTAGACCCGTCGGAACGTCCGTAGAGGGGAGAGATGGATGGTGCTCGCGGTTCATGTCGGGGCGGCCGAAGTCGCCGGCGACGAGCTTGTCCGCGGTGGCTGCAGAGAAGCGATCGTGCAGGCGAGATACGATGGTGGAGCTCGCGTGAGGGGGTGCGGCTCCGGTGCAGCCGAGTAGGAGAGGGTGACGGGGCAGAGGCGGGCGCATCCACGCGCAGACGGCGGCGCGGGTGAGCGTGCATGCCTAGTCGTGAGTAGGCGGGCGGCCATGGCACGAGGAGCACGCGCGGGGGCGCACAAGGCGCAGCCGAGTGTGAACGGGGCGAAGCCAGCGCATCTGTGGCAGGGCTCGCCCGCGGTCGGAGCATGGCGACCGCAGACGCGATGGGGCGATGGGCGTAGTCTGGTCGCGTCCGTATGCGCGGTGAACCACATGGGGAGGCAGAGAGCGGGAGGTGGAGGCGCACATGGGGCCAGACGGGGAGGGCTGTGGGCTCGGGGTGGCCGGGGCGGATGGTGAGGCGAGGAGGCGACGACGAGGTTAACGCGGCGTTGGGTTGATGCCGGCGAGCGAGGTCCGGCGACGGGGAGGCCTGCAGGCGACGGGCGACGTCGGCTGGGTGAAGACGCCGAGGTGGCGGGCCGACGACTCGGGGCGGTGCGCGGTCGTCGGGGTCGAGGGGCGCGCGCCCCCGATCCAGATCTTGTGCAGGCGAGTGGGATCGAGGGGAGGAGTGGGGGTTACGGGCTAAGGTTTCGGGTGCGTGGGTGGATATGGGCGCGGCTGATGGGCCGTGGCCTAGGGGGGAGGCCTTTTCTCTTTTGTATTTTTATTTTGTTTCCTTTCTTTTCTGTTTTAATTTTATATTTTAAATACCTTAGTTTTATAAAATACATAGTTGTACCTAAATTGGTATTAACTAATATGCCACCACCACAATTAACTTGGCACCTAAAATAAAATAGTTTGTTATAAATAATATTTTATAATCATTTAACTAATTGTTTTTGCTATTGC
The DNA here is from genome assembly GCA_902687465.1 of Secale cereale. Taxonomy (NCBI): domain Eukaryota; kingdom Viridiplantae; phylum Streptophyta; class Magnoliopsida; order Poales; family Poaceae; genus Secale; species Secale cereale. The sequence goes on from LR738714.1 coordinate 218,739,520, forward strand.
TTTGTTCATTTTTGAATATTTACACATTTTATACAAGTGTGGTTTCTCCACCATAATTACCTATGCAATATTTGGTTCACTCCAAACATTTTAGTTTTTTATATTTGAAAACTTTTATTATTTGACTTTAATTCAAATTAGAATTTGGATCGGTTCGGAACTAACACGAGATTAGCAATAGTAATCATGGTAACGTGGCATCATTACTAGAGGGTTACTGTAGCTTGATTACCCGGGCATCACAATTCTCCTCCAATACAAGAAATCTCGTCCCGAGATTTAAGCGGTGGAGTAAGGGGGGAAAAGTGCTGGTAGCGAAAACCTAACGAGGCTTCTCGCTCTTGGCTTCCCTTGGGAAGAGGTTGATCCCTTTCGTTGGTGTCTTCATTTCTCTGCTTCAAGTTATCGTGATCATGTCGTCATCCTTTCTTTGGGATCTCCATCTTTATACAAACGCGACCAGGGGAAAAACTCTGAAAGAACACAACTCCACAAAGCTGGGTACCTAACGGTGAACTCAATGGGAAATACACGAGGTACCCCATGAGTTGTGTTTCAGTGAATTCGTTGAGTGCAATATACGGTGGTACCAAAGTTTCAAATGGGTAGGCAATCATTCGATGCCTAGACAGAAGCTGGAATGGGGGCTTGAACAACGAGAATAACATGGTGTTTGATTCCAGGATGAATAATGGTATGGAATTTAGCTCGTGAATCACATACGAAGCCAGGTACAAAGCATACATTAGAATTCGGTTTGTAAAGAAGCGTCAGGTTTTGATCCAGTAGACCTATGGGTTATGGGCCCACCATGTGGGTTGAAAATAGGAAGGGTGGTGACATCTTGCACAACCACGACAGGAAGGCATGTTAGTGGATATCTTGTCAGCTATGTCGGCAACAATGTCGGTACCAAGGACGGGGAACGTAGAGAACCATTTTCTCGCTTGTTTAAACCAGGCGGACCAATAGGGAAGGTTCTCATCCACCGGAGGTTACCGGAATGTTATGAACAATAGTAACAGGTTCTTATTAACAGAGTTGTATACCAAGGTGTTTACATAAGCAGAAATTATTACTGCTTAGATTATATGTAGATCAAAGAAAGGTTAAACAAACAAATGGAAAGGAAAATTGTGATCACACACAATTATTAGGAGTATATCCTTCCCATGGACAAGAAGAACATGGCATACAGGGTAGGAGAGCAAGTACCCAACCATTCAAATAAAGAGGCAATGATTAATTAAGATGTTACGCATACAACAATGTTTGGATAACAGACCAAGAAACATTTAGCATCACGCCTCCAATGTTCTTGTTGATGAGCGGGGTATCATAGTCATGCTTCGAGGTAGCAATGATATGGTGTTTCAATCAAGGGCCAGACTTTGGATACACAAATGATCCATCAGAAGCAACTTATAGAATAAGTCTTACAATTTCCTCCTGGAAGAATGGCTATCCTTGCAAAAGAAATTATAATGATGGGTCCTCCAGCCAGGGGTGCTAGGCATGACATCATATTACCGGATCATCAAAAGACCAATATTATAACTATTGGAAAGTTGTCCCAACCATCATATCTGACCGAGATTCAAATCCGATTGGTGTCATGATACCTCACACTCAGGACGTTCGAGAAGAAATGGTGCAAAAATCGACAAAATGACATTGCAATATTTTCCGGAAATGAACTATGGGAGCGGGTTCCCGTAACAATAGTTCATCATTAAACCAAGGATAGGATGATGAGGTGGCTGATGGGCTCAGCGACAATTCATCGAGAATTCCAAATGGATGGATTTCCACAATAATGTGAACAAGAAGAAGACACTTGTCCATTCAAATGATATAATGTTGTATGCTCGAGGAAAACATACACCATTAATCATTAGTTGAAAGGTGTGCCCGAAATATGTCCTTAGGCAGCAAGGACAATGTTAGAGTGACGATTCAATAAACAACAGTCTAAGAACGAACTGTCGATCGTTAACTTCATAGCAATAGGATTGCTAGAAGTATAGAACTCAAGCAGCATCGTTTGCATATTGGTATCCTGGTTAAAAACAACACGGGGACCAAGGAAGAATGGTGATGATGAGAAGTATCTTCATACCGAGAATTTCTAAGAGGTGGAGCAATCCCCACAACATTCTCGACATAGAAGACAGTAATACTTCAATACAGAACACAACACTAGTTGGAGACCAAGTTGTATTCATAATGTGGACAAGTTCGCGATGAAAGGAAGTCAAGGGTGTTGTCGATGATGATAAAAATCATCGAGGGCAAGGAGGGTATTTCTCATCATGAACACAGTTGACATCTCAGATAAAGTCAAAGTGTTGAAGGTGATCCGACACATTTATCGGGAGGTTTCAAGAGGATGCAATCAAAGAACAACGACAATAAGCAAGGGAATGACGAAGTGGCAAGTTATAGGATCAATATATAAGATGCAAGCTCGGAACCAAAGTTGCCTTTCAAGACAAGCAACATGATGTTGAAAGCTCGACGTAAGTCGTGCTCACTACCTGAAGAATTCGTGCACCAGAGAAGGACGAGGTAGCACATTCAAAGATAGCAAGACCAGGATGCAGTCGATAGTCTAGGAATGACCAGATGGAGTTCAGAATTTCCCAGTAAAATACTAGGGGTATTTGATTAGTAATACCGAATAATTTCACTAGTCGGTGTCCTCGGTTGACAACAACCCAGATCCCGTAGGGTGATTACGAGAAGGAAAGACATTACTTCAGTAAAGTTAGTAAGATGTGGTGTAATGGCAATGGATCTTCGATATACCAGGGGGTAGTACTCGAAGGTAGAACATGATAGAAGTAGAACCGGGTCATTGACCTATGACAATAGGTACTTCAACCTTGCCAAAAAAATAGATGAGGCACTGGAATGAATTCCCATCAGATATATCAGATCAGGACAACATTGGTCGGAACCGTAAATGTAAGGAATCAATTCAAGAATACCGAAGGAATCATACAGCTGGATAATCATTTTGCAAGAAGCTTCCGAGATGGTCTACATCATTTTCATGGGCATGAACACAAAGTTCAAGGTCGACTCCCACTTCTTTAATGCATATTATTTCATTCACCGCTCGCCTTGATAAAACTGTAGTGTTGGAATTTTATCTGGTAGAACACCGGAAGAGTATGACTTGTGAAAACTTTTGGGTTCTCATGGATTAGGGGAAGGCATAGGTTCAACCCATCGGGCACCTTAGTAACATATACGGCAAGTTTCGAAAGTAAATACTCAAGCTCAAAAGCAGAGCATGGTTGGCCAAGCAGAGGATACAATTTACCAAATGCATTATGTATCAGGGGAAGAACTCACAAGGTGATTGAATATGAAGGATACTGTCGGATACAATCCAACAATGGATCAGACGATCCACAACGAAGCTGATGTGAGTGTCGGTACTTACTCAGAGGAAGAAAGAATGCAGAGGCATCAGATTCAAGAATCACCTGATTAGTCTGATGCTTAAATAGAAGAAAATTATGGTTTCCAAAACGAAGGATCAGAAGCAGACGCTCTGATCAAGGATGGATAAGTTGAAAACACTTAGTTGAACAATCAATACATGTTTGAATTGCCGAGAACCAACTCATGTCCGGAATGACGTCTGAGCTGGAAAGATAATTTAAAAAAGGATAACCTGATGACTGTGTGCATACGCTAACATTGAATCAATAGGCTCAAAATCGCTAAGACAAGGGATGTTAACGAAGACTACTAGTCATATGGAATTAACCATAATGCAAGCAGGCAAGAATTTCAAGAGTAGCAGGCTGCAGAGGATTTTCGAAAGATCGAAAAGTATTCCGAAGAATTTTGTGAGACACATGAACAATTGAGTAGAACGGATCCTCGATAATTGTGAGGAAATAACCGTAAGGGTTTTCATGCGAAATAAAACTACAAGACAGTAAACTCAAAGGATTCTCGAAACAACGGAGAATATCTCGAGGCATATTGTAACAACAAGAGCGACGAGTAACAATCATGAGAATGACAAATGCACACAAATATTCGTAGGGATATATCGGTGGCAGTGAATTGCAAAGGCGATGAGCATAAGGGTCTCAGGAAAATATCGAGGGATATCCTCAGAATCTTCTGACGAAGCTGGTGATCTTCCGAAATGAGGGCCTTCCGGGAGAAATAGTTACGAGAACCTAGAGTCAGAGTTAGCAAAATCTTTTAACCCGAATAGAAGATAGATCAGAGTCCCAGAGCATAGAAGAGGAATAAAAGATCCTAACACCATCCATTGGTGTTTTGGGCCCGTAAGCCACACAACAAGTTAGTAAATTTGTTTTTCAAAGACTAGACTCAACTTCGGCCAAGGAGTTGGAAAGGGGGATTCCTACAGGTAGCAGGCTTTGATACCAACTTGTGACGCCCCCGATTTGTCCGTACACTAATCATGCACGCAAATGTGTACGACCAAGATCAGGGACTCACTGGAAGATATCACAACACAACTCTAGACACAAATTGAAATAATACAAGCTTTATATTACAAGCCAGGGGCCTAGAGGGCTCGAATACAAAAGCTCGAATACACAAGTGTCAGCGGAAGCAATAATATCTGAGTACAGACATGAGTTAAACAAGTTTACCTTAAGAAGGCTAGCACAAATGTAGAAACAATCGAAAAGGCAAGGCCTCCTGCCTGGGACCTCCTAACTACTCCTCGAAGCCGAAACTTCACGTAGAAACATCCTCGAGATCCTCTTGGTCCTGGACTCCACCATCTCGTTGCGTCATCCGAGAAGAAGGGACAAAAGGGGAAAAAGGGGGAGCAAAGCAACCGTGAGTACTCATCCAAAGTTCTCGCAAGCAAGGATCTACACTACATATGCAATGGTATATGTATAAAGGCGTAATATATGTGGACTGAACTGCAGAAAGCCATAATAAGAGGGGGATAGCTAATCCAATCGAAGACTACGCTTCAAGCAGCCTCCATCTTCCAGCAGTAGAAGAGAGTAGATGGAAAAGTAACAAGTATCAAAGCTTCTGGAAGCCTCCGTCTTGAGTAGCTGAAGAGTTCACCAAGTAACATCGTATAGCATAATGCTACCCGGCGAGCCTCCCCTCGTCGCCCTGTGGGAAAGCGATCACCGGGTTGTATCTGGAATTTGTCTGGGTGTGTTTTATTAAGTATCCAGTTCTAGTTGTCATGAGGTCAGAGCACAACTCCGGGTCGTCATTTTACCAAGGGATACAACTATTCGAATATATTAACTTCCTTGCAGGGGTGCACCACATAACCCAGCACGCTCGATCCCATTTGGCCGGACACACTTTCCTGGGTCATGCCCGGCCTCGGAAGATCAACACGTCGCAGCCCTACCTAAGCACAACAGAGAGGTCAGCACGCCGGTCTAAGTCCTAAGCACGCAGGGGTCCGGGCCAATCGCCCAATGCACACCTGCATGTTGCATACGCGGCCGGTAAGCAGACCTAGCCGCTCCTAATACCAGAGCGGCATTCCAGTCCAGTCCGGCGCACGCCGCTAAGCCGCTGACGTCAAGAAGGCTTCGGCTGATACCACGACGTCGAGTGCCCATAACTATTCCCACGTAGCTGGTTAGTGCGTATAGGTCAATGGCCAGACTCCGATCAAATACCAAGATCTCGTTAAACGTATTATTATGAAATAACCGCGGACACGACCAGGGCCAGGCCCACCTGTCTCCTAGGTGGTCGCAACCTGCCCTGTCGCTCCGCCACAAAGTAACCATCAGGGGGCTGCCGGGAACCCAGGCCCACCACTACCTGTGTGGAACCACCTGCCCCTTCAGCCCCCATCTCCGAATCATCATCATGTGTTTGTAATAGTATAGTATATACCCTTGATCACCACCCGAGTGATCACGGCCCGATAGAATAGCATGGCAAACGGACAAGAATGTAGGGCCACTGATGGAGTACTAGCATCCTATACTAAGCATTAGGATAGGAGGTAAAGGTATCAATAGTTGTAGCAACAATGACATGATATGCAACAGAATAGGAGCTATCGAATCAACAACAGTAGCAAACCTAATGCAAGAATAAGAGAGAGGGGAATGGACGATATCTGGTGATCAAGGGGGGGGGGGCTTGCCTGGAAGCTCTGCAGACGAAAGGAATCTTCGGAAGCGTAGCCGTAGTCGAACACCGAAGCATCAATGATCTCGGGGTCTATCATGGTATCGGAGTCTACCGGAAAGAAGCAATGAAAGGGAAACAAATAAATAACAGAGCAAACAATAGCATCACAAAATATAACTAGGCAATATGCGGCGCCAGGCGTGAGCTAACGCAGGGATAGGTGATACTGGCGAGGATGGAAAACATCCGGGAAAGTATCCCGGTGTTTCGCGTTTTCGGACAGATTAACGGGCGGGGGAAAGTTGCGTGTTCGGTATGACAGGGATGTGTGGTGGAAGAACGGGCTACGTATTTGGTTTCGTCTCGTCGTTCTGAGCAACTTTCATGTACAAAGTATTTTCATCCGAGTTACGGATAATTTTATATTAATTTTTCATAGTTTTAAACATTTTCTGGAATTCTTTTAATTCTAATTTAAACTGAAATTACTAAGCATACCCATCCATGTGCTAGCCATAGAGGCTGACTGGTGGGGGCCAGGGGGTCCAGTCAACAAGTTGACCAGTCAAAGTTTGACTGGTCAACCGGGTCTTAGGACCCACACGTCATAGGCATACGTGTGTAATAGGTTTATTGAACTCTATCTAAATAGTGTTGGGGGCCCACTATCATACACAGAATATGAATTAGATTTTATTTAAAACATGTAATTAACTGAAAGGGCCCACACGTCATAGGCACAACAGGTAATTTAATTTAGCTATATTATTTTGTTAGCATGCTGGGTCCTAGGTGTGAGTGGGTTAGGTGGGGGTTAGCTTAGTGCTAACCACCTTGGTTAGCGCCCGGGGGCCGTAGGCAGAGGAACCGGCGGTCGGCCGGAGCACAGTGACGTTGGTTGTGTGGCCAAGTACGGCGTTGGGAGGACATGCAGCTAGGCCCGTCGGACCTTCCATATAGGGGAGAGATGGGTGGTGCTCGCGGTTCATGTCGGGGCGGCCGAAGTCGCCGGCGGCGAGCTTGTCCGCGGTGGCTGCAGAGAAGCAATCGTTTGGGTGAGAAACGGTGGTTGAGCTTGCGTGAGGGGGTGCGGCTCTGGCGCAGCCGAGTAGGAGAGGGTGACAGGGCAGAGGCGGGAGCATCCACGCGCAGACGGTGGCGCGGGAGAGCGTGCGTGCCTAGTCGTGATTAGGCGGGTGGCCATGGCACGAGGAGGACGCGCGGGGGCGCACAAGGCGCAGCCGGGCGTGAACGGGGCGAAGCCGGCACGGCTGTTGGGAGGACATGCAGCTAGGCCCGTCGGACCTTCCATATAGGGGAGAGATGGGTGGTGCTCGCGGTTCATGTCGGGGCGGCCGAAGTCGCCGGCGGCGAGCTTGTCCGCGGTGGCTGCAGAGAAGCAATCGTTTGGGTGAGAAACGGTGGTGGAGCTTGCGTGAGGGGGTGCGGCTCTGGCGCAGCCGAGTAGGAGAGGGTGACAGGGCAGAGGCGGGAGCATCCACGCGCAGACGGTGGCGCGGGAGAGCGTGCGTGCCTAGTCGTGATTAGGCGGGTGGCCATGGCACGAGGAGGACGCGCGGGGGCGCACAAGGCGCAGCCGGGCGTGAACGGGGCGAAGCCGGCACGGCTGTGGCAGGGCTCGCCCGCGGTCGGAGCATGGCGACCGCAGACGCGATGGGGTGACGGACGCATTCTGGTCGCGTCTGTGTGCACGGTGAACCACATGGGGAGGCAGAGAGCTGGAGGTGGAGGCGATGGCTCACATGGGGCCAAACGGGGAGGGCAGCGGGCTCGGGGTGGCCGGGGCGGATGGCGAGGTGAGGAGGCGACGACAAGGTTGACGTGGCGATAGGTCGATGCCGGCGAGCGAGGTCCGTCGACGGGGAGGCCTGTGGGTGACGAGCGGCGTCGGCTGGGTGACGACGCCGAGGTGGCGGGGCGCCGACTCAAGGCGGGGCACGGTCGTCGGGGTCAAGGGGCGCGCGCCCCCGATCCAGATCGTGTGGAGGCGAGTGGGATTGAGGGGAGGAGTGGAGGTTACGAGCTAGGGTTTCCGGTGCGTGGGTGGATATGGGCGCGGCTGATGGGCCGGTTTGGCGGCCTGGTGGCCTGCTGGGCCGTGGCCCGTGGGAGGCCTTTTCTCTTTTCTCTTTTTATTTTATTTTGTTTTTATTTTGTTTCCTTTCTTTTCTGTTTTAATTTTATATTTTAAATACCTTAGATTTATAAAATACATAGTTGTACCTAAATTAGTATTAACAAATATGCCACCACCACAATTAACTTGGCACCTAAAATAAAATAGTTTGTTATAAAAAATATTTTATAATCATTTAACTAATTGTGTTTACTGTTTTGTTCATTTTTGAATATTTACACATTTTATACAAGTGTGGGTTCTCCACCATAATTACCTATGCAATATTTGGTTCACTCCGAATATTTTAGTTTTTTATATTTGAAAACTTTTATTATTTGACTTTAATTCAAATTAGAATTTGGATCGGTTCGGACATAACACGAGATTAGCAATTGTAATCATGGTGATGTGGCATCATTACTAGAGGGTTATTGTAGCTTGATTACCCAGGCATCACATGTGCTGCCACGGAGGCCTCACCACCACCTACTATTCCCACCGCTGGCCAGGCCCTGCGGCGACGACAGCCTCACACCGCAGCCGAACCAGTGAACCCTCGTACTCCTCTCCACGCGGGTGTCCACTGCCGCGTCTTCCTCGGCTCCGTGTCATCCCCTTCCTTGGCCTCGTCGTTGTCCACCGCCCTGGTGCTCTCGGCGCGGCGTGGTCAACGTGGTCAAGAAACGACTTCCATCGAAAGAGTACTGTATGTGGAGAGGCTGACAGCTGGGTCCACGGCCAAAGCAAGGAAGTGCCTCCTTCGCAAAATAATTATTCCTCCACCTGACAGCAGGGACCCATGCTACTTCTCGAGCTTGCGTTGTATTCCCTCAAAGAGGAAAGGGTGATGCAGCACAGTAGTGTAAGTATTTCGCACAGTTTTTGAGAACCAAGGTATCAATCCAGTAGGAGACCACGCGCAAGTCCCTCGCACCTGCACAAACAAATAAGAACTTCGCAGCCAACACAATAAGGGGTTGTCAATCCCTTTACAATCACTTACGAAAGTGAGATCTGATAGAGATGATAGTTTGATATTTTTGGTATTTTTGGATATAAGAGCAAAAAATAAAAGCGGAAAAGTAAAGTAGATTGTAGATTGATATGTTGAGAATAGACCCGGGGGCCATAGTTTTCTCTAGTGGCTTCTCTCATGATAGCGATATTCTACGGCGGGTAAACAAATTACTGTCGAGCAATTGATAGAAAATCGAATAACTATGAGATTATCTAGCCATGATCATTATATATAGGCATCACATCCGAGACAAGTAGACCGAAACGATTCTGCATCTACTACTATTAATCCACACGTCGACCGCTATCCAGCATGCATCTAGAGTATTAAGTTCATAAGAACAAAGTAACGCCTTAAGCAAGATGACATGATGTAGAGGGATAAACTCAAACATAGTGATATAAACCCCATATTTTTATCCTCGATGGCAACAATACAATATGTGCCTTGCTGCCCCTACTGTCACTGGGAAAGGACACCGCAAGATTGAACCCAAAGCCAAGCACTTCTCCCATTGCAAGAACTGTAGATCTAGTAGGCCAAACCAAACCAATAATTCGAAAAGACTTGCAAGGATATTATAATAATACATAAAGAGTTCGGAAAAGAACCAAATATTTCTCATAGATAATCTTGATCATAAACCCACAATTCATCGGGTCTCGACAAACACACCGCAAAAAGAGATTACATCGAATAGATCTCCTTGAAGACCGAGGAGAACTTGGTATTGAGATCCAAAGAGAGTGAAGAAGCCATCTAGATACTAGCTATGGACCCGAAGGTCTGTGGTAAACTACTCACAACTCATGGTGAGGCGATGATGATGATGTAGAAGCACTCTGTGGAAGATCCCCCCTCCGGCGGAGCTCCGGAACAGGCCCCAAGATGGGATCCCACGGGAACAGAAGGTTGCGGCGGTGGAATTAGGGTTTTCTCTGTTCTTCTGATGGTTTCGGGGTACGTAGATATATATAGGAAGAAGGAGGGCACCGGGGGCCACACGTGGGGCCCACGAGGCAGTGGGCACGCCCTATAGGGGGCCCACCCTCGTGGGCGCCACATGTGCCCTACTCCGTGGTTCTCAAGTCTCCCGTGCGTATTTTGCTCCAAAAATATCTCTCCCGAAGTTTCATTCCGTTTGGACTCTGTTTGATATTCCTTTTCTGTAAAACCCTGAAATTGGCAAAAAACATCAATCTGGACTGGGACTTTGGGTTAATAGGTTAGTCCCAAAAATAATATAACAATGTATAACAAAGCCCATTAAACATCCAAAACATCTTAAATAATAGCATGGAACAATAAAAAATTATAGATACGTTGGAGACGTATCAAGCATCCCCAAGCTTAATTCCTGCTCGTCCTCGAGTAGGTAAATGATAAAAACAATTTTTTTGATGTGGAATGCTAACCAACATAGTTTTCAATGTAATTCTCTTAATTGTGGCATGAATGTTCAGATCTGAAACATTCAAGACAAAAGTCTATATTGACATAAGAAATAATAATACTTCAAGCATACTAACAAAGCAATCATGTCTTCTCAAAATACTATGGCTAAAGAAAGTTATCCCTACAAAATCATATAGTCTGTCTATGCTCCCTCTTCATCACACACAATATTCATATCATGCACAACCCCGGTTTCACCCAAGCACTTGTTTTCATACTCTATTCTTTCAAACCTTTCAACTTTCACACAATACATGAGCATGAGCCATGGATATAGCACTATGTGGAATAGAGTGGTGGTTGTGGAGAAGACAAAAAGGAGGGAGATAGTCTCACATCGACTAGGCGTATCAACGGGTTATGGAAATGCCCATCAATAGATATCAATGTGAGTGAGTAGGGATTGCCATGCAACGGATGCACTAGAGCTAAGAATGTATGAAAGCTCAACAAAAAAACTAAGTGGGTGTGCATCCAACTTGCTTGCTCACGAAGACCTAGGGCATTTGAGTAAGCCCATCGTTGGAATATACAAGCCAACGTCTATAATGAAAATTCCCACTAGTATATGAAAGTGACTAAACATGAGACTCTCTATCATGAAGAACATGGTGCTACTTTGAAGCACAAGTGTGGAAAAGGATAGTAGCAATTGTCCCTTCTCTCTTTTCTCTCATTTTTTTGGAGGGGCTTTCTCTCTTTTTTTAATTTTTTATTTAGCCCCTCTCTATTTTTTTGGGCCATCTCTTTTTTATTGGCCTTTCCTCACGTGGGACAATGCTCTAATAATGATGATCATCACACTTTTATTAATTTACAACTCGATACTAGAACAAAGTATGACTCTATATGAATGCCTCCAGCGGTGTACTGGGATATGCAATGAATCAAGAGGGACATGTATGAAAAATTATGCATGGTGGCTTTGCCACAAATACGATGTCCACTACATGATCATGCATGGCAATATGACAATATGAAGCGTGTCATATGAACAAGACGGTGGAAAGTTGCATGGCAATATATCTCGGAATGGCTATGGAAATGCCATGATAGGTAGGTATTGTGGCTGTTTTGAGGAAGATATATGGTGGCTGTTTTGAGGAAGGTTATATAGTGGGTGTATGGTACGGGCGAAAGTTGCGCGGTACAAGAGAGGCTAGCAATGGTGGAAGGGTGAGAGTGCATAATATCCATGGACTCAACATTAGTCATAAGAACTCATATACTTATTGCAAAAATTTATGAGTCATCAAAACAAAGCAATCAACGCATGGTCCTAGGGGGGAGGTTGGTAGGAGTTAACCATCGCACGCCCCCGACCTCCACACAAAGGATGACACTCTACAAATACATCATGCTCTAACTTCATCACATAGCGGTTCACCATACGTGCATGCTACGGGAATCACTAAATTTAACACAAGCATTTCTCAATTTCATAATAACTCCACTAGCATGCCTCTAATATCACTATCCTCGTATCTCAAAACAATTATCAAGCATCCAACTTCTCATCATATTCAATGCACTTAGTGTGAAAGTTTTTACTACATTGATCTTGGATGTCTATCATGTGAAGGCTAGTTTTATAGCCAAAGCACATTACCATGCTGTTTTAATAGACTCTCAAAAGGATATAAGTGAAGCATTAGAGATCAACAATTTCTACAAAATATAATTACCACCGTGCTCTAAAAGGTATAAGTGAAGCACTAGATCAAAAACTATTCAACTCAAAAGATATAAGTGAAGCACATAGAGTGTTCTATCAATTCCTAGGCCATATTTATCTCTCTCAAAAAGGTGTGTCCAGCAAGGATAATTGTGGCAAACTAACAAGAAAAGACTCAAATTATACATGACGCTACAAGTAAAACACATATCACGCGGTGAATAAAAATATAGCTCTGAGTATAGTTACCGATAGATGAAGACGAAAGAGAGGATGCTTTCCCGGGGCATCCCCAAGCTTAGGCTTTTGGTTGTCCTTGAATTTTACCATGGGGTGCATTGGGCATACCAAATCTTATGCTCTTGCCACTCTTTGTTCCATAGTCCATCAAAGCAATACTCAAAACTTGAAAACTTCACAACACAAAACTTAGACAAAAATCTCGTGAGCTCCGTTAGTATAAGAAAACAAACCATTACTCAAATGTACTATAATGAATTCATTCTTTGTTTATATTGGTGTTAAACCTACTGTATTCCAACTTCTCTATGATTCATACTTCCCAATACTACTCATAGATGCATTGAAATAAGCACACAACACAGGAAAAACAGAATCTGTCAAAAACAGAATAGTCTGTAGTAATCTGTAACTTTCGCATACTTCTGTAACTCCAAAAAAAATTGAAATACATTGTTAAACATGAGGAATTTGTCTATTAATCATCTGCAAAAAGAATAAACTAAATAGCACGGTCTACTAAAATCTGGTGACCATTCTAGCGAGCGATAACGATTCTGTTTTTCACAGCAAGATCATATAAACTTCCCACAAGTCTTCCCAAAGGTTCTACTTGGTACAAACACTAATTAAAACAAAAAACCACATCTAAACAGAAGCTAGATGCAATATTTATTCCTAAACATAAGCAAAAACAAAAAATATAAAACTGGGTTGCCTCCCAACAAGCGCTATCGTTTTACGCCCCTAGCTAGGCACGATACATGGATAGATCTAGGTACTGCCATCTTTGCTTTTTACCTTTTTGGCGGTATCAAGTTAGAATCCGGGAGGTTCCTTATGTTTCCCTTCATATTCGGAAATCTTTAGATCTAATGAATCCAACCGCTTATTGCAAAGAGTAATCAACATATTCATGTGGTGGAGATTTCCACTAACATTCTTAAGAGGTTCAAGAGACTTTGTAATACTTTTGTTACTTCACAAATTTTCTCCAAAACTTGAGTCTCTTCCGGGGTAGAAGGCTTCCCGAATAACTCTATCAAGGCATTATAAGAATCAAGAGTATGACTCCCCAAGAAATTTCCTCCAGTAACGGTATCAAGAACAAGCCTATTCCAAGGAGTAATGCCAATATAAAAATTGCGAAGAAGCACGGAAGTGGAAAGCTTCCTGGTAGATCTATTTTGAGCATTGCAAATTCTATACCAGACATCTTTTAAGTTTTCTTCCTCCCTTTGTTTAAAATTGAGAACCTCACTCTCAGGAGTATTGATAATGATAGGTGTGCTAGACATGATGATAAGCAAGCAATCCAACACACAAGCAAACAAGAAGCAAGCGAACGATAAACACACGGCAGAAGAAGGGCGAATAAAACGGCAAGGGTGAAGTGGGGGAGAGGAAAACGAGAGCCAAATAAATGTAATGCGAACGATAAGGGTTCGTGATAGGTACTTGGTATATGACTTTTGCATAAGCCTCCTCAGCAACGGCGCCAGAAATTCTTCTTGCTACTTCTCGAGCTTGCGTTGTATTCCCTCGAAGAGGAAAGGGTGATGCAGCACGGTAGCATAAGTATTTTCCTTAGTTTTTGAGAACCAAGGTATCAATCTACTAGGAGACAACACACAAGTCCCCCGCACCTGCACAAACAAATAAGAAATTCGCAGCCAACACGATAAGCGGTTGTCAATCCCTTTACAGTCACTTACGAAAGTGAGATCTAATAGAGATGATAGTTTGATATTTTTGGTATTTTTGGATATAAGAATAGAAAGTAAAAGCGGAAAAGTATAGTAGATTGTAGATTGATATGTTGAGAATAGACCCGGGGGCCATAGTTTTCTCTAGTGGCTTCTCTCATGATAGCGATATTCTACGGCGGGTAAACAAATTACTGTCGAGCAATTGATAGAAAAATGAATAATTATGAGACTATCTAGGCATGATCATTATATATAGGCATCACGTCTGAGACAAGTAGACCGAAACGATTATGCATCTACTAATATTACTCCACACATTGACCGCTATCCAGCATGCATCTAGAGTATTAAGTTCATAAGAACAGAGTAACGCCTTAAGCAAGATGACATGATGTAAAGGGATAAACTCAAACATAGTGATATAAACCCCATCTTTTTTATCCTCGATGACAACAATACAATACGTGCCTTGCTGCCCCTACTGTCACTGGGAAAGGACACCGTAAGATTGAACCCAGAGCCAAGCACTTCTCCCACTTCAAGAACTATAGATCTAGTAGGCCAAACCAAACCAGTAATTCGAAGAGATTTGCTAGGATATTATAATCATACATAAAGAGTTTAGAAAAGAACCAAATATTTCTCATAGATAATCTTGATCATAAACCCACAATTCATCTAATCTCGACAAGCACACATCAAAAAGAGATTACATTGAATAGATCTCCTTGAAGACCGAGGAGAACTTGGTATTGAGATCCAAAGAGAGAGAAGAAGCCATCTAGATACTAGCTATGGACCCGAAGGTATATGGTAAACTACTCATAACTCATGGTGAGGCGATGATGATGATGTAGAAGCACTACGTGGAAGATCCCCCCTCCGGCGGAGCTCCGGAACAGGCCCCAAGATGGGACCACACAGGATCAGAAGGTTGCGACGGTGGAATTAGGGTTTTCTCTGTTCTTCTGATGGTTTCGGGGTACGTAGTTATATATAGGAAGAAGGAGGGCACCGGGGGCGAGACGTGGGGCCCATGAGGCAGGGGGCACGCCCTATAGGGGGGGGGGCTCCCCCACCCTCGTGGACGCCACATGAGCCCAACTCCGTGGTTTTCAAGTCTCCCGTGCGTATTTTGCTCCAAATATATCTCTCCCTAAGTTTCATTCCGTTTGGACTCCGTTTTATATTCCTTTTCTGTAAAACCCTGAAATAGGCAAAAAATAGCAATCTGGACTGGGCCTTTGGGTTAATAGGTTAGTCCAAAAAATAATATAAAAGTGTATAACAAAGCCCATTAAACATCCAAAACATTTTAAATAATAGCATGGAACAATAAAAAATTATAGATACTTTGGAGACGTATCAACCCACCGGACGGGCCACCGTATTTCGCGAAAAAACGTTTCCCCCTGACTACCGGGACCCACTAGCTTCATCTTCGCGCGCAAGGAAGTACGTCCGGGCAAAAAAACAATTCACCTCCCTGACTGCTGGTACCCACCAGCTACATCTTCGCACGCAAGGAAGTGCGTCACAGTCGAGACCCTCCTGGTCGAAGCGTACATAGCGTTGTCATTCTGGTTGGGAACGGGTACGTACATACTGGTCGATGTAGAGGCGCGCACGTGTTGTAGTAGAGGCGCGCACGTAGCATGTACATGTACGTACAGCGGCCAGGTTGCAAGAAAGTAAATACGGCCACGTACGTACATACGGGCGGGTTCTCAAACGCCTACTCACGCGTACGTACGGCCAGGGCTCATGTACATGGCTGGGTCGGAGCGGAGAAATAACGTCATCGTCGTGTTCATGGGGAGCCAACCGGCTGGGCCGGAATGGAATGCGTCGTCGTGTTCATCGGGAGGGCTTGGACGGAACAACCGATGGAAATGAGGCCTCGCGTACCGCAGAACAGAGGAAACGGCCTTGTGTTCGACCGGCCACGTTCGAAACGGGATCCTGTTCATCGGGAGGGGTCTGGCGTACCGCAAAACGGAGGAAACATACCTCCTACGATCGAAACGGGGGTCCTGTTGATCGGGAGGGGTGTGGCGTACCGCAAAACGGAAGAAACAGACTTGTGTTGGAGCGCTACGGTTGAAACGGGGGTCCTGTTCATCGGGAGGGGTGTGGCATACCGCAAAACGGGATTCCACGGGGTACTATTCATCTCCACAGTCGACCCCCTTCGGCCTCCACGGGCTACTGTTCATCCACCGTCGACCTCCTCCTGCCTCCACCTGCGACTGTTCATCCATGGTCTCATGTTCATCCAGCCTCCACCGCGCGCTACTCCACCGGCTACTGTTCAACCAGCCCTCTCCACGGTCTCCTGTTCAACCACCCCTCCACGTGCTACTGTTCATCCAGCCCTCCATCATCTACTGTTCATCATGCCCTCCACGTGGTGGTCCTGTTCATCTAGCCCTCCATGGGGTCCTGTTCAACCAGCCCCAACCGGCTCGATCGATCGGGGTCCTGTTCATCCAGAGGCAACACCACGGGGTCCTGTTCATCCATCCCCACCGGGAACTGTTCATCCAAACCCCCCCATCAACGCTCAACGTTCATCCAGAGGAAGCATCGATTGGCTTCAGTTAGCAGAAGTAGCGAAGGAATCGCTCGATCGGGTACAGTTAACAGTCATCGATCGATCGCTCGGGTTCAGTAACGCGTAGCCTGCAGTGCAATCGCTCGGGATCAGTTAGAGCCCAACGCCTCGCTTGGGTTCAGTTAGAGCCCAATGCTTCGCACCCACGTGCATGCGTGTACGAGAGAAACGTGCATCGCTCGGCCCCGACCACCCATCGTAACTGGGAACACCCCGATATTTTCCCCACCCTCGCTTCTACCACAGTTTTTTCTGTCATGGACGGCCCAAAGAATGTCATGCAGCTGCATCTCCGGCCTGCCCAGGACGAAAAGCCCATTTTCTGTCATGATTTTTTGTCATAGAAGTAGGACCCCACCACATCTATGATGATACCGTGTTTTGTCACAATTATTGTCATAGAAGTGTCATAAGTATGATAGAATTTTTTTTCGTTCGGCCCAAAATGTCACGGACTTGTCTTTTTTTGTAGTGATTTCACTTAAAACTATATTTTTATTCGTCACATGATATGTGTTTTGCTTGGAGCGTCTTGTATGATACGAGTCTTTGCTTGTTTTGTTTTGCTTTTTAAGTCATTAATCCTTGCTGTACACACCTATTTGAGAGAGCCAAAATTATGCCATGACTTGTTAGAATAGCTCTCTATGCTTCACTTAAATTCTTTATGAGCTAGGACTTGCTCTAGTGCCTCACTTATATCTTTTTTATCACGGTGTGCTTAGTATTTTATGAAGAAATTATATCTTGCTTCACTTATATTATTTTGAGAGAAAGAAAGAAAAAAAATATGCTCATGATCTTCACTTATATTTGTTCGAGCTTATCAAAAGAAACACATGAAAATTAGTCCCAAAGTGATAGATATCCAAGAAGGATATAATAAAAAATGTCATGAATATCATTGGACAAAATAAACTTGATTCCTTGTAATAGTTTTGAGACATGATGATATGATATGTGAGTCATGTTGATGAGTAATTGTTCTTTAGTAAGAATACTAGTGTTAAAGTTTGTGATTCCCTATGCAAGCACAAAAGTCAATACATATGAAATGAAATTATATCCTACTTGTGGTGCATTATTCGTTGTTATTTATGCTCAACGTTCACTTACAAGATTACTTGTTTCGCTTCTCATTCTTTTGCTAGCCTTCATTTTGCACTAAGTATGATCTCGACTTGTGCATCCAAATCCTTTATCCCGTTTTTCCACATGAGTGCACCATACCTACCTATATGCGGTATTTCCTTGCCGTTCTAATCAAATTTGTATGTGCCATCTCTAATTTTCAAAATAAATTTCCCTTTTTGTGTGCTCGTACCGCTCGCGAGGAGGTGAGGGGTGGCCAATATTTTCCATGCTGGATGTGTTATTCTAACAATGAGTGTTTATTCACTTGTCATTGCACGAGAGTACGACAAAGGTATTAGGGATGCCCAGTCCCGAAATGAAAAAAAATTACTTTATGTTGTCCAATAATAAATTCCTTGGAAAGTGTTGGTATATGGAAGGCAATCATGGATTCGGCTAGCCATGGCCTGTGAAAGTTTGGTGGAAAAGGAATAAACTTTATTTTCTGTTTGGAAACCTCCTATGATATATCTAGCATGGAAAGCGTTGGGAACCTCAAGTCGTTCTCGTTAGTGGGAAAAGTATACCTCTCAAAAAAATTTATCTCTCAATTTAAGATTTGAGCTCTGGCACCTCTACAAATCCATACTTCCCTCTACGAAGGGGCTTTCTTTTACTTATGTAATTTTTATTTTTGAATTTGAGCTCCATCTTCTCTTACAAGCACCAACTAGGAAACAATATGATCGTACTTGAGCATTGGATGTAACTAATATGCGAATGTGTTTCATGAATGGATTAATGGTTGAGCATAATGGGCTAGGGATAACTTATGTTAGCATTGATATTTTGAAAGACATGGTTGCTTGTTGATATGCTTGAGTATCTAAATTATTATGTCAAAACTAGACTATTGCTTTGAGCCACATAAAAGTCCAAATGTCCATGCTATAACGAAAAGAATATGATATGACTTGATAAACAACACTCCACATAAAAAAATCTGTTTTTATCAGTTACCTACTCGAGGACGAGTAGGAGTTAAGCTTGGGGATGCTGATACGTCTCCAACGTATTTATAATTTGTGATTGCTCCATGCTGTGATATTATCATTCTTGGATGTTTGACAATCATTTTATAGTCATTTTATATCATTTTTTGGTACTAACCTATTGACATTGTGCCAAGTGCCAGTTGCTGTTTTCTGCATGTTTTTTACATCGCAGGAAATCAATATCAAACGGAGCCCAAACACCGCAAAACTATTTTTGTGATTTTTTTCTGGGCCAGAAGTAAGACAATGGGCCCTGGTGGCACCTGGGGGGAGTCTCGAGGAGGGGACAACCCACCAGGGTGCGCCAAGAGGCCCAAGCGCGCCCTGCTGGGTTGTGCCCACCTCGGGTGCCCTCCGGACCGCCTCTTTGCTCTATAAATACCCGAATATTCCATAAACTCTAGGGGAGTCAGCGAAATATTCATCCAGCAGCCGTAGAGTCCAGAAACACCAGACCCAATCTAGACACCATCACAGAGGGGTTCACCACTTCCATTGGTGCCTCTTCGATGATGCGTGAGTAGTTCCTTATAGACCTTCGGGTCCGTAGTCAGTAGCTATATGGCTTCCTCTCTCTCTTTTGATTTTCAATACAATGGTCTCTTGGAGTTCCATATGATGTAACTCTTTTTGCGGTGTGTTTGTTGGGATCCGATGAACTTTGAGTTTATGATCATATCTATCTTTTTATATCCATGAAAGTTATTTGAGTTCTTTGATCTCTTTTATGCATGATTGCATATAGCCTCGTATTTCTTCTCTGATATTGGGTTTTGTTTGGCCAACTTGGTCTATTTATCTTGCAATGGGAAGACGTGCCCGGTAGTGGGCTCGATCTTAAGGTGCTTGATCCCAGTGACAGAAGGGGAACCGACACGTATGTATGGTTGCCACTAAGGATAAAACGAAGAGATTCATATCTAACTCCATAGATATACTGATCTTGTTTATATCATGTCATCGTTCTTAATGCATTACTCCGTTTTTCCATGAATAGCGGTCGATGTATGGAGTAATAGTAGTAGATGCAGACAGGAGTCGGTACACTAATCTTGGACGTGATGCCTATATAATGATCATTGCCTAGATATCGTCATGATTATTTGAAGTTCTATCAATTTCCCAACAGTAATTAGTTCACCCACCGTTTGCTATTTTTCTCGAGAGAAGCCACTAGTGAATCCTACGGCCCCTGGGTCTTCTTTCTCATATATTTGCCTTTGTGATCTATTTTCCTTTGATTTTATTTTCAGGTCTACTAAACCAAAAACCCAAAAATACCTTGCTACAATTTATCTTATTTATCAACCAATCTACCAATATTGATCTCTCTCCCACGTTCGTTACCCGAAAGGGATTGACAACCCCTTTAACACGTCGGGTTGCGAGGTGTTGTTATTTGTGTGCAAGTGATGTTTACGTTGTGTTGCTTGGTTCTCCTACTGGTTCGATAACCTTGGTTTCACATCTAAGGGAAATACCTACCGCCGCTGTGCTGCATCATCCCTTCACATTTAAGCGACATCAATGTATCAAACCGCCGTGCTGCTTCTTCAACCTCTAATCTGCTTGCTCAGCCGCCCAAACCAGCGTTGACCATACCGCCTACTCATGCCTCCTACGGCCGGCTGTGCTGCCGCGTAGGCATCACCGCCCCACCCTAGTCCCACCGTTGGTCATGCCTTCCCTTTACTCACCCACACCCCCTGTTATTTTCTGGCGACGACAGCCTTGTACCGTAGCCGAACCTGTCAACCCTCGTACCCCCTTCCACCTGTCGTGTCTTCCCTGGCTCCTTTTTCCCTTCCCACGCCCCGTCGTCGTCCATCATGTTGGTGCTCTCGACGCGGCATCGTCAACGTACTCAACAAACGACAACCATCGGAAGAGGACTGTATGTGGTAAGGTTGACAACTGGACCCACCAGCTACATCTTTGCACACAAGGAAGTTCCTTCTTATTCCGCGAAAAAAATGACTCCTCCCCCAGGGAGCTGAGACCCACCAATTATATCTTTACACGCAAGGAAGTGCGTCCTTATCCTCCCTGATAGATGGGACCCACCAGGTCAAAGCATACGTATCGTTGTCTGTGTGGTCGCAGATGTGTACTGATACGTCCAAAACGTATCTATAATTTCTGCTTGCTCCATGCCTCTTTTGGGTGATATTGCTATGATATTTATACACTTCCATACACTTTTGATCATATTTGGACTAACCTATTAACTCAGTGCACCCCAGTACCAGTTTCTGTTTTCTGCTGTTTTTGTATTTCAGGTTTTCCCATTACGAAAAATGCCAGAAAAATCCCGGAAAAATTATATAAACAATCAGCGTTCCAGAAGCTTCCCGGTAGCCAAAGTAGGGCCGGAGGGGGCCACCAGGGCACCAGGCGCCCTGGTGGCGCGGCCCCCCTCCTGGCCGCGTCGGGGGGCGCCTGGGCCCCCCAGGCCTTCGCTGATGCCCCCCTTTGGCATATATTTATATTGTGTCCCGAAACCCTCGAGACGGGAACCCTTTTTCGCGATCTCATCTCTGTTCCGCCGCCGCCACGCTTCCAAGATCGGGAGCACCAGGAGAACTCTTCCCGGCACCCTGCCGGAGGGGAGGATCACCACCGGGAGCTTCTCCACCACCATGGACGCCTCCCGGATGAGTTGTGAGTAGTCTCCCTTGGACCATGGGTCCATGACCAGTAGCTATGTGATGTTATCCTCCCGTTCGTGTGCTTCACTAATTAGACCTCGTGAGCTGCCCTACATGATCGAGGCACATATGTAATCCATATGCTGTTGCTATGATGAGTTTACTGGGATCCGATGGATTGTGAGATTATGTTCAGATTGTGTTTGAGTAATATATTTGATCTACCTCTTTTATATTTATGTTCGTAAGTAATTCTTGCATGTTCTCCGTTGTTATTTATTGATTTGGCCAAGTAGTAGGTAGTGAATCCAAGAGGGAACGTTATGCTTGATTGTGGGTTCATGCCCCTCGATGACTAGCTTGAGTGACAGAAACATGAGTCTAGGGGATGTGCTATTGCCACAAGGGGGAAAACAACGGTGCTTGTGCCCGTGGGTGCAAGGATTGTTTACTTTACGCAAAGTTCTTTTAATGCAGTTGTCTGTTGCTTTGAGTTTACACTATGGGTGGGACTCGCAACTTAATACCAGCGAGATGTTCTGGATAGATATCTAAAGGTGGATGATTAGTAGTAGATGCAGATGGATTTCGGTCTACTAGCCTTGGCGTACCGCCCATGCTTTGAACCTCTACCTTTCTTGTAACATAGTTAGCATTGGTTTGCGCACATAATTCTGTCAATTGCCCAGCTGTAATTCGTTTACCTCACATAGCTGTTTTATCGTCTTTTGGGAGAGAGACATCACTAGTGAACATCATGGGACCACGGTCCATATTACCATCACTGATCACATCCGCTATTTACTTTTCGCTTTTATTTACTATTTGCAGCAATACCTATCACTATTATCACTTGCGTTTGATCCTTTGTAAACGACAAGGCCTGAGGGATTGACAACCTCTCTGTACTCGTTGGGAGCAAAGTTATTTGTATCTGTGTGCAGGTCCACGTTGATTGCTAATATCTGGCGCCGTTAGCAGTTGACACCTTCTTGTTGAAACTAGGAGTCTCAGGGGAAATCGATCCTTGGTATCTTTGCCAAGGGAAAACTTCCGCTACACTGCATCTCAAACCTTCCACTTGGGGTAACCAACGAGGGGCGAGAAGCCATCAAGCAAAGTTTTCTGGCGCCGTTGCCGGGGACTCCACTCTTCAAGATAGGGGAGTTGCACGCTATCTTTTACCTTTGCTTTTTAGTCTTGTTAGTTTACCTTTCACTTTTGCTTTAGTATCCTTTATCAAAAATTACAAAAAAACATTTATTTGCTTTTCTGTTAGTAGTCCTTTCTGTTTAGCCAAACATGTTAGGATTTGGTGCTTTGAGGGAATCAGAAGTTCTAGATTTCCATCAAAAGAATGGAGAAAATATGAAGAAGGCATGGGACCGAATTTCTGATGCACATAGGAGAATTATGCCTTGGATACCTATAAAAATTGTGCTTAGAAATTTTTACCATGGTCTTTTCAAACGGTGTAAACACTCTCTTGATATTATAGCTGAAGGAGATTTCCTAGAGTGTGATGAAGCTAGAGCTCTTGAAATTATACATGGTCTATCTAGTTACTTCGTTTATGATCATAACTTTGATACTGTCATAGATAGACTTGCTACTATTGAGAAGAGAATGGATGCTCTAGACTTGATGAGGGTAGAGAAACCCAAACCCAATAAGAAAGACATTTTGGAAATAGACAATGATTGGGAGCCTTTTGTTAGGATTAGCATCTCTAATCAAGACTTCCTTGCTTATTGTGATATTGGATCTATGGTTTCTACTATGCCAAGAATTGTTCATGATTCTTTAAAATTTAACATGGATAGATTACCATCTTATCATGAACACACTAATGGAGATATTTCTGAAATCCAGGGAAGAATAAAAGACGTGCCAGTTAAATTCCTTAAAGGGATTGCAATGATTGATTTCTTCATCATGGAGCCAAACCAAGGAAATATAGTGCTTGGAAGGGACTTCCTCCGAGCGGTAAAAGGCTTCATCGATATAGGTAAGGGACAAATCCGCTTACGCGGAAAGGCAAAAGGTGTGTACCCCTTTCCTAGAAGGAACAAGAGTGAACTTGTTGAGGAACCATTTGAAGCAATTTATAACTCCGATTATTATGATGGTTATTAATTCCTCTATGCATTATGCCTAGCTTAAAGGCATAAAAGAAAGCGCTTTTGGGAGGCACCCCACATGAATAAAATTTTATTTTGCTTTTGTTGTGTCTTGATGTTGTTACTACAGTAGCATCATCATTGTATCTTTACTTTTCAATTTTGTGCCAAGTGTAGCCTCTGATTGCAAGAAAGTTCAAAAGTTGTGACGTGCTGTCCAGGAAACAGATTCTGTCCTTGGATAGAAAAATTCGTATAAAATCACGAGATCATCTTTTTGGTCTGAATGTTTTCGACAGCGTGCTCTATACAATTGTCTTTCGTGCGTCTGTTCTGAGTTTTTTGATTAGAGTTGCAGAAGTGCCCCGAAAAAATCATTTACTACCTGTTGTTCTGTTTTTCACAGATTCTGTCCTGTTTTGCCTTTCCTTCATTTTGCAAACCTTGAGCTTGCTTTTTCTTTGCAAAAACCTTTTGGCAATCTTGAGAAACAGTAGGCCTTCAAGAATATCTTTATTTCCAGCAAGGATCAATTATTTTATTATGGGTACTAACCTCGCTAATCAGATTATGATGAGTTATGTATGAAGGGAGTTTTTAAGTGTGCGATGGAAGATGATAAAAATATTCAGGAGTGTCAAACGCTCAAGCTTGGGGATGCCCCCATGCACCCCCAAGAAATATTCAAGGAGACTCAAGCATCTAAGCTTGGGGATGCCCCCGTGCATCCCCTTCTCCATCAACATTATCAGTTCGTCTTTCGTTCCACTATATTTTTATCACTTCATGTGTTATGTGCTATGCTTGGAGCGTCTTGCTTTTAGTTTCCTTTTTAGTTTTCCTTAGCTTTTCATAATGAGTCGGAACTCAGCTTTCTTTATGTGGGAGAGAAACACGCTCCACTTCTACCTAGAACATAACATATAATTTTCATGTCTATCCTTGCTGTGTGTGTTCTTTGTCTTTCAATAGCTACAATCATGCTCAGCTCTTAGTTTTCATGCTTATCTTTTTAAAGAGCTTTTGTTTAGTTGGTTGCTTGAACTCTCTTTATTTATCATGATTATCTTATTAAGAGAGTTTGCTTCTGTTGCATGGTTGATATGTCTATGATAAAGATGCTACGAGCATAATGGTGCTTAGTAGTATATGTTTTCTTATGGTTAGTCTCAAATAGCTAGGGGGTTCCCAATGTGTTATTGGAGTACCAACATGATTTGTTTGCCTATGATGTGGTATGGTTTAGTAATATCTTCCTTCAAGAATTTATTCTGATTGACTTGGCGTATGCTCACGCATATTTAAGACTGTAAAGAAAGTCTCTCAAGCCTTGATGATCTTTTGTTTTTGAGTAGCGATATAACTACCATGCCTGATTCAATGTTGCTTTGTCGCTCTTCATGATTATGACCGTCATTGCTCTCTTAGTTGGTCGCTCCCAGTCTTTTGCTAACCTCCACCTGTACTAAGCGGACTGACTGCTTGTGCATCCAAATTCTTTTAAACTAGTTATGCTATATGAGTCCACCATACCTTCCTATACATGGTATTTACCCGCCATTCCTAACGAAGACTTTCATGTACCATCTCGAAATTATTCAAAAAGAAAAAAAATGCATTTCTGTTTTGTGCCTCTGTTTTAAGTTCATGAGGAAGTAGTAGTTAATTCATGACCTTTTTAAGTTGGACAAGCTTCACCCCGGGATTGCATGTCTAATGTGCAAACCCATAACACGAGAAGGAACTGGCATAGAGTGCGCCTGGCTCAAAATTAATATAACAAACAAACCCTCCTTCACGCTTTGTTCATGAGAAATCAGAAAACTTTGGCAGTGATAAACAAAGGAGATTAAGAGGATGTGATCGTCCTCATTCGGGAGCCGTTCCTCGAAACTTGTCTATCTCAAGAAGTGATTGAGTTATCTGCTAGCATTCGTTGACGGAACATGCATAATCGAAAATAATAATTATTACCTCTGTTTTTAAAACCAAGAGCTCTGGTACATGTTTTGTCTTTGTTTCCGACTACGGGTTTTCAACCTTACCAACAAAAGCCACGGTTCGAGAGTCTCCACCTTCTTTTAAAGCACCAACTACTGAGAGCATGATTGTCATTCTGAGTGTAATGTGCATTGTCCCAAAGTAGCATTGTCTTTTGAATGGTTATGATATCGTCTATTTTGAAATCATTGTATCTAGTCATCACTTAAACCTTGGAGGTGCCCCTGCATTTATGTTTTGCTTCACTAAAGGGGGCAAGCGAGATATCACTTTATCATATTTGCACACCATGCTCATTACAAATCTATTTGATGTTACAGTATCATGTTGTAAAACTTTTAGTTCTTTGTGATTTTCTAATGAGGCAACTTAATTACTACAGATTCATTGTCTCAGTAAGCTTTTGTCATATGACTATGAAAAAGTCCTATATGGTTAATAGCATGTCGCCACAGAAATTATTCTTGTTATCATTTACCTACTCGAGGACGAGCAGGAATTAAGCTTGGGGATGTTGATACGTCCAAAACGTATCTATAATTTCTGCTTGCTCCATGCCTCTTTTGGGTGATATTGCTATGATATTTATACACTTCCATACACTTTTGATCATATTTGTACTAACCTATTAACTCGGTGCACCCTAGTGCCAGTTTCTGTTTTCTTCTGTTTTTGTATTTCAGGTTTTCCCATTACGAAAACTGCAAGAAAAATCCCGGAAAAATTATATAAAAATCAGCGTTCCAGAAGCTTCCCGGTAGCCGAAGTAGGGCCGGAGGGGGGCCACCAGGGCTCCAGGCGCCCTGGTGGCGCGGCCCCCCTCCTGGCCGCGCCGGGGG
>LR738714.1:218766331-218789550 GCA_902687465.1 Secale cereale
GGGGGGGCTCCTGGGCCCCCCAGGCCTCCGCTGATGCCCCCCTTTGGCATATATTTATATCGTGTCCCGAAACCCTCGAGACGAGAACCCTTTTTCGCGATCTCATCTCTGTTCCGCCGCCGCCGCGCTTCCAAGATCGGGAGCACCAAGAGAACTCTTCCCGGCACCCTGCCGGAGGGGAGGATCACCACCGGGAGCTTCTCCACCACCATGGACGCCTCCCGGATGAGTTGTGAGTAGTCTCCCTTGGATCATGGGTCCATGACCAGTAGCTATGTGACGTTCTCCTCCCGTTCTTGTGCTTCACTAATTAGACCTCGTGAGCTGCATACATGATCGAGGCACATATGTAATCCTTATGCTGTTGCTATGATGAGTTTGCTGGGATCCGATGGATTGTGAGATTATGTTCAGATTGTGTTTGAGTAATATATTTGATCTACCTCTTTTATATTTATGTTCGTAAGTAATTCTTGCATGTTCTCCGTTGTTATTTATTGCTTTGGCCAAGTAGTAGGTAGTGACTCCAAGAGGGAACGTTATGCTTGATTGTGGGTTCATGCCCCTCGATGACTAGCTTGAGTGACAGAAACATGAGTCTAGGGGATGTGCTGTTGCCACAAGGGGGAAAACAACGGTGCTTGTGCCCGCGGGTGCAAGGATTGTTTACTTTTCGCAAAGTTCTTTTAATGCAGTTGTCTGTTGCTTTGAGTTTACACTATGGGTGGGACTCGCAACTTAATACCAGCGAGATGTTCTGGATAGATATCTCAAGGTGGATGATTAGTAGTAGATGCAGATGGATTTCGGTCTACTTGCCTTGGCGTACCGCCCATGCTTTGAACCTCTACCTTTCTTGTAACATAGTTAGCATTGGTTTGCGCACATAATTCTGTCAATTGCCCACCTATAATTCGTTTACCTCACATAGCTGTTTTATCGTCTTTTGGGAGAGAGACATCACTAGTGAACATCATGGGACCCCGGTCCATATTACCATCACTGATCACATCCGCTATTTACTTTCCGCTTTTATTTACTATTTGCACCAATACCTATCACTATTATCACTTGCGTTTGATCCTTTGTAAACGACAAGGCCGGAGGGATTGACAACCTCTCTGTACTCGTTGGGAGCAAAGTTATTTGTATCTGTGTGCAGGTCCACATTGATTGCTAATATCTGGCGCCGTTAGCAGTTGACACCTTCTTGTTGAAACTGGGAGTCTCAGGGGAAATCGATCCTTGGTATCTTTGCCAAGGGAAAACTTCCGCTACACTGCATCTCAAACCTTCCACTTGGGGTAACCAACAAGGGGCGAGAAGCCATCATGTACGGACATATCGGTCGATCGGTCTGTCTGCCACGATGAACCATGGCCGAGTATGGAGAGGTAGCTGTTCAGGCAGTCCCATCTAAATTGTGTACGCATACGACAACTATGCTGCAAAAAAGATGGCCACACGTACATACGGGTGTTGTCTCGAACACATACAACGACGGCGTCCTATTCGTCGACAGCCAACCGGATGGATCGGAATGAAAAACAACATCGTTTTCATCGGGAGGCAACCGACTGGTTAGGAATGCGTCCTGTTCAGCGGGAGCCAACCGGCTTCGACAAGAACAGCCGAAACGGGGTCTGGCGTACCACAAAACTGAGGAAACAACGTTTTGTTCAACCGGCTACGGTCGAAATGGGATCCTGCTCACCGAGAGGGGTCTGGCGTACCGGAAAACAGCGGAAACTTACTTCTTTCCAATCGCCTACGATCGAAACTGGGTCCTATTGACCAGGAGGAGTGTGGCAGACTACAAAATAGAGGAAACTAACTTCTCTCCAACAACCTATGGTCGAAACAAGGTCCTATTCATCAGGACGGGTGTGGCGTACCGCAAAACGGGACTCCATGGGCTACTATTCATCCAACGTCAACTACCTCTCTAGCCTCCACCTTCTACTGTTCATCCACCGCCGACTTCCTACAGCCTCCACTTGCTAGTGTTCATCCACCGTCGACTTCCTCCAGCATCCACGGCGTCCTGTTCATCCACCCCAAATGGCTGGGGTGTGTGGCGGCCTCCTCAGGGTCCTGTTCATCCAGTGACAACCGCCTACTACCGTTGGGTCTTGTTCATCCAGCGGCAACCGCCTACACACGACCAGGGTCCTGTTCATCCAACCTCTACCCGAACTGTTCATCCACAGCCAACCAACCGGATAGGTCGACTCACCACGTCTTGACTCATTCTACGTAGCGCACGTGTGACAACAACGGGCATTGTTCATCAAGAGGTAAGCCAACACACCGGCTGGCTATGTCTCTCGCACGGGGGCTTAATCGGCTTCAACCAGTAGCGAGAAGGATAGATCGATAGGGTCCGGTTAGCGGCGAAGGAATCGGCCGGGTTCGGTTAGTAGCGAATGGATAGATCAATCGGCTTCAATACATAGTAGTGCTATCTCCCGGGTTTAGTTATAGCGACACGGCTCGCACCATGCACGCGTCGAGAGAGAAACACACAAACCACACTGCGTCACTCGGCCCCGATCACCCACCGATACCAGGAAATCCACAAAAATTTCCTCGCCCATTTCCCCGCCAAGGACGAAAATCCTATTTTTTGTCATAGAAGTAGGAGCCACCACATCTATGATGAAATGTGTTTTTGTCACAACAATCGTCATAGAAGTGTCATAACCATGACATAAAAAATCGTGCTGGCCATAATGTCACGGATGTGGCTTTTTTAGTGTTTGTCTTTACTATTGTCTTCGGCCTCTACATGAGGGATAGCGATAAGGGCCTCCATCTGCTGGCACCGCCCCTCGGAATTGGTGCTCATACACAGAGACTTCCCCTCGATAGAAAGCACAAGGATCATAAGAACATCATGAAGTGCCATGGTCATATCCCTAGTCCGAAGGTGGAAGCTGTGCGTCTCCGGCCTCCATCGATCAACAAGTGAGGCGATTGCCGCAGTGTTCAGGTTTGGCGTCGACCGGCTGACAAGCTGGATGAGTGGGAGGAATCCCGTCATCTCGATGTATGGTGTGTACCGCTCATCGTACGACATGGCACTTGACGAGGCCCCGTGAGACCGAATCTTTAGGGGTAGAAGCTTCTGCAAACATACAAGTGTGAGTATTTGTCACGTGATATCCACGGCCACCTATGGGACCGGGTAGCCCCTTGCTAGTTCGGCGGGGGGACGTCGCGTTTCACAAAGAGCAGATCGGCATACGACAGCGCGACAGAGAGCATGCAAGCAATTTACCCAGGTTTGGGCTGCCGCGAGGCTTAAGACCCTAATCCTGCTTTGGTGGATTGAGTGAGGTGGTGCGAGGTACACTTGCCTGGTAGGGTTTTCCTTAGGGCCGCAGCGAGTACACGCGTATGGTGGTGTGGGTTCATCAACTTTCCAACCACCTTCTATAGTTGCCATGAGCCTCCTTTTATAGATCAAGGGGTTACCAAAGTGGCAAAGCAGTCATTACGCACTGATATGATAGAGAACAGTGCTATCTTACATAACTCTGCAGGCTGACAGGGTGCATTAAAATCGAAGCATCATACCTTGCGCCCATTTCTTTGAACACCTTGGAGGTGGCGGCAGCAGCGTCGTAGGCGGGCATCCTCAGGGTAGCTCTTGCCGGGGCAATCGGGGAGATGTTGGCGGGGTAGCTCTTGTAGTGGGTTTCTTGCGTTTCACACCCGAAATCTTCCCTTTGCCGGCCCAGGCCATACCGGATTTATAGCGGCGTCAGCGGGCACGCATGCCTTCCTAAAGGGGCATGCCGGAGCGTCCCCTTGGAAAAACAACATTGCCCTGCCGCTTGCGGGGTGGCACGATGGAGCCTTGAACGGTGACGGGTGCGACATGGTCGGCGACGAGATTTGCCAGAAGGGTTGGCGCGTGGATGGCATCCACGGTGATGGGCGACTCCTGCGATGCTTCCGTGGCAGCTATACAAAACCGGGGAAGGTGGTCTGGAGCGGGCGGAGGGAGGTCGACGGCGGCGGAGGGAAGGGGAAGCGGGAACTGCCGCACGGAAATGTCCCTCCCGCCAAATATCGTTGTCGAAGAGGTCAAACTTGGGCCGGCCTCCTACCCCATGTACCTAATGGTTGACGGCGAAGATTGGCCGCACCCCGCAAATTTCTTTACATGACATGGTCCGATACGGTGTTCATGCAGACCACTTTTTTGCCCAAAACCGTAAACTGGCGGTATTTTATGGGTCATCGCAATATAAAGAATCTCTAGAGATGCTCTTAGGCCAGTCATAGTGAGGAGTATCATATACAAGTATCATGCATATGACACTAGTGTATAATACTACATCCATAGTGCATAGTATCATAGGTTAGTATCATAGATGATCTTATTTATTTCCATGCATGACACATACTCCCTCCATTTCCAAATATTTATCTTTTTAGAGATTTCAACAAGTGACTACATATGAAGCAAAATGAGTGAATCTACACTCTAAAATATGTCTACATACATCCATATGTTGTAGTTCATTTGAAATGTCTAGAAAGACAAATATTTGGGAACGAAGGGAGTAGTAGCATAACATTTATTATAATACAATATCTACTTATGTTATTATAACTCTCCATTTTCTTTAATTGTGTGCCACATAAGCATGTTTGTGAGTACCAAGTGCATGATACTAGTTATGTTCGAGCATGGTTAATAGTAAGCCAGCTGCTGGCTATATGATCTTATCATGTCATTTATAGCCAG
Organism: Secale cereale; assembly: GCA_902687465.1. Classification (NCBI taxonomy): domain Eukaryota; kingdom Viridiplantae; phylum Streptophyta; class Magnoliopsida; order Poales; family Poaceae; genus Secale; species Secale cereale. The sequence goes on from LR738714.1 coordinate 218,771,091, forward strand.
CCTTACAACCAGCAAGTACAATAGTTGCATATAAATTTGTACTACTTTGTTGATACATGGCCACCCCCTCTCTCACAAATTATCTAGGAGTACGTGCTATAGCCGATTGTTAGTGAGTACTACATCCGTCCTGTTTTATTGGTCCCCTTTGTAATTTGTGCCAAACTTTGACCAAAGAATTAACTAACAAAATGTTAATGCATGTCAACACAAATTATATTGTTGGATTCGTATTTTAACATAATTTTCAATGATATAATTTTTGTTGACATGCGTGAACATTTTATTAGTTAAATTTATGGTCAAAATTTAGCGCGGAATACAACGGGGACCAATAAACCAGGACGGAGGTAGTACTCCCTCTGTCTAGTTGTATATAAGTCACCTTACGACAACCAAATAATCCCAAAACACTTAGGCACGGTGCATTAACTCCCACCTTGTTTATTGTTTTTGAAATAAATAAAGTAATCAACCAATAAGAGATGTGGGGCATGTATGCTTTTAATAACTTGAGACTACCAAACACGACATGCAGTGGTCATTGCATGCAATGCTATCAATTAACAAACAAATATTATGTTCTCCCGTTTTCCCCTCCACCTTGGTTGGAGTGCACAACCTAAGGCTGGTTGCAATGGTGAGTATCATATACTAGTATCATGCATATGATACTAGTGTATGATACTACCTCCCTAATGCATAGTATCATATATTAGTATCATGTAGTACTCTATTTATTGCCATGCATGACACAAAGTAGCATAGCATTTAATATGATACGGTATCATGATATGATACTACACCCTCTCTTTCTTCATTTAATGCTATGACACCTCATCAAAATTGCCTAGTTGGCATGCATGATACTAGCTATGATACTACCACTATGACCAGCCTAAGGCTGATCATGGTGGGGGTAATTTAGGTAGTAACTTAACACAACCCAAGGCAATTTTGCTTATGTGGCAAGTATTTAATGAGAGGATGAGTGTTTGGAGTAACCTAATATGTTATTGTAACATAGCGCTTCCCGAAGTAGAATGAGTCTATATGCTAATAAATGAAGCCATGTATGACATCACTACTATGATACATTGTACTATAGAGGTAGTAAGTTAGACTAGTGTCATATGCATGACACTAGTATAAGTTACTCCCTACTATGACCAACCTAAGATGACTTACTCACCTAGAAGACGGAGGGAGTAGTCGGCTTCTCTTCTCTCTCATTTTTTCTCTCCACGAACACATCAAAAATATAATATTTAAAGTCTTATAGCCAGCCAACGCCGTCCTAGTATACTTGCTCGTACCCCACTATGACCAGCCTCATCACTTTTGTCGGTTAGTCCAATGCACCTAGTTGGAGCAGGGAACGGGAAAGAGGAAAGCAGGATTTTGGTGTCGTTTACACTGGCACCTAGCTCTCCTGAGCAAGTATAATAAGGTGACGTGGGCAGGCTGTAAGACTTAAAATAATATATTGTTGTTGAGTTAGTAGAGAGAAAAGGAGAGAGAAGAGAAACGGGCTACTAACTAATAGCCGGCTGTAGCACGTGCTCCTAGACACTTTGTGAGATAGAGATGGATCTTGTATCGAAGAAGTACTACTTATTTGTATGTGACTATTATACTTATCGGCTATAAACTTGGTTAGGCCCCTCCCAATGCTCCACCTTGTACAGGTGCTAAGGCTGCCATGTAGGCAAAAAGTGTGATGTGGCAAGGTAATTTAAGAGGAGAGAGATGAGTGTGGTGACCTCAGGAAGAGACAATGCCAAGCTCAAGAACCTAGGCAAAACATTTAAAGAGAAGAATCCCACCAATGCATGAAGAACTTTAATTGCAAAATCATTAAGACCTCTCCCAATGCATTGGTGCTAAAGTGAGGTGCTAAGTGCATTAAAATGCTTAGCAACTAGTATCCCCAATGCATGGGTGCTTAGCTTTTGTATTTTTTTGAAACCTGAGACAGAAGGGGAGGCCCCCACTGCTATATATTACTTTTAAAATTTACAATGTACATGGTGCAGGGGCTGTACAAGGTCATTCCCTGGCCACTTTGTGGCTCAGGTGAAAGAGGTGGTACTAAGAGGGAGCTAGTCAGAGGGGAGGGAGTCCAAGAGTAGGAAGATGAAATCCTTCATAGTATCTTTAACCTTATGTTGAAGTAAACCAAAGTCTGTATTAAATCTAGCTAGCCAAGAGTGATAGGATTGGTTGATGTTCCTGAACAGTTTGTCATTTCTCTCCTTCCAAATGCTCCAAGATGCTTGTAAGAAGGCCTCCATGAACATAGGTTTGTTCCAGTTTTTTTTCCATTTCCATCCAAGGCATACGCGTGTTGTGTTGTCTAGGATTCATTCCAAGCTTGGACCAGCAATATTTACTGAATCGGCAGTTTAGGATCATGTGGTCCACATCTTCTTCTGCATGGCCGCAAAGTAGGCATGTGAGATCATATCCCACATTATAGTGTCGCCGTTTGAGCATATCTCTTGTATTAAGGCGATCGGAGAGGAGAAGCCAGCCAAAGACTTTGATCTTGGCTGTGACTTTGGATTTCCATAGCCAGTGGTATGTTTTGTGGGCTTTGACGTCCCTAAAGTAGAATTTATAGTATCTTCGGGCAGTATATTCTGCGGTCCCCCAGGTGTACGTCCAAGTGTCAGGTGCAGTTTGATCATTGTCCAGTATGACGTGAGTCACCAGGCGCTGGATGTCGTGATTTTCTGCATGAGCCTCCTGAGAGAGTGGTAGGTGAAACGCTTCATCTAAGGAGGAGACACTTAGGAATTGTTGTATTGAGGCATCTTCATGCTTGGCAAAGGAGAAGGCCCTAGGGTGTGATTCAGCAAGAATCTCGTCGAGCCAGTGATCTTTCCACATAAGTACATTTTTCCTTGGATGATTGTCACCTTCGAGATTCCACGGTATATTGGAACTAGTTTGATAACATCTCTCCACCAGAAGGAGCCACAGGGGTCAGAAGCATGAGGAATCTTGTTTGTGTAGTATGTGGACCAAATCAAGTCAACCCATGGGAGATCATGTTTGTTGTAGAATTTGTGCAGATATTTGAGTAGGAGTGCATCGCTTTGGATCCTTAAGTTGATGATACCAAGGCCTCCACTTTGTTTTGGGCGGCAAATCCTATCCCAGGCAGCTAAGGAGTTATATTTCTCCCCTTGGTCCATTTTTTTTGTCCAAAGGCATTTCCTGCGAATCTTATCCAGTAGGTCCAAATTTTCGGTGGTATTTTGAGTGTACATAGAGCAAACATTATGAGCGATGTGATAGTTGTATTTAACAATGAAAGTTTGGCTCCGTAAGACATCATTGACAAGGTAGAGGTTAATCTTCGCTCAGTAGAGCATACCATCGGCATTAGGTCTTGAATGGAGGGTTTGCAAGTCCCCAGAGGAAGGCCTAGATATGTAAAAGGCATGGTGCCAGTTTTACATTGGAAAATATTGGCAATGTTATTAGTAAGATCCTCTCCACAGTTCATTGGTAGGAGTGTTGATTTATGAAAAATGATTTTAAGACCAATTGATGTGGCAAAGTCACTGAGGATTCCTTTCATTGTCTGCGCTTGAATAGGGCATGCTGGCATGATAATTATGGTGTCATCCGCGTATTGAATAACTGGGTAGTCCTGTTGCTGCTCTCTTGGTAGTGGTAAATATATCCTCCCTTGTCTGAAAGCCTCATTTATGGCTGCCTGTAGGAGATCCGCTGCAATAACAAAAATGAGAGGGGATAGGGGGTCTCCTTGCCTGACTCCGCATTTGCAGATGAATTTCCTTCCTGGGACTCCATTTAGGAGGACAGAAGATTTTCCCGATTGTATCCATGAAATCCACTTGTCATTGAATCCCATATGTTCCATAATTTCAATCATAGCCCCATGTTCTATGGTATCAAAGGATTTTGCAAAGTCAAGTTTTAGTAGGACAATTTGTTTCTTGGTGGCTTGGCATTGATGGATATATTCAAAGGCCCAGGCAAGGCAATCTTGTATGGTTCTACGTTTGATGAAACCATATTGATTACGGTGTACAAGCTTTAGAATAACCTTTTGTAGTCGGTTGGCTAGAATCTTGGTGATAACTTTCAAGGAGCAGTTTAGAAGTGTGATGGGTCGGAAATCATTGATTGTCTCAGGTGATGAAACCTTGGGTATTAAAGTAATGAAACCCTCATTGATGCTTTCTAAGTTTAAGGTCCCCTCATGAAACTGATTACATAGATTATAGAAGTCCTCTTTGATGATGTGCCAACATGTTTTAATGAAATGGCCCGTGAAACCATCCGGTCTAGGAGCCCTGTCAGCGGGCATATTTTTGACAACATCATCGATTTCCTGCTTGGAGAAAGGTATAGTGAGCTGGTCTAGATCGTCCACTTTTTTTCCAGTATGTTATGGAGGTTGAATTTCATTTGATAATTACCAGAAGAGCCAAGCCTGTCCTTGTAGGTATGATATATGAGAGCCTCTTTTCCAGAATGATCTTCCACAGTGGTACCATTGTCTAATTGAAGAGTTGGTATAGTATTCCATCTATATCTTTCTGAAGCAAGGGCCTTAAGGAGTTTTGGATCTTCATCCCCAAATTGAACCCACCGGATGGTGCATCGTTTTTTCCAGTATTGTTTCTGATAGTGTTGTAGCTAAGCCTCCTTTATTTAATTGTTTAGTGACAAAACTCCTTCATGTATTGGTTGGTAGTCTTTTTGCATAGGTTCACGTGCTTAGCATTAGTTCTTCTTGGGGTTACTATAATGCTCTCTCTCCTCTTTAATTGCTTTGCCACATCATTTTTCTTCCTATGTGGCACCCTTAGCACCTGTCCACCATGGAGCACTGAGAAGGGCCTAACAAGTTCTTAAACTGGTCCTAAATCAACATGATGATGGGGCACTCACTAGGAGTGATGTATTGGGCTGAAAATGGTCATGGCAGGATGACTTGATCATATGAAGGTGACATAAATTTTCACCACCTTTTGGACAAGCCAAAGTGGTACTTCCTTCATAAACATTCCCATTGTCCAGAAACTCAGGATAAATCCTGAGGGAAAGCGGCTAGATGAAATGAGCCCAAATCTTGTTGAGAAGGCTCGGGGAAATTTTCAGCCATAATGGGGCAACATAAAATACATTTGCTTCATAAAATGAAAAACTAACTAGAAACAAAGAATTGAAGTTGAGCTCACATGGATGCAAGAAATGATCTCCAATTTAGACGATGGTTATTATTTGAAGATATTGAGGTCATGCAAAAATTTCAACCCATTTTGATATGCCTAGCTTGTACCTCCTTCACAAAGTATCTTTCTGGATAGAAACTTTGGAAATTAGCTGAAAAATATTCACTGGACAAATGAGTATGAAAATTTGCATGATGCAGTGATATGGATAGGAAAAGATGTCCAAAAAGAATGGGCAAGGATAAATAGCACTTGCTTCACAAAGTGCCATTTAGGGCAGAATAGGAAAAAGGATCATTTGACAATTATTTTTGAACATGGCAAGGAAAACTTTTGCCATATTTGATGAAGATATGACCCAAACAATTTATGAGAATTATTTGGGCACTTTAGGAGTGATGGAAATATAGGTTGCTTAACAACCTAGGGAAAATTGGGTTATTCCTTTAATAGAAAAAGGAATATTCCCTGGAAAAAGAATATTGAGATTGGTCCAAGATAGAAATGGCAAGGTCTAGGGATGGATATGAGGACGACAAGCTTCTCTGGAAAGGAAGAAGAGTTTATCTTCTATAGTTTCCAGACCACATAGCCACGGAAAAAGAAAACTCAAGAAAAAAATCTCAGAAAATCAAAAGAAAAAGTAAGGGCCAAAAAGTCAGGCTGTGACACCAGCGCACCAATCCCTCACGCCCATGGGGCCACCTGCACACCCCGCACGATGCAAATGTCAGTGCTATCTTCAGTTGTGGCACCCCGGCTCAGAGAAACCGGAACGCCCCGTATTCCAGCCCATAGATCGAGAAGTAGTCTTATAGAATACAACACTGCTTAGCATAGAACAAATTAACTCTTTATTACAATCTATCTGGGTACAATGGGATAACATCGACATAACATCGGCACGACAACACTACGCCTGCCACTGTTGCTCCATGCAAGCAGCAAAACAACGCGAAGCAGCGGAATGACTTCTAGTAGCAGAACATCGACGACGGTGGTGAACTCCACTACGCAGGGACTCTGGCTGGAACGCTTATCCTGGCTCACAAACAAGGAATCCATGGAAAACAAGCAATCAAATCCGGCATGACCTGCAAGCTGGCATGACACGCCAGGTCGGTACATTGGATATACTTGCAAGCTCACACCAACCAAGAGCAATCAAGACAGAAAACATCATGGCAATTACAGGTTAACAAGGATTAACATGATACTATCAGATCGTTCATAGCATGCAGCATGATGATACAGCTAGAACAATATGAGCATGGCATGAACATATGAACATGATGATACTAGCATGCAGCATCCTGATGCTATCATGTACCAACTTACTCTGCCCGGGTTACCTCGTAACCAACACGTGCACAAGCTTACCATCACGGACATCACAAGATCATCTCAGGATCCAATCAAGCTTGGTATTAACAACACAATAGTAATCATTATATGACCACAAGGAGCTTGACCTTTACCCTTGACTCTCGCATAACACCACAAATTTCCAACAACTAGGTATCCTCGATACCACGGTGATCCTCTCATGATCCCAACCAACTTCTTTCTCATCATCGAATCGGGCTTATTATTAAGCACATTATTATTATTACCTGTTGACCCATAGTATGACCAACTACAAACTGGGCACATATCCGCGGGCGCAGCTATCAATAGATTTAACACACACTATGCAGAGGTTAGGACACTATACACGCCCCACAGAACCCATGGCCTGGCACTCCCGTTTGGGTGGACCAATGGAATTCCAAAAAGACCGATCTATTACCCATGACACTCTCTAGGCCACTCCGACCAACTCCCCTCTAGGCTAAGTCATGGGTGGCCCCGTGTCTACAAAAGACACCCAACGACGACCGTCGTGGCAAAACATAAACGGTCCCAAATGGGGACAAGGGTCCTTACAACAACAACAACGGGCACACAAGATTTATGCCGTCCTACCTAGCAAAGGTAGCGCCCACGCATAACCTTCCCTCATTGGAGGCACCGGCGCGAGGCATGACAATAGATGCAGTTAGGACCTTCCCATAAAAGGCAAGTGTGGTTGCACTGATCAGCTCGATTTGGTGGCACCATGACTCAGCCAACAATTCTCCAAGTTCATTATTATCCGGTTAAACTTGAATGCAATAAGCTGAGTCATATTAAAATAACATGATGCAACTACAATGCATGAGCATGATGCCAACATGAGCATGGAGATGCTACATAATCAACGAGCATAACAACAACATTTAATCATTTATCCAGATGAGCATGACATACTAACGAGCATGAATATCGCAAACAGAACACTACTCATAGCATAACCTTACCACTAGCATCAATAATAAATGTCATGCAAGAACGTATCAACAATGATACCATGCAAGCATTTAACCAACTGGATGCAAATGAACATGGATAACAACGATACTCGAAACAGATGATAGTCATGCACGAAAGACCATAACCCACATCAACATGTACTACTACCAATCATGGCATGCAAAGCAATACTATTAAGAACACATGATAACCGAGTGTATAAGAACATATCATGAAGATAAACACAGATCCATAAGCATAACCGAAACAGTGATAACAGTTGCAAACAAACAAGCGCTTATTAAAAGTTCAAGTAGAAACCATGGCTACTGCATGACTATCAAGCAAGTGGTTGTCGTGGCTTGCCTAGGGATGAAGGATACACTGGGGAGAAGTGCAGAACGATCGCGGAAGGAATCACCGGAAAAGCTTCTCCCTCTGAGGGGCTGATTAGGGGCAAGGGAAAAATGGTCGTTTTCAGTGTGTCAAACCATAGTGAAAATGATGTAAACAGAACGGGAACGACGAGACAAAGAGGTGGGCGTTGGATTCACCTCATTTGGAGTTAGGAGCGCGAAGATATAAGCATTTGAAATCCAGGGACCAAGCTATAAAATAAACTCTACAAACAAGCGCATGCCTGGAAAAATAGAAAACGTATTCCAAGAAATACGCTTTCAGGACAATGAAGGCGTATTTCAAGCCGAAGCCACAGAACTTTACGCTTTCACTGAAACGAAAGCGCAAAAGAGAGAATACTCTTCCACTTACAACGCGCGCGGGCCCGGTGCTAGTCAATGGGTAGCCGGTGACTGGTGGGGTCCGGGGTGACGCGGGATCCACCTGGTGTGGCGTCTTCTTCCTCCATGCCCTTCCCCATATAGGAAACAAAGGAGGGGCAGGGGAGGGACCGGCCGACAACAAGGCGGTTGTCTCCAGCCACCTCGGGCCCAGGTGAGGCGGCCGAAGGGCTTGGGAGGTGGAGCCGTGCTGGTCTCGACGTAGTGGCCGTGCCGTGGCGGGCTAGGATGACGACGACTCGTGCAGAAAGAGCAGAGGAAGCACGACCATTCTTTAGGGTGAGGGCACGGCGCACCCCAAGTGAAGGAGGAGGGCGGAGGAGCTCTGGTGGGCTGGGGGTATTGCTCTAGTGGTGGAAGGAGGAGAATGGGGTCCGATGTGTCGAATTTAGGAGGGGCCGGCGACGGGCACGACAGCCACTGAAGGGGAAGAGAGCTCCTTGAGCTTGGGCAGGAAGCTAGGGAGGGAGCTGGGAGCTAGAGGAGGGCAATGGAGCATCTGGTGAGCTCGGGAGGCAAGAGGAGGGGGCTATAAATAGGCGGGGGCGAGGTGACGAGCTCGAGTGTCACCGCGGGGGTCCGGCCAATGCTCTGGCAATGCTTAGCGGTCACAGGGAGGCGCGGGAACGCGACGAGGGGGAGCAGATGAGTTGCGGAAATCACGGAGCAAAGGAGGCCAAGTGGCCACGGGGAGGAAGCGGACGGAGGAGGAAGACGAAGGTCGGCTACAGCTCGTCGATAGGCACGCGGCAATGAGCGCCAGCAAGAGAGCTGCAGGCGGGGGAGAGGAATCAGGGAAGAAGAGGACGAGACGGGCGAGCTGTTGGACATGGACGGACAGGCCAGAGCTGGCTGGCACAGTCATGCTGTCGAGAACAGTGGCTAGACCACCGCTTTGGCTGGCTCCTCGTGATCACCACGGACAAGGCGTGCCCAGGCTGCCTCCTGGGTGTCGCCCCATATCTACGGTGTTGTCTTCCGACGATAGATCAGCACAGAAGTGATGAAACAAGTAGAGGCACTATGGGTAGATGGGAAGGATCACCTGAAGTTGGCTGCAACAACTGTTTGATGGAGATGGTTGAGAGCAGAGATGAGATAAGAACATGAGGGGGTGTCTGGGATGCTTAGCGTCGAAGGCATGATGAGCCTGAGACATTTGAGATTATCTGGACCAAGTCTTAATGCACTTGCTTAACAACTTCTTAAACTGGTCCAAACTCAACATGATGATGGGGCACTCACTAGGAGTGATGGATTGGGCTGAAAACGGTCATGGTAGGCTGATTTGATCATATGAAGGTGACATAAAGTTTCACCACATTTTGGACAAGCCAAAGTGGTATTTCCTTCATAAACATTCCCATTGTCCAGAAACTCAGGATAAATCCTGAGGGAAAGCGGCTAGATGAAATGTGCCGAAATCTTGTTGAGAAGGCTCGGGGAAATTTTCAGCCATAATGGGGCAATATAAAATACATTTGCTTCATAAAATGAAAAACTAACTAGAAACAAAGAATTGAAGTTGAGCTCACATGGATGCAAGAAATGATCTCAAATTTAGATGAGGGTCATTATTTGAAGATATTTAGGTCATGCAAAAATTTCAACCCATTTTGATATGCCTAGCTTGTACCTCCTTCACAAAGTATCTTTCTGGACAGAAATTTGGAAATTAGCTAAAAAATATTCATTGGACAAATGAGTATGAAAATTTGCATGATGCAGTGATATGGATAGGAAAAGATGTCCAAAAAGAATGGGCAAGGATAAATAGCACTTGCTCCACAAAGTGCCATTTAGGGTAGAATAGGAAAAAGGATCATTTCAAAATTATTTTTGAACATGGCAAGGAAAACTTTTGCCATATTTGATGAAGATATGACCCAAACAATTTATGAGAATTATTTGGGCACTTTAGGAGTGATGGAAATATAGGTTGCTTAACAACCTAGGGAAAATTGGGTTATTCCTTTAATAGAAAAAGGAATATTCCCTGGAAAAAGAATATTGAGGTTGGTCCAAGATAGAAATGGCAAGGTCTAGGGATGGATATGAGGACGACAAGCTTCTCTGGAAAGGAAGAAGAGTTTATCTTCTCTAGTTTCCAGACCACATAGCCACGGAAAAAGAAAACTCAAGAAAAAAATCTCAGAAAATCAAAAGAAAAAGTAAGGGCCAATAAATCAGGCTGTGACATCAGCGCCTCCACCACCTGGATCGTTGGCAATGGTGACAAGCGCATATTATGGACCGACCATTGGATCGACGGACGATCAGTGGCTGAGATCGCTCCTCAACTTTTTCAAATGATCCCGAAGCGTTGCCAGAAAATTCACACGTTCAGAGACTGCCTCTCCTAGCGCTCCTGGGTGCAGGACATCCACGACGCTCTAGGCCCAACCGCCATGGTGCAATACGTTCAGCTCTAGCGAGTGGTGCGCCACATCTAGCTTAGCAACTCTCCAGACACTATCCGCTGGCGTTCGACTACATTGGGCACCTACTCTACCAGCTCATGTTATCAAGCCCTTTTTCATGGAGCTTGCGAGGAACCTCACTGGAAGCAGACATGGAAATCTTGGGCACCCCTTCGCGTCAATTTCTTCATTTCGCTCGCTCTACAAGACTGGTGATGGACGACGGAGCGTCTTGCTAGGCACGGCCTACCTCATGAACCCGCTTGTGCCCTCTGTGATAAAGAAGACGAATCGATGCAACATCTGCGGGCTGGCTGCTCCTTCTCCAGGCAGGTGTGGCATGATGTCTTTGCTTCGGATCGATCACCTACGGACCTGCCGACCGAGGACACCGACTTCCTTGTGTGATGGGCATCTTCTTGTGCCCTCGTGCCCACCACCGCACGGAAAGGATTATCCTCCCTCATCATCCTCACCGCTTGCTGGATCTTGAAGCACCGCAATGGCTGCATCTTTGATGGCGACCACCCCTCCGTCTCTCACCTATGCTCTATGATCAAAGATGAAGCGCGCCTGTGGGCTAGGGCCGGTGCCATCATGATTAGTAACATCATTCCAGAGACTTAGGATATGATGTTGAGGGGACGAGCAACCCCGTATGTTTTCTTGGCAACCACTTCCATGCCTTCCCTATGTACATGGCACAGTGTGTCGTCATAATCTCATGTTGTAACACTCTCCTTCTCTCAATGAGAAGATACGCATCCTTAGCGTATTCGCGAAAAAAAAAAGTTTTCAAGTTTTGGGTGATACATCGATATGAGGAGAATAAGGAGTGCCAAGACCCAAGGGATGCCCAAGGCACCCCAAGGTAATATTCAAGTAAGATCCAAGCAACTAAGCTTGGGATACCCCGGAAGGCATCCCCTCTTTCGTCTTCAACATTATCGGTAACCTCACTCGGAGCTATATTTTTATTTGTCACACAATATGAGTAATTCTTGGAGTGTCATTTTGTTTTGTTTTAGTTTACTTGCTGTTATTTAGAATAGTGTTCTGCATCTTTTTTTGAATAAAACGACAAGTATTGCCTTTAGCATGCTTATTTTGCAAGTATATATGTTGTTGTTTGAAAACAGAAAGTTTTCTATCATTATCTGGATTCTTCTGAAAAGTCAGAACGTGCTAATATCTTCAAATTATTACAAACAAAGCATGAATGAGTTCTCTGTTACATGGTAATTTTCAGAATTGTTTGAGCCAGGGAATATGAGTAAAATTGCACTCTTTATAGACTATCCTGTTTAGACATATTGCTATTATGTTTGTATTGTTTGCATATATTTGCGTGTTTAATGATTTAGGAGTATTAAATATGCTGAGCTATTTAGTATGCAATGTTAAACTATAACTTTATTGATTTTCTATAGTATAGAATGATAAGGTTTTGAGTTGATTTATACTAACTTATCTCATGAGTTCTTGTTGAGTTTTATGTGGATGAAGTTTTTGAGATTTAGGGAAACCGTGATATGAGAGGAATTAAGGAGACACAAAAGCTCAATCTTGGGGATGCCCAAGGCATCCCAAGTTAATATTTCAAGAAGTATTAAGCATCTAAGCTTCCGGATGCCTCGATAGGCATCCTACCTTTTTTCGTCAACAATTATCCATCAGTTTTGGTTGAACCTAAGTTTTTGCTTCTTCACATGATATGTGCTATCCTTGAAATGTCATTTTATTTTATTTTTCTTGTTGTTTCAATAATATACAAAGATCTGAAATTTTTAAATGAGAGAGTCTTCACATAGCTACATAATTATTCAACTACTCATTAATCTTCACTTATATCTTTTGGAATAGTTTGTCATTTATTCTCGTGCTCCACTTATATATTTTTGAGAGTCTTATAAATAGTAATGGTAACATGCATGTGTTATGAAATTGGTCCCAATATGAAAGATATTCAAGAAGGATTTAATAAAAACTTTCATACAGAGCATTGAAAATATGAGAAGTTTGATTCCTTGCATTTGTTTTGAGATATGAAGATGGTGATATTAGAGTCATGCTAGTAGTGAATTGTGGGATAAATGAAATAATTGTGTAAAGGTTGGTGATTCCAGTAGCATGCACGTATGGTCTTCTATTTATGTGAAGAAGTTGGAGCACAATTTATCCTTGATTGTCTATCTTTGCGTAAAAGTCGGGGGCGTGCAATGGTTAACTCCTACGAACCTCCCCCCTAGGAGCATGCGTAGTATTATTTTGCTTTGACGGCTAATAAAATTTTTGCAATAAGTATGTGAGTTATTTATGACAAATCTCGAGTCGATGGATTATACACACTCTCCCGCTTCCACCTTTGCTAACCACTCTAGTACCGCACAACTTTTGCCGTTGCATCAAACCCACCATATACCTTTCCAAAAAACAGCCACCATACCTACCTATTATGTCATTTCCATAACCATTACGAGATATATTTCCATGTATGTCCACCATTCCGTCATTATGAGTTTTCACCTTGACTTGTAATTTTGAGTTGTAAATAAATAGAAGTGTGATGATCATCATTATTAGAACATTGTCCCATGTGGGGATGTAAATAAAAGAGGCCAAAGATCCCAAACAAGAGAGTCCAAAGAGCCCAAAATGAATGAGAGAAAATCAGAGAAGGGACAATGTTACTATCCTTTTACACACTTGTGCTTCAAAGTAGCACCATGTTCTTCATGATAGAGAGTCTCCTATGTTATCACTTTCATATATTACTAGTGGGAATTTTTCACTATATAACTTGGCTTGTATATTGCAACGATGGGCTTCGTCAAATTGCCCTAGGTCTTCGTGAGCAAGCAATTTGGATGCATGCCCACTAAGTTTTCTTTTCATATTTCATACACTTATAGCTCTTGTGCATCCGTTACATGGCAATCCCCACTCACTCACATTGATATCAATTGATGGACATCTCCATGGTCCATTGATTTGCGTAGTTGATGTGAAACTTTCTCCCTTCTTTTTCCTAATACGACCTTCTATTCCAGCTCTAGTGCTATGGTCCATGGCTCGCGCTCATGTATTGCATGAAGAGTTCAAAAGGCTGAAGCACGTTAAAAAGTATGAAACAATTGCTTGGCCGACACCGGGGTAGTGCATGATTTATACTTCATGCTGAGAAGAGGGGGCATAACAAGACTGTATGATTTTGTAGCGATAACTTTCTTTAGCCATGTTATTTTTAAGTTTCATGATTTTGCTTTCTAGTATGCTTGAATTATTATTGTTTCTATGTCAATAAACTTTTTTTCGGAATCATATGGATCTGAACATTCATGCCATTATAAGAAAGATTACATGATAGTGTCAAGAAAATGCAGTGATTGAACCATTACATATGAATTGATTGCCACTTTATCAAGATGAGTTTTGTTTTAAAGAGTTGCTGACATGATGCTAGGAAAAGTGATTAAAATTATCATTGATCAAACGTATACATTATGCTAGCATTCACACTTCATAAATTATTTCTTTTATCATTTACCTACTCGAGGACGAGCAGGAATTAAGCTTGGGGATTCTGATACGTCTCCAATGTATCTATGATTTATGAAGTATTCATGCCATGTTTACAACAATTTTATATGGTTTTGGTATGATTTTATTAGAACTAACGCGCACTAAAGTTGTTTTCAGCAGAACTACCGTGGTGTCATTTTTTGTGATGAAATAAAAGTTCTCGGAATGGGTCGAAAATTTACGGTGATTATGTATGGGCCAAAAGAGATCCCTGGAGGATCGGAGCTGGGCCAAGAAGTCATCGAAGAGTCCATAGGCTAGGGGGCGCGCCCTTACGGCTTGTGGGCGCCTTGAGCGTCCCCCTGATGTGAGACCGACGCCAAAAATTCCTATAAATCCCGAAACCCCAAGAAAGAAACCTAGATCGGAAGTTTCGCCTCCGCAAGCCGCTATAGCCACGAAAAACCTCTCGGGACCCAATTCCGGCACCCGCTGGAGTTGGAAATCATCACTGAAGGCCATCTTCATCATCCTGGCGGCCACTGTGTTGGAGGGAGTAGTCCACCCTCGGGGATGAGGGTTTGTACCAGTAGCTACGTGTTTTATCTCTCTCTCTCTCTCTCTCTCTCTCTCTCTCTCTCTCTCTCTCGTTTTCTTGATTTGGCACGATCTTGATGTACCGCGAGCTTTGTTGATATAGTTGGATCTTTTGGTGTTCTTCCCTCTCCACCTTGTGATGAATTGAATCTTTTCCTTTAAGGTTTCTTTATGTTGGATTGAATCTTTGGATGTGAGAGCTCTAGATGTATGTCTTGCGATAGGATATCCGTGGTGACAATGGGATTTTCTATTGATCCAATTGATGTATGTTTTGGTTACCAACTTGCGGATTCTCGTGGTGACGTTGGGGTAATCTATACATAGGGGCTGAAACGTGTTTGCATATTCTTTTCTCTAACAGAAATCTCGGGATGCTCTTGAAGTTCTTTCTGTTGGATTGAATATTGGGAATCTGAGATTGTGTGATGCATATGATATAATTGACCAATGGATACTTGTGGTGACATTGGACACTACAGGAATCAGGGACTTTGTCGTCTGCCATGGCTGACGGCAAAGGCATGCCTGGCGGACAGCAAAGTCCTTTGCCGTCAGCCAGCAGACGGCACCACATCCAGTTGAATAAACTCCGGCGAAAGGCTTTTTTGCCGTCTTCTTTTAAAAAGCGGACGACAAAGAAGTTTGTCATCAGCCATCATGAGAAAGCAGATGGCAATGGACCTGGATGGCAGATGGGTAGGGTTAGGTCCGTTAGGTGGCTAACGGCGTGCTTTCTCGTCTGCTGGCAGACGACAAAGATACAAACTTCTTTGCTGTCTCCGAGCAGATGGCAAAGTACCTTCATTACCCCTGTTTATTCTTTTTTTCTTAAATTCAACCAATTTCACAGAGATATATATATTCATTTCGAAATACTTTCAACAAGCATACATATCCCTGCCATATGGATATGATCATCCAATAGATATATTTAACAAATCAATAGTCCGTATACAGTGCTTTCATCCATCCATACATACATATATAGGTAGCAAGTTTCACAGTGTGCATCATACAAATTCAAAACAAAAATGAAGGACAAGTCAAAGAGTAGACTCCATCAACGCAAGCTTCCGTGGTGTGAAGCAAATCTGCAAAATGAGAAAGAAGAAAGTTAGAAGAAGAAGACTAGAAGAAGAAGAAGAAGAAAAAGACTAGAAGAAGTAGCGGATTTTTTCCTCTCTTTCTTTTTCTCCACTTCTTTTTCTTATTCTTCTTCTAACTAAGGTAACCAAGGTAATTATGCCAATTCTGAGCTAACTAAGCATATTAGGTCATTTTGGAGGAAAAATGCTAAGTGTAGGTCATTTTAGAGCTAACCTAGGTAAATAGATCATTTTGGATCTATGTAAGGTTTTTATGTAATATTCGAGGAAAACATGCTAAGTGTAGATCATTTTAGAGCTAACCTAGGCAAATAGGTCATTTTGTAGCTAAGTAAGGTTATTATGTCATTTTCGAGGAAAATAGGCTAAGTATGTGACATTTTGAAGGTAACCAAGATTATTATTCCATTTTTGACATATGTATGCTAAGTAAGTCATAAATTAACTAAATAAGCTTAGTATAGGTCATTATTGAGCTAACCTATGTAGTTATGCCATTTTTGAGCTAACTAAGCATATTAAGTCATTTTGGTGAAAAAAATGGTAAGTGTAGATCATTTTGGAGCTATCGTAGGTAAAATCAGTCATTTTGGAGCTAAGTAAGGTTATTATGTCATTTTCGAGGAAAATAAGCTAAGTATATGACAGTTTGGAACTAATCCAAAGTTATTATGCCATTTTTACCTAAGTAAGGTAATTATGTCATAAATGAACTAGTTAAGCTAAGTATAGCTCATTATTGAGCTATCTTAGGTAGTTATGCCATTTTTTAGCTAACTAAGCATATTAAGTCATTTTGGACGAAAAATGCTTAGTATATATCATTTTATAGCTAACCTAGGTAAAATAGGTCATTTTCGAGCTAAGTAAGGTTATTATGTCATTTTTGAGGAAAATAAGCTAAGTATAGGTCATTTTGGAGCTAAATAGGTCATTTCTTCAGCTAAGTATGCATTTGTTAAGCAAAACATTTGGGAAAACTTACCGTCATCATGGAGGTGAAGGACCGGTCGGGCCAGCGGGAGACAGAGAAGGATTGGTCGATGCTTGTTGGGAGGCATGCTGCACCAAAGATGATTTGCAATGTATCGTTAGCACGATGCAACTCAAATGTGAGTACTAGTAAGTAATGACCATTCAAATGAAACTCACCGTGGTCGCCAGAGCAATCTGGGGCATCGGCAGAGGGGTCTGACTATTGTTCTGGCACACGGACCACACATTTGGTTTTCACGAGTGAGTCATATTAGTTAGTAATGAAAAGAACATTACGTGCATGATTTGGCTAATATGCAGTAGAAAGTTACAACGATGAGCTCGTATAGGGCCTGGTGAGACCCGTCGTTCCGGTTCCTCTCCTCCTCCAACAGCTTAGCCGTCCTCTCCTCCATTTCCATCTCCCTCTCCGCCGCCTTTCTGTTTGCCTCCGTTAGAAGTGCCTTGGTGTTCACTCTCTCTTTCTCAATAACAGCCTGCAACGCCACTCCATGTTAGCATTGTAATCAACGACGACCACACACACAATGTAATGGAGGAAACTGATGGGGAACGTAGCATGCAATTTCAAAAAAAAAATTCTACACTCACACAAGATCTATCTAGGAGATGCATAGCAATGAGAGGGGGAGAGTGTGTCCATGTACTCCTGTAGACCGAAAGCGGAAGCGTTTACTTAATGCGGTAGATGTGGTCGAACATCTTCTCGATTTAACCGATCAAGCATCGAATGTACGGCACCTCCGAGTTCTGCACATGTTCAGCTCGATGACATCCCTAGAACTCTTGATCCAGCGAAGTGTCGAGGGAGAGTTCATCAGCACGACAGCGTTGTGACTGCGATGGTGAAGTAAGGAGAAAATTGTGCATGGGGGCACCGAACACGGCTAGGAACAATTGATTTGTCTGTTCGGGGTGCCCTCCCCATGTATATAAAGGAGGGAAAGGGAGGGACGCAGCCCTAGGGGCGCGCCAAGGAGGGGAATTGTGACACCCCGACACTGATGCGCCAGGTGTGTTCCCGTTATTCACCGTCCGTACCATGTCATCCGCTTGCGTTTTGCACTTTTCCATGTCATCATGTGCATTTCATCTGCATAGTTTTCAAAACTTGCATCCAGCCGAGTCCCCTCGTCCTCTCCATTGTCCTTTCTGAGCCCAGACACACTCACACGCGCCCGCGGCACCTCTGAAACCTCCTTTTGTAAGTGGCCAAAAACTATTCTCGGAATGGGATGAAAGTTGGTGTGTGGTCTAATTATAGCATAGGAAGACCGCCTGTCAAATTTCGTCGCATTCATAGTCCATTTGATGCCCCAACGGTTAACCGCATTAACCGACGGAAGCCCGTTCTCTTTTGGCCCAGCACCCCTTCACAACAGCCCACTAGCCCATCTAAACCCCCTCCACGTTCTTGGCCGTTCGATCACGATCGCGTGGTCGAAAGCCGCACCTCATTTGGACACTCC
>LR738714.1:218789626-218829972 GCA_902687465.1 Secale cereale
CGAAAGTCGCGGAAAAACCCTAGCTCCCTTCTACTCGCGTCGCCGGACACGTCCGACCACCGCCCGACACGTCCGCGCCGCCGCTCCCAACCACTCAGGGGCTGCCACATGAGCTCCCTGAACCCACATCGCCGCCGCGGGCCCACAAGCCCATCTGGGGCCCGCCCGGGCCCGGCCGCTCGCCCGCGAGGCCCAAGCGCCCCGGCCCGCAGCCCCGACTATGCCTCCCACACCGGACCTCGCCTAGCCATTGGAGCTTCATCAGACCCCGCCGGTGGCCGTTTGCCACCCCCTCGTTCCCGCCTCCCTCCCCGTCGGTCGAGGCCCCGAGCACCTAATCCCAATGGTCGCGACACCGCCACTTTGCTTCCACCTATCCACCGCTGGCGAGCACCGTGCCCTCGCTGTTCAGTAGCTCCCCGCCGCCGGCCACGCCTCCTATTGCCCGGATCCGGCCAGATCCGGCAGCCGCCGCCGCAGATCTGCGCTCCCCGGGCCCCTTCGTGCCTCCACACTGCCCCAAGCTCGCCGGAGCCCTGCCTCGTCGCCGCCGCATCGTCCTCCTCGCCCGTGCCCACGCCCTTGAACCGGAGGACCGGTCTGTCCGCGCGAACCAGCCATGTCCATCTCGAGCCGCCCGCGAACCGCCTCAGTTCTCCGCAGAACCACCCCGAGTCGGCCTCCTCTGCTTCAAAGTTGGGCCAGGCCCATGGTGATAATCTGCTAAGTCCCGCCTAGTGCACCGGATACTATTTTGTGCCCTTTGTTTCCTGTTCAAAATGACCAAGTACCCAGTTTTTGTATTTCATCATGGAATCTTGTGGTGAGTGTAACTTTGTGCGTGTATGTCCAAATGGAGTGTATGATATGTCAAAATGTTCATTGTAAAGTGTTCTACATGATGGTGGCTGTTGCATTCATGTTAGGTGCCATATTTCCATGTGTATCTCTTCTGTAAAAGTGCATGTGGCTGTTAAGTGCTGAAACTTGTTATAAGATGATGATTTATCTTTTTCATATCTTTATGTGTGATTTTTGTTTCGGCTACATGTCAATATGTTTTAGAAGCACAATCATGTCATCTTTGCTGTGGTGCAATCCACTTTTAATGATATGCCTTGTGGTGAGTGGAACAAGCTTGCAATGTGACCTACTCACTGTTGCTGATTTTTGTGACTTGTTGAAAACTGCTAAGTCTGAAACTGTTATATTGTGATGCCATGTTTGCTTGATGCCCCAATAATATCCATGCACATTTGGAGATGCCCAATGACCATGTCTTGAAGTCCATGTTATGCTCTATCCATCCATGCCCTTGTTTGCAAGTATGGCCTGCTGTAGCTTGTTGTTTTCATGCTCTCAAATTGCTATAAAATGTTTCTGTCAGCCTATTATCAGTAAGTTCAGTTTTGCCATGTGAATAGCTAGTATTCTATGCATCCTATGACCATGTTCTTGGCATGAGTAGCTGCATAAACTTGTCTTCTTTCTGTTGGTTCTATTCATATGCCATGATATGCTTTGAGATGAGTTGCAAAAGCTTGCAAACATGCCTACTTGTCGTTGTTGCTGCCATGGTTAGTTTATTTCACTAGGTCTGTGAAACTTTTATTATTTGCAATCTCGCCATGATGTTTTCAGCATGTTCTAGTGGTATTTTGTACTAGCTCAGTGGTCATGCTTGTACTGCTGGACATGTACATGCTTGCCATGCCCTTTGTTGCCATGAAATGTAATTGTATCATGTTGTTTTGATGTCAACTATATGTTAACTTGGTGTTTTGGGACAGCTTGTCCCTGAATCTTGTTTCGTGTGTATGTGTTGAACCGTTGCTCCGTTTGGAGCATTTCCTATATGAAACTTGTGTGTTTTTGCATGTAGATGCATAATAACATGTTGTATACCTGTTTGGAGTGTGTTTGCTTGATGTTTGGATGTGTTTTGCATCAATGACATGCTTGACTTGTTTTGCTCATATCTTCTTGGCCGTAGCTCCGAATTAAATAAACTTTATATGTAACTTGACTAGAATTTTGAGTAGATCATCATGATGCATGTTAACTTGTTGTTTAAATACTTTAACTTAAGGTTTGTTCAGATCTGGACCAATTTGTAAATTTGCATATGAGGACTTACCTGTGGGGACCCCGACTTAGAAGTCGAGATCACCGAATGCACGTGTACAGTGATCCCAGAGATCAATGCTCACTGAACACACAGAAGCTGAATAACAAGAGTCTTACATCCATACAAATAGTCTTACACGAATTAAGGCCATTATGGTCAAGTCTTACATAGATAGAGCCTCACGGGCTGAATAGCAAATAACTCAAATAGCGGAAGTCTTCGATAACGGGTAGAACCCATGCCATCTGCCTTAACCCTACAGGCATTCTGACTGGGATAGCGTCCTAGTTCGCATGCTCATCTCCAAAGAACTCTTCCTCATAATCCTGCTCTTCCATGCCTGGCCAATTAAATAACCAGTGGCAAGCCAATGAGTACTTTGAATGTACTCGCAAGCAACCCATGATGTGGTTCAAAGTAACAATGCAATTGAACGGTAATGAACAATCTAGCAAGGGCTAGAATAAACATTCTATTATCAAGTTTATGCATCAATAACCTCGCGTAACCTCGAAGACAGGTTACCGATATCAACATGAATAAGATTCAACTCATCGAGTCAAGTCACCACCTTGACTCACATACGCACGTATGGTTTCACAAACATTGGACGTAGACCAAGAGCGGTTACCCAACTGTCCATGACCGTGGACACGGCTATTCGAATAGTTTGACACTCTGCAGAGGTTGTACACTTTACCCACAAGATCCGGGGAACTTCCGTGTCATCCACGACCCGCGGTACCTCAAGTACCCGGGGTAAGCACCCGGTCATTATCTTTCCTTAGACGACACTAACATAGAGTCCACTCGTTGGTACACGGCCCTCGGGTACAAACAATAGATCACGGGACTTGCCCTAATTTCAATGTCACGCGTACCCGAAGGGACCAACGGTGTGTCCGGTGCCCTATAAAAACAGTCATGGCCGTCTATCCAAGCACGACCCCGTCCCGGGAAAGACCTCAAGTCTTCTCGTCACTAGTAATGCGGGCACCATGCTAGTATCGACCTAAGTAATCAATAAAGCCCCGTCCCATAAGGGGTAGTGTGGTTGCACATGTATGGTTGGAATAACGGTCGCAACTTAAACCAATCCGTTTTGAAAAACACACACACTTGCCTCGGTACACCACTTCGTCATCAAGTGGTCACCTAACTCATCATCATCTCCCTCGGGCATGAATGGCACCCGACGGGGTTTTATGTAAAGACTTCAACCACGAAGGTTCATGTCACACATGCATCACTATTCATTACTACTACCCATATGCATGTCTTCTAGCACATAGCAAGATCAAGATCATGGCATGCATCATATGGTGGAATCAACTAGGTCACTATCGTAACCCTAACATAATGCATCGGAAACATACGGGTTCCGAAGAACAAGTGTATCATGGTCAAAGGGCTGCTTGCCTGGATTGGCTTGGTCTTCAAAGTCTTCAAATCCTTCTCCTTCTTCTTCCACATCAACTTCGTCAAATACGGGATCTATACGTCGCATAATAACAACGGAAAAATAAGACCACAAATAAAACAGAAAAATCAAAGTGCTCAAAAAAATGTCAACTTATTTTTGTAAAATACTAGAGGAATTTCTAAGATGGGGAAAATTCATAGTTGGAGTTTTGGAGTTACAGAATGGAATCTATTGATTTTAGAACAGGAGTTTTACTGCTCAAATTTGAATTTAAATTTGAACAGAACAGAAAAGTTTCATGGATGTGAGTGAAAGTGGTACCATTAAATAGGTTGGAATATTACAAGATTTTAGGAGTTGGAATTATTTTAGTTGGACCATTATTATTTTCTGTAGAAATGTTTAAAACAATTACAGAAAGAATAAAGAAAAATCGCCCCTGTGCAACTGGGCCAGAGGGCCACAGTGCACGGCCCAGGGTGGTCCAGCCCGGCCGAACGGGTGCCTGCGCGCGCACTTCAGGTTTTTGAACCTGACGGGCGGGGCCCGTGGGTCAGTGGCAGAGAGGAGAGGGAGAGAGGTGTGGGGATGACAGGCGGGGCCTGCCTGTCATCTCCAACCTTGCGGCCACGGCGACGGCGAGCTCACCGGCAAGGTTTCCGGCCACGGCGACGGCAACGGAGGGCAGGAACGTGACCAGCGTCGTGTTGCGGATGTAGGGGTGGTGGTACGGCACGCCGGGGAGGTCGGGTTCGCCGGCGGCGAGGTGGGACGGCGGAGGCTCGTCGGGAGGTTGTTGCTCCGGTCGTTTCCGACTGCCACAGAGAGGGGAAACAGGGGGGAAAGGGTCAGTGGAGCACGGCGGTTCCGAATCGGGCAAAAGAAGGGGCAGGGGAGGCCCGTAACACGAGATCACCGGCGGCCCGACGCGGCGGAGCTCCGGTCGATCCCGAGTACTAGGACCTCCTGGGGTCGAACTGATGGTGCTGGGGGGCTCAGTGAGGTGAGGTGAGGCTGTTGATGTTGCTGGAGAGGCCCGAGGGGTCCTATTTATAGGGGGTCGATGGAGGCCCGTGGTCCAGTGCGCCGGCGAGCTCCGGCTCGAGGCTACAGCGCACGGGAGGCAAGGGGGATGAGTCCATGGTGTTGCTGGACGAGCTCCACGTCCAGTAGAAGTGAGAGGAGGAGCGGGGGAGCTTCTGGAGCGAGCGCGCGTGCGAGGCAGAGGAGTGGCCGTTGCGGGCGGCCAGCGCGCGTGCGACGACGACCACTGGAGGGTGCAGGAGGAGGGGCGACAGCGCCGGGGAGGTTGTAAATATTTCAAAAGCTTGAAATATCCAGAAAGGGTTTTAGAGGGTTTAGCCCATTATTTTGAACATGACCAAGTGTTGAAACTCTTATATATGGACAATATATGTCCTCTGAGTCTCTCTGAATTTTGGCAAATATTTTTGAAACAGTTAAATAATTTTCCCTATTAAAGACCATTTCTGGCCTTAAGAAAAGGCTTTTAAATAAAATAGGAAAATAACTTTTAAAATTATACCTTTGTGGTTTCTGGGAGTCCTATGACTAATAGGTCTCAAATGAACCTTTTGAAATAGTTTTCTCACCCTAAATCAAGTACTTGCAGTGCAAATCTCAATTCAGGGGTTTTTGGAAAACTAAATTTATAAAATACATTTTGGCCAAATTAATTTTGTAAGAAAATACTATACTGTTATATAACACTTGGCATGATCATTGGGCAGAAGTTTTGGGTATGGTGATGAATTCTACAGGAGATTATAGTTGACTTTAATGAGCACAAAAAAAGCACATGAAGAAAACTCAATTTCAAATAAATGCCAAATGATGCTAAAAAAAATTTCTGGTCCAAATTTTCATGCTTCAAAGATACAAATAACATGTTACAAAATGCAGGGTGTGAAAGACCTACCCCCCTTACAAGAATCTCGTCCCCGAGATTCCTAAACTAGGTTTTAAAAGAGGTCGGGAAATTCGGATCTAAGATAGTCTTCTCGTTCCCAGGTTGCTTCTGCTTCGGTGTGGTTGCTCCACTGGACCTTGAAATACTTGATGGTACGGCTTCACGTACGTCGTTCTGCTTCGTCCAGAATGCGAATGGGCTTCTCGCGGTAGGTCAAATCAGGCTGCAGATCAATGGCTTGGTGATCCACATCCTTGTAGAGATTGGGCTTGTCCGGAACTTGGAGACATTTCCGGAGTTGCGACACATGGAAAACATTGTGCACATCGGATAGCTCAGGTGGTAGTTCCAACTGGTAAGCCACTTCTCCTCGTCGGTCGGTGATCTTGAAAGGGCCAATGAATCTTGGCGCGAGCTTCCCCTTGACGTGGAAACGCTTGGTTCCCTTCAGAGGAGTTACCCGTAGGTACACATGATCTCCGACACGGAATCTCATGTCTCGTCGTCGAGTGTCTTGACTTGGCTGCCTTTAATCGCTCTCTGACTAGTTGGACTTGCTCTTACGCTGCGCGGAGAATATCCGGTCCAAAGACTAGTCCTTCTCCAGTCTCTGACCAGTTGAGGGGTGTGCGACATCTGCGTCCGTACAACACCTCAAATGGTGCCATCTGAAGGCTTGACTGGTAACTGTTGTTGTAGGAGAACTCGGCAAAAGGGAGACAATCTTCCCACTTGGCTCCATACGCCAGGACACAGGCTCGGAGCATGTCTTCGAGAATCCGATTGACTCGCTCTGTTTGACCTCCGGTCTGTGGGTGGAAAGCTGTGCTGAAAGACAACTTGGTTCCCAAGGCTTCTTGGAATCTCTTCCAGAACCTTGAAGTGAACTGGGTGCCTCGATCTGACACAATCTCCTTGGGAACGCCGTGAAGACTTACGATTCAGTTGATATAGAGAGTTGCCAGCTGGTTGCCTGAGTAGGTAGTCTTGACAGGAATGAAATGGGCCACCTTGGTCAAATGATCGACTATGACCCAGATAGAGTCATGTCCTCTATTCGACCTTGGTAATCCAGTGATGAAGTCCATTCCGACATTATACCACTTCCACTCAGGAACCTTGAGTGGTTGAAGCAATCCAGCAGGTCGCTGATATTCAGCCTTGACCCTTTGGCACACATCACACTTTGCAACATAGGTTGCAATCTCTCTCTTCATCCCGTGCCACCAGAATCGTGCCTTCAAGTCTTGGTACATCTTGGTTCCTCCGGGGTGGATAGAATACGGGGTGTCGTGGGCTTCTTGCAGAATCAGCGTCTTCAACTCGGTGTTGTTTGGTACGCAGATGCGACCTTTGTACCAAACAATCCCGTGCTCGTCTTTGGAGAATCCTGGGGCCTTGCCCAGCTTCATCTTCTTCTTGATGCCTTCGATGCTTGCATGTCCATCTTGTGCCTTCTTGACGTCATCCATCAGGGTTGGTCTGACCTCCAAATGATCCAGGAATCCAGGGGTGACCAATTCCAAACTGAATTGTTCGATCTCCTTAAACAAGGCTGGCTGCCTTTCTTGAATAACGGCATTCAAAGAGCAAGCCTTCCTGCTTAAGGCATCGGCCACCATGTTAGCCTTCCCAGGGTGATACTGAACACTGAGGTCATAGTCCTTGATGAGTTCCAACCATCTCCGCTGCCTCATGTTCAATTCCTTTTGGGTGAAAATGTACTTCAGACTTTTGTGGTCTGTGTAGATCTCATACCGCTTCCCTAGGAGGTAATGCTACCATGTCTTCAAGGCATGAACTACTGCCGCTAGCTCAAGATCGTGAGTAGCGTAGTTCTCCTCATGGGGTCGTAGCTGCCTGGAGAGGTATGCTATGATGCGGCCTTCTTGCATCAGAACGCTTCCCAATCCGGTTCGAGAGGCATCACAATATATCACGAACTCCTTGCGAATATCAGGTGTTGCCAGAACTGGGGCGGTGGTCAATCTCTTCTTGAGCTCTTGGAAGCTCTCTTCGCATTTTGGCGTCCACTCGAACTTCTTGTCCTTCTTGAGGAGCTGAGTCATTGGTCGTGCAATGCTAGAGAATCCTTCCACGAACTTGCGGTAATAGCCCGCTAGTCCGAGGAAGCTTCTGACTTCCTTGACGGTCGTTGGAGATTGCCATTGGGTCACAGCTTCGATCTTTACAGGATCAACAGATAATCCTTCCTCGGTCAAGACATGACCTAAGAATCCAACTTTATGCAGCCAGAACTCACACTTGCTGAATTTGGCATACAGTTGGTGCTCACGAAGCTTGTCTAGGACCATCCTCAGATGCTGCTCGTGCTCTTCCTCCGACTTCGAGAACACAAGAATGTCATCAATGAAGACAACAACAAACTTGTCCAAATATTCCATGAAGACTTCATTCATGAGATACATGAAGTATGTTGGGGCATTGGTTAACCCAAAGGACATGACCGTGCACTCGTACAGGCCATATCTGGTTACGAATGCCGTCTTCGGAATATCTTGGGGTCTGATCTTCAGCTGGTAGTACCCAGATCTGAGGTCGATCTTGGAGAACACCTTGGCTCCGCTGAGCTGATCAAACAGATATTCGATCTTGGGAAGTGGATACTTGTTCTTGATTGTAACTTCATTGAGGGAACGATAGTCAATGCATAAGCGGATGGTACCGTCCCTCTTTGCCACAAACAGAACGGGAGATCCCCAAGGGGAGGCACTTGGGCGAATAAATCCCTTCCTTAGCTGCTCTTCCAGCTGCTTCTTCAACTCAGCTAATTCCTCCGTCCCCATTCTATAAGGCTTCTTATAGATGGGTCCTGCTCCGGGCACGAGCTCGATGATGAACTCAATGTCACGGTTAGGGGGCATTCCCGGTAGTTCATCCAGAAAGACATCAGGATACTCACATACCACCGGTCCTTGATCTAGCCCAACTTCAGACAGACAGTTGATTTTAGCGGCTTGAGCGGAAGAGGAGTTGGAAGCAAACTTGACTTCGACTCCCTGGTCATTGGTCACAGTGACTGTCCGATTGGCACAGTCTAACAAGCCTTGGTGCTTACTGAGCCAGTTCATGCCTAGGATCACATCCAAGCCTTGCGATCTTAGGACGATAAGGTCTTCTAGGAAGTCTACACCATTAATGGTAATACTGACTCCTTTACAGCCTATCTTGGCTCTCATCTCGACTCCGGGGTTTTTTACCACCATAGGGTTATTCAGGGGTGTAGGGGTCATGCCACTTTTTAATGCAAATGAGTGACAAATGAATGCATTGCTCCAGAGTCTAACAAGACAGTTGCAGGTGCTGAGTTGACAAGGAACGTACCCAGCACGACGTCCGGGTCTTCCTGGGCTTCTTCAGCAGTGACGTGATTCACACGCCCCTTCCCATGGTTCGGTGGATTGCGAGGAGCTGGGTTCCTTGGTGGCATTCCACGGCCTTGTCCCTGGTTCTGCGCATTGGGGCGCGGGGCATCAGGCTTCTTGTTGGGGCACACCCTTGAGATGTGTCCGGACTGACCACATCCAAAGCAAGTGACTTGGTTTGGATTGATCTTGTTGCCACCACTGGTATTGGGGTTGAAAGCTGGCCTGGGGTTGGCATACTGCTGAGGCTGAGGGTTGGCACGAGGTGCAGGAGCTCTTGGCTGCTGATAGGTTGGCTTGGCCGGGGCTGACTGCCACGGACGAGGCTTCTGGTTGCTGGAACTTCCGTTATTGACCAACTTGCGCTTGCGAGTGTCTTCCAAAGCACGCCGCTTGTCTTCAAGCATAAGTGCCTTGTTCACCAGGTCAGGGAAAGACGGGCAGTCGCACACGACAAGCGAGTATTGCAGAGTTTGATTGAGGCCTTCCATGAAGCGCTCCCTTTTTGCAGCATCAGTGTTGACATCTTCAGGGGCATACCTTGACAGAATACTGAACTTCTGCATGTACTCCTTGACAGTGCCACTTCCTTGCTTCAGGGCTCGGAACTCACGCTTTTTGATAGCCATGATTCCGGAAGGAATGTGGGCCTTGCGGAATTCTGCCTTGAAGTTAACCCAAGTGATGTCTTGTTCAGCATGCATGACCTTGAATCCATCCCACCAAGCTCTAGCAGTTCCCCCGAGGCAGTGGGCTGCATAAGCCACCTTCTCGCGGTCTTCGGTGCATCCGACTAGTTCCAGTATCTCCTCAATGGAACGGACCCAGTCGTCTGCATCCAGGGGTTCAGCAGTCTCGATGAAGGTTGGCGGTGCATGCTTCTTGAACTCTGCCAACGTAGAACGTCCATTGCCATTCCCCGCCGGCTGGCGGTTGTTGGCGACGGCTTGAGCAATCAGCTGAAGGGCTGCAGTGTTGGCTTGGCGTTCCTCTCGGAAAGCTTGGCGAAGCTGAGCCATGTCCATGCTTGGAGGAGGTGGTGGTGGAGCTTGGTCGTTGGTTTGGTCGTGGCCTGCCTCTGGCTGAGCGGATGCTCCGGCTTCGGGCTGCTGGGTAGAGGTACCAGTACGAGTTACAACAGGCATCATGTTGGAGCGGTAAAAGGTCTCATGACTCGGAAGAGGGAAAGCAAGATAGATGGGTGCCTAGTAAGGGGGTGGGTGTGACACTAAATCAATTTATGCAAGGGCCGGAAGGCCAAAACACATTCATTAAAATCCAAATGGGTGATGTAGTCGTTTACACATTCCCGAAGGAAGAATACGACATACATCCAGACACAACAAAAGCAAACACTAGATGGTTTCATATGAACCATACAAGGACTCGACTGCGCATAGGGGTTACACGACCTATCCTACCATAGAGGTTACAACTGGCATATCCGAGTAGCGAATAATGCCTAAGCGGCGGAATGCTCGGTCGCGTATTCCGGCTCTTCTGGGTCTTCCTCCTTGTCTTCATCTGTCTGGGCCCCCTTGTCACTTGAGGGTGTGGGGGAGTGGAGGAGTTGGATACGACGGTGCTTCGTCGGTGGTGCAGGGAAAAGCTTGCGATATTCCCTTGCCGTCATCCGGCATCGTCGAGGTGGTTCTTCATTCTTGGAAGATACATCCTCGGAGGGTTTTCCGCCTCGATATGCGATAGCGGATTGTCCAGAAGGTGCTCCTTCATTCTTGATCATATTTGCCTTCTCTTGAGCTCGACGAAGAAGTGCCTTGGTCTTGTGAAGTTCTTCTCGAAGCTTCATTGTTTCTGAGGCCAAGTCTTGTGCCAAGCTGTTGGCACATAGACTGAAGTAGGTCTGGAACCGAAGCGAGAGTCCTTCCTTCAGTGGAGGGGCTAGTGCGCTGCTTTCTTCTTCACCTTCCTTCTGGTAAGGTAAGAAGCGAGTTGTCATCTTGGCTGCCATCTCCGGAAGAAGCTCGCGGAGACGGGTTAATGCCTTGAGTGCAGCAGCCTCGACAGCGAGTGGTAGTGTTGCCATATGGGGTCCCTCGAAGAACCAACTTGTGGGAGGATCGTTTGCCTTCACGATCACTTCCACATGGTACTCCACCTCAGTGTCGCTCACCCAATGCTCAAGGTAGGTGAGGATGGGTGCTCGGTGGAACTGACACTCCTGGAGGCTATCCTCGAGAAGTAAGGAAAACCCAGTGGTTAGGTGCTCTTCGGGTACAGTGGCCATCTACAAAGGTGGAATAGGAGGGGTTAATAAGCTGATGAAATCTCAGGTTTAGAAAAGAAGAGAGGTTCAGAAGGTTTTTGAAAAAGGGTCTCATCTAACTAATGCCCATGCTAACTAAGGCTTCCTACAGTCAGGATGGCTCTGATACCAGATCTGTGGGGACCCCGACTTAGAAGTCGAGATCACCGAATGCACGTGTACAGTGATCCCAGAGATCAATGCTCACTGAACACACAGAAGCTGAATAACAAGAGTCTTACATCCATACAAATAGTCTTACACGAATTAAGGCCATTATGGCCAAGTCTTACATAGATAGAGCCTCCCGGGCTGAATAGCAAATAACTCAAATAGCGGAAGTCTTCGATAACGGGTAGAACCCATGCCATCTGCCTTAACCCTACAGGCATTCTAACTGGGATAGCGTCCTCGTTCGATGCTCGTCTCCAAAGAACTCTTCCTCATAATCCTGCTCTTCCATGCCTGGCCAATTAAATAACCAGTGGCAAGCCAATGAGTACTTTGAATGTACTCGCAAGCAACCCATGATGTGGTTCAAAGTAACAATGCAATTGAACGGTAATGAACAATCTAGCAAGGGCTAGAATAAACATTCTACTATCAAGTTTATGCATCAATAACCTCGCGTAACCTCGAAGACAGGTTACCGATATCAACATGAATAAGATTCAACTCATCGAGTCAAGTCACCACCTTGACTCACATACGCACGCATGGTTTCACAAACATTGGACGTAGCCCAAGAGCGGTTACCCAACTGTCCATGACCGTGGACACGGCTATTCGAATAGTTTGACACTCTGCAGAGGTTGTACACTTTACCCACAAGATCCGGGGAAATTCCGTGTCATCCACAACCCACAGTACCTCAAGTACCCGGGGTAAGCACCCGGTCATTATCTTTCCTTAGACGACAATAACATAGAGTCCACTCGTTGGTACACGGCCCTCGGGTACAAAAAATAGATCACGGGACTTGCCCTAATTTCAATGTCACGCGTACCCGAAGGGACCAATGGTGTGTCCGGTGCCCTGTAAAAACAGTCATGGCCGTCTATCCAAGCACGACCCCGTCTCCGGAAAGACCTCAAGTCTTCCCGTCACTAGTAATGCGGGCACCATGCTAGTATCGACCTAAGCAATCAATAAAGCCCCGTCCCATAAGGGGTAGTGTGGTTGCACATGTATGGTTGGAATAACGGTCGCAACTTAAACCAATCCGTTTTGAAAAACACACACACTTGCCTCGGTACACCACTTCGTCATCAAGTGGTCACCTAACTCATCATCATCTGCCTCGGGCATGAATGGCACCCGACGGGGTTTTATGTAAAGACTTCAACCACGAAGGTTCATGTCACACATGCATCACTATTCATTACTACTACCCATATGCATGTCATCTAGCACATAGCAAGATTAAGATCATGGCATGCATCATATGGTGGAATCAACTAGGTCACTATCGTAACCCTAACATCATGCATCGGAAACATACGGGTTCCGAAGAACAAGTGTATCATGGTCAAAGGGCTGCTTGCCTGGATTGGCTTGGTCTTCAAAGTCTTCAAATCCTTCTCCTTCTTCTTCCACAACAACTTCGTCAAATACGGGATCTATACGTCGCATAATAACAACGGAAAAATAAGACCACAAATAAAACAGAAAAATCAAAGTGCTCAGAAAAATGTCAACTTATTTTTGTAAAATACTAGAGGAATTTCTAAGATGGGGAAAATTCATAGTTGGAGTTTTGGAGTTACAGAATGGAATCTATTGATTTTAGAACATGAGTTTTACTGCTCAAATTTGAATTTAAATTTGAACAGAACAGAAAAGTTTCATGGATGTGAGTGAAAGTAGTACCATTAAATAGGTTGGAATATTACAAGATTTTAGGAGTTGGAATTATTTTATTTGGACCATTATTCTTTTATGTAGAAATGTTTAAAACAATTACAGAAAGAATAAAGAAAAATCGCCCCTGTGCAACTGGGCCGGAGGGCCACAGTGCACGGCCCAGGGCGGTCCAGCCCGGCCGAACGGGTGCCTGCGCGCGCACGTCAGGTTTTTCAACCTGACGGGCGGGGCCCGTGGGTCAGTGGTAGAGAGGAGAGGGAGAGAGGTGTGGGGATGACAGGCGGGGCCCGCCTGTCATCTCCAACCTTGCGGCCACGGCGACGGCGAGCTCACCGGCAAGGTTTCTGGCCACCGCGACGGCAACGGAGGGCAGGAACGTGACCAGCGTCGTGTTGCGGATGTAGGGGTGGTGGTACGGCACGCCGGGGAGGTCGGGTTCGCCGGCGGCGAGGTGGGACGGCGGAGGCTCGTCGGGAGGTTGTTGCTCCGGTCGTTTCCGACTGCCACAGAGAGGGGAAACAGGGGGGAAAGGGTCAGTGGAGCACGGCGGTTCCGAATCGGGCAAAAGAAGGGGCAGGGGAGGCCCGTACCGCGAGATCACCGGCGGCCCGACGCGGCGGAGCTCCGGTCGATCCCGAGTACTGGGACCTCCTGGGGTCGAACTGATGGTGCTGGGGGGCTCAGTGAGGTGAGGTGAGGCTGTTGATGTTGCTGGAGAGGCCCGGGGGGGGGTCCTATTTATAGGGGGTCGACGGAGGCCCGTGGTCCAGTGCGCCGGCGAGCTCCCGCTCGAGGCTACAGCGCACGGGAGGCAAGGGGGATGAGTCCATGGTGTTGCTGGACGAGCTCCACGTCCAGTAGAAGTGTGAGGAGGAGCGGGGGAGCTTCTGGAGCGAGCGCGCGTGCGAGGCAGAGGAGTGGCCGTTGCGGGCGGCCGGCGAGCGTGCGACGACAACCACTGGAGGGCGCAGGAGGAGGGGGGACAGCGCCGAGGAGGTTGCGGACGTCAAGAGGCCTCGACTGGCGCGAAGGTGGAGCCCGAGGCTGTCCGGGGCCAGTGATTGGTTGAAGCCACCGTGCGGAGGTGCACTGTAGCGTGCTCCAGAGCGTGCGTATTGCTGGCATCATCGTGCCCTCGCCGTTCTGGTCAAAACCAACGTGCCCAAGAGTGTCTAGAAGGTTGAGGGAGGAGTAAAGAATTGGCCTGAGGCCTTGGATGCCCTGGAGATGCTGGTGACTTGGTGAAAACTTGCTGTCCAGCAAGGTAAACTTGGGTTCTTACCCCTCAATCATGGAGCTGGGGTGCTGGGGAAGTTACTGGGGGTAGCTAGTAACTGAATGATCATGTGGTAAAAAGTTGAGGCCATGAAGAAGTGTAAAAGTGATCAAGGTGGAGGTTTTAGTAAAAAGCCAGAAGGTGTTTGATCAGTGTTTGGTCAAGTAAATGATCTCCACTTGACATGGCACTAAACAGGATTGAAAGACATGAGAAAATAGGGTGCTTCACCAAATTTGGGCTCATTTGAAGAAACTAGCCAATGTAACTTTGGTGAACCTTAGAAATCAACAAAAACAGCTTCATCTTGATTGAGTCAAGCTAATCATCTCCCCTTGATGCACCACTTGGTGTAGCATCATCATTTGGGGTATTGATCATGCCCACAAAGTTGATAAAAAGTTGGTAATGTAAAGTTGTTCAAATTTGCATTTGAACAGAAAGGGTTTTGAGGTGATCTGATCAAGTTGCTCTATTCCAAATCTTGTGCCATTTGGTCTAGATGCCTTATTAGGCCATTCTAGCATGTGCACCAAGTTTGAGAGCATTTGGACAAGTTTGGCAATGTAAAGTTGCTCAAACTTCAAATATGGACATAATGGTTATGAAGGGGTTTGAGGATGTTTTCTTGCTTCCCAAGGCATGGGACTTGGCAAGATCATCAAATATGTCATATATGACATGATAGAATTTCCCTGGAATTTTTGGAGAAAATTTCCTTTGTAAATATTTCAAAAGCTTGAAATATCCAGAAAGGGTTTTAGAGGGTTTAGCCCATTATTTTGAACATGACCAAGTGTTGAAACTCTTATATATGGACAATATATGTCCTCTGAGTCTCTCTGAATTTTGGCAAATATTTTTGAAACAGTTAAATAATTTTCCCCTATTAAAGACCATTTCTGGCCTTAAGAAAAGGCTTTTAAATAAAATAGGAAAATAACTTTTAAAATTATACCTTTGTGGTTTCTGGGAGTCCTATGACTACTAGGTCTCAAATGAACCTTTTGAAATAGTTTTCTCACCCTAAATCAAGTACTTGCAGTGCAAATCTCAATTCAGGGGTTTTTGGAAAACTAAATTTATAAAATACATTTTGGCCAAATTAATTTTGTAAGAAAATACTATACTGTTATATAACACTTGGCATGATCATTGGGCAGAAGTTTTGGGTATGGTGATGAATTCTACAGGAGATTATAGTTGACTTTAATGAGCACAAAAAAAAGCACATGAAGAAAACTCAATTTCAAATAAATGCCAAATGATGCTAAAAAAAAATTCTGGTCCAAATTTTCATGCTTCAAAGATACAAATAACATGTTACAAAATGCAGGGTGTGACATTACCGGAATTGTTATATGTTGTTTCCGGCCTCATTTAAACTTGCCTTGTTGTGATGTTCTTGTGTGGTTCATCCCTTGCCATGTTTGCATCATGTAGCCTTGTTCATCATACTTTGTTGTGCATCATGTCTTGTTATGTGTTGTGTGTTTACCGTGTTGCTTGCTTCTTCTCGTTAGTGCTTGTTTCTTTGCGATCGTGAGAATTCGTTCGAGTACGCTTGGTTCATCTTCGTGGCTTCTTCTTCGTCTTCTGCATGGACTCGTTCTTCTTCCTAGCGTGATCTCAGGCAAGATGACCGTCACCTTGGATCTCATTACTATCATCGCCATGCTAGTTGTTTCGATGCTATCGCTATATGTCTCGCTACCTATCTATTTGTTGTCAGCCTCTCATTGTTGCCATGAAACCTCTAACCTTTGACACCTTCCCAGCAAACCGTTGTTTGGCTATGTTACCCGCTTGCTCTGCCCCTCTTATAGCGTTGTTAGTTGCAGGTGAAGATGAAGATTGCTCCATGTTGGATCTTGGTTGTTGGAATATCACAATATCTATTACTATAATTAACACACCTATATACTTGGCAATGAGTGGAAGGCTTGGCCTGTTGCTCGGTGTTTCCTTCCACTCATGCTGCCTTAAGAACCGATAAACCAGTGTTATGTTCCTTGATTTTGCGTTCCTAACACAGTTGGATATATGGGGACCCCTTAACAGTTCGCTTTGAATAAAACTCCTCCAGCAAGGCCCAACATTGGTTTTAATTTGCAACATAATAAAAACTTAATTAATTAATTAAATTGCATAGGGGGTCGCGTCCCTGGGTTCTTAATTCTGCATTACAGGGAGGGGCCAGTGCTGATGGTGTTCGTCCCACTGCGGGGCCACCGCAGAGAAACTCGAGGTCTGGTTTTACCTGTAGGATGTCCCATCCGGACGTATCCTGAGATGAGATACGCGCGGCTACTATCCGTGTGTCTGCACGCTAGGAGGTCTTGTTGGACTTGTTTTACCATTGTCGAAATGTCTTGTGCACCGGGATTCCGAGTCTGATCGGGTTGTCCCTAAGATATGGGGTTTTTACCTCTGCTAATCGCGAGAGCTTGTGATGGGCTAAGTTGGGACACCCCTGCACGGTTATGATCTTTCGAAAGCTGTGCCCACGGTTATGTGGCAGATTGGAATTTGTTAATGTCCGGTTGTAGAAAACTTGATAGAGAATCCGAAATAAAAGACACAAACCGCGTGAGTAACCGTGACCGTCTCTTTTCACTTTGAGAAGAGAACACGGTGTGGTTATGTTTGACTCGTAGGTAGTTCGGGATCACTTAGCGATCATTACTAGTTTGCGACCATTTTCCTAGATGATCATCTTATTCTTGTACTCATATGTTAGCCACCATATATACTTAGCCGCTGCTACAACCACACCACTTAACCTCTTCCTACCAATTAAGCTTTGCTAGTCTTGATACCCATGGTTATGGGATTGCTGAGTCCTCGTGGCTCACAGATACTACAACAACAGTTGCAGGTGCAGGTTTCCGATGACTTGACGTCAGAGCGATGTTCTTTGTGTTGGAGTTCCTTCTTCTTCAGCAGTCTTGGGATTGGTTCCTGGTCGGTAGCCTGGGATAGCAGGATGGATATTGTTGTGCTTTTCCTGTTTTACATCTGTAGTCGGATGTCTTGTGAATGATGTTATTGTATTCAAGTGGTTGTTGTATGAATTGTATGTATCCCCATGTATTTATGTAATGGTATGATGTAATGATATCCATCTTGCTAAGCGCCCGAAATGTGGTTGTGCCCCAATCACGATTCTGTCATGTGATCGGGATAGAATCACATCTTGGGTGTTAAAAGTTGGTATCAGAGCCTCGACCGGCCATAGGAGCCCCCTTGATTGATCATAGTTTGGCCGTTGCCGAGTCTAGTAGAAAACTATTTTGGAGTCTAATTATATCGGAGAGTAGGAATACTTTTACTCCCCAGCCCCTTCGTAACTCTGGTGAGGAATCTTGACATAGGTGTTTTGAATTACTCCTCTTCTTCTTCAAATTTTTTTAGGATCACGCGGTTAGTTTTCGTTCGTTGCGATGTCATCTCTTTTCGTCCGACGCACTTCTCTTCGAGTTGATTCGATCCTCTTTGTCTTTTACGAGATTATTCCCCAGTTCTTTCTCAACTGACGTTGTTTTCCCCATCCGAAGTGGTCTTCAATTTCCCACCCGCCCACCCTTTTTTCTTCTCGGAGTTGGAGTCCGTAATCGAGTATCCATCCTACTCGTGTGAAGCCTTTGCATTCTTACCTTGATTATTTTCAACTAGTTAATTCTCATCTAGTTCGTCATCCTTCATCTCTTTTCTACTGCGATGAACTCTTCTCTCGTTTGATATTCTTCATCTCTTTTATTTTCCGCTGGTTCTAATTCAATTTTTATTCGGTGCTCATATTCTTTCCGTCACCTCAAATGATTCCAATTGCTCGTTTGCCTCTCGCCATTTACTTGTTCCGGAGTTCCGAAGACATCTCAGAAGATCCGTCTGTGTTCAATTAATTCGAGGTTGTCACCTCCTTCGAGTCTTTTAATCATTCTGGTGTATCATCTCCTTACAATCCTTTTCAACGGTGTTTTCTCTTCGGTGGGCTCATTACCCATAGGTCTTTTCCAGGATCTTACCCGACTCTTCTAATTTTTTCCGGAGTAGCTCCCATATTCTTTTCAAGTGTGACGTAAGTATAAATTCGATCAGTCATATGCCTTCTCCAAGATCGCTTTGAATACTTTTCATCATTGGTTCCACCTTTCTTCTTTTCATTCTTCCGGAGTATTTCATGAATTCTTTTCTTTGTGTTCCTACGAAGGCCATCATTTCAAAAGATTTCTTCGTTCTCCATTTTTCAACTTCGTCCTCTAAATATTCTTCATTGAGGCCTCTTCGTTCGTCTCCATATTCTTCCGGTGCATCATTCAAGTATTCTTTGATCAGTTCGCGATCTCTTCGTTCTTTTGTATCTAAATTTCCTCAAGTGCTTTATTCTTCACGGCGATTCATTCTCTTGTACTCACTCAATTACAATTCCTTACGGTGGATTATTTTCCTTCATCACTCGGTTTCAATTCTTACGATGTTTCGCTCAAGAGTTCTTTTTATGGTGTTACCATATCAATTCATTAGTTTTCCCAATCCTACCTGTGGTTCATGAAGACATTCTCGAGTTTTGCGCTATATCCCTCTTTAATATTTTTCAACGTGAATAAGTGATATGGAAATCCATTGCTTCTCATCAATTTAATTGGTGGAGGATAAGCGTAACATAATTCTTATTCTTTTTATCAAGTTGATTAATCTCTTCCTTCAAAATTTGTTCTTGATGAATAAATTCTAGTTCCAAGTGCTTTAATCTTTTCTTTTCCGGAGTGCAAGTTCTCTCGACTATCTCGTCGGAACCCCCCCTTCTAAATCATCGCATGGCTTTAATCTTATTCCTTTTACCCTTCAGTCCTATATATCATCCTTTTGTTACCGGAGTTCTTCATGGTGGTTCAACATGAGTTAATTCATTCGACAAGTGTTCATCAATAATTTTGGTGGAGAAGATCAAGCTTTATTCTTTTGCCTCTCGAGTGCAATTAATTCTCCATATTCTTTTGAAGTGGAGTTTTGCATTTCGTCATCCTCAGCTATTTAATCATTTGGTAGTGGCGGAAATTCACCTCAAGTTTTGAGATGTTTAAATAAGCCCACAACAAGCTTATTATTTTGTTGTTGCTTTCTCAACAACTCCGTTGAAGCCTTTCTTTTGAAGATGCTCTTTCAATTCATTTGTCGTGAAAGTTGTCATCTTCTTCTCCGTTCTTCTCAATTCTTCCGGAGGTAGTGTGCTCTTTCTCTTGTCTAGTATTATTCCATCTTCTCAAGTTCATGCCCTGTTCCGTTAATTCTCAGCCGGAGTGATGCCCAGATTCCTTCGTTCGAATTCCTTTTCAATCTCTTTTAACTGGAGTGGTTTTGAATTCATTCTTATTCCTTCAGCGCTGGTATCATGCCTTTCTACCATCAAGATTCTCGTAATGTTAAATTCCTCATCTGTAACGGAGCTTCTCAATCTTGTTCGTCTCTGTTCTATCCTTTCTTTCGAGTTGTTCAACCTCTCAAGGTTCTTTGGTTTCACCTTCTTCCTTTTTCTCTCCCGTCTCGTTCCTAAGATCTCGGGACGAGATCATTTGTTAGTAGGGGAGTGTTGTGACACCTCGAGACCGATGCGCCAGGTGTCTTCAGTTATTCGCCGTCGTTGCCATGTCATCTACTTGTGTGTTGCACTTTCCCATGTCATCATGTGCATTTCATCTGCATAGTTTTCAAAACTTGCATCCAGCCGAGTCCACTCGTCCTTTCCGTTGTTCGTTCTGAGCCCAGACACACTCACACGCGCCCGCGGCACCTCCGAAACCTCCTTTTTTATGTGGCCGAAAAATATTCTCGGAATGGGGTGAAAGTTGGCATGTGGTCTTATTATAGCATAGGAAGACCGCCTGTCAAATTTCGCCGCATTCGGAGTCCGTTTGATGCCCCAACGGTTAACCGCGTTAACCGCCGGAAGCCCCTTCTCTTTTGGCCCAGCACCCCTCCACAATAGCCCACTAGCCCATCTAAACCCACTCCATGTTTTTGGCCATTCGATCACGATCGCGTGGTCGAAAGCCGCACCTCATTTGGACACTCCTAGCTCCCTCTACCTATAAATAAGCCTCCCCCCATGAAATTCGCGGAAAAACCCTAGCTCCCTCCTACTCGCGTCGCCGGACACGTCCGCGCAGCCGCTCCCAGCCACTCGGGGGCTGCCACATCAGCTCCCTGCGCCCACATCGCCGCCACGGGCCCGCGAGCCCATTCGGGGCCCGCCCAGGCTCGGCCGCCGAAGCCGCTCGCCCGCGAGGCCCAAGCGCCCCGGCCCGCAGCCCCGACTGTGCCTCTCGCACCGGACCTCGCCGGCCGTCGTCTTTGCCCAGCATTTGGAGCTTCGTTGGACCCCGCCGCCGGTGGCCGTTCGCCGCCCCCTCGTTCCCCGTCTCCCTCCCAGCCGGTCAAGGCCTCGAGCGCCTCATCCCGATGGTCGTGACCCCGATGCCTAGCCTCCACCTCGCCACCGCCGGTGAGCGACGCGCCCTCGCTATTTAGTAGCTCCCCGCCGCCGACCGCGCATCCCGCTGCCCGAATCCGGCCAGATCCGGCAGCCTCCGCCCAAGATCCGCGCGCCCCGGGCCCCTTCCCGCCTCCGCACTGCCCTAAGCTAGCCGGAGCCCTACCTCGTCGCCGCCGCATCGGCCCCCTCGCCGGCGCCCGCGCCCTTTAACCGAAGGCCGGTCGGTCCGTGTGAACCGGCCCAGTCAATCTCGAGCCGCCCGCGAACCGCCTCGGTTCTCCGCAGAACCGCCCCGAGCCGGCCTCCTCTGCTTCAAAGCTGGGCCAGGCCCATGGTGAGAATCCGCTAAGTCCCGCCGCGTGCACCGGATACTATTTTGCGCCCTCTGTTTCCTGTTCAAAATGACTAAGTACCCAGTTTTCTTGTTTCATCATGGCATCTTGTGGTGAGTGTAACTTTGTATGTGTATGTCCAAATGGAGTGTATGATATGTCAAAATGTTCATTGTGAAGTGCTCAACATGATGGTGGATGTTGAATTCATGTTAGGTGCCATATTGCCATTTTTATCTCTGCTGCAAAAGTGCATGTGACTGTTAAGTGTTGAAACTTGTTATAAGATGTTGATTTATCTTTTTCATATCTTTATGTGTGATTTTTGTTTGGGCTACATGTCAATATGTTTTAGAAGCAAAATCATGTCATCTTTGCTATGGTGCAATCCACTTTTCATGATATGCTTTGTGGTGAGTGGAACAAGCTTGCAAAGTCACCTACTCGCTGTTGCTGATTTCTGTGACTTGTTGAAAACTGCTAAGTCTGAAACTGTTATATTGTGATTCCATGTTTGCTTGATGCCCAATCATATACATGCACATTTGGAGATGCCCAATGACCATGTCTTGAATTCCATGTTATGCACTATCCATCCATGCCCTTGTTTGCGAGTATGGCATGATGTAGCTTATTGTTTTCATGCTCTCAAATTGCTATAAAATGTTTATGTCGGCATGTTATCATGCCATGTGAATAGCTAGTGTTCTATGCATCCTATGACCATGTTCTTGCCATGAGTAGCTGCATACACATGTCTTCTTGCTGTTGGTTATATTCATATGCCATGTTATGCTTTGAGATGAGTTGCACAAGCTAGCAAACATGCCTACTTGTCGTTGTTGCTGCCATGTTTAGTTTATTTCACTAAGTCTGCGAAACTGTTATTATTTGCAATCTTGCCATGATGTTTTGAGCATGTTCTAGTGGTGTTTGGTAGTAGCTCAATGGTCATTCTTGTAGTGCTAGACATGTACATGCTTTCCATGCCCTTTGTTTCCATGAAATGTTATTGTATCATGTCGTTTTGATGTCAACTATATGTTAACTTGCTGTTTTGGGACAGCTCGTCCCTTAATCTTGTTTCGTGTGTATGTGTTGAACCGTTGCTACGTTTGGAGCGTGTCCTATATGAAACTTGTGTGTTTTTGCATGTATATGCATAATAACATGTTGTATACCTGTTTGGAGTGTGTTTACTTGATGTTTGGATGCGTTTTGCATCAATGACATGATTGACTTGTTTTGCTCATATCTTGAAGGCCGTAGCTCCGAATTAACTAAACTTTATATGTAAGTTGACTAGAATTTCGAGTAGATCATCATGATGCATGTTAACTTGCTGTTTAAGTACTTTAACTTAAGATCTGTTCAGATCTGGATAAAATTTCGAAATTTGCATATGAGGACTTACCGGAATTGTTATATGTTGTTTCCGGCCTCATTTAAACTTGCCTTGTTGTGATGTTCTTGTGTGGTTCATCCCTTGCCACATTTGCATCATGTAGCCTTGTCATGCATCATACTTGGTTGTGCATCATGTCTTGTTATGTGTTGTGTGTTTACTGTGTTGCTTGCTTCTTCTCGTTAGTGCTTGTTTCGTTGCGACCGTGAGGATTCGTTCGACTACACTTGGTTCGTCTTCGTGGCTTCTTCT
This sequence comes from Secale cereale, assembly GCA_902687465.1. Taxonomy (NCBI): domain Eukaryota; kingdom Viridiplantae; phylum Streptophyta; class Magnoliopsida; order Poales; family Poaceae; genus Secale; species Secale cereale. The sequence continues at coordinate 218,812,384 of LR738714.1, forward strand.
TCGTCTTCTTCATGGACTCCTTCTTCTTCCTACTGGGTTCTCAGGAAAGATGACCCTCACCTTGGATCTTATTACTATCATTGCCATGCTAGTTGTCTCGATGCTATCGCTATATGTCTCTCTACCTATCTATTTGTTGTCAGCCTCTCATTGCTGCCATGAAACCTCTAACCTTTGACACCTTCCCAGCAAACCGTTGTTTGGCTATGTTATCCGCTTGCTTAACCCCTCTTATAGCGTTGTTAGTTGCAGGTGAAGATGAAGATGGCTCCATGTTAGATCTTGATTGTTGGAATATCACAATATCTATTACTATAATAAACACACCTATATACTTGGCAATGGGTGGAAGGCTTGGCTTTTTGCTCAGTATTTTGTTCCACTCATGTCATCTTAAGAACCGATAAACCGGTGTTATGTTCCTTGATTTTGCGTTCCTAGCGTGGTTGGGTATATGGGGACCCCTTGATAGTTCGCTTTGAATAAAACTCCTCCAGCAAGGCCCAACATTGGTTTTAGTTAGCAACATAATAAAAACTTAATTAATTAATTAAATTGCATAGGGGGTCGCGTCCCCGGGTTCTTAATTCTACATTACAGGGAGGGGCCAGTGCTGATGGTGTTGGTCCCAAATGGGTAGACTGCGGGGCCACCGCGGGGAAACTCGAGGTCTGGTTTGACCTGTAGGATGTCCCATCCGGACGTGGCCTGAGACGAGATACGCGCGACTAATATCAGGGTGTCGGCACGCCGGGAGGTCTTGCTGGACTTCTTTTGCCATTGTTGAAATGTCTTGTGCACCGGGATTCCGAGTCTTATCGGGTTGTCCCTAAGATATGGGGTTTTTACCTCTGCTGATCGTGAGAGCTTGTGATGGGCTAAGTTGGGACACCCCTGCAGGGTTATGATCTTTTGAAAGCCATGCCCGTGGTTATGTGGCAGATTGGAATTTGTTAATGTCCGGTTGTAGAAAACTTGATAGAGGATCCGAAATAAAATACACAAACCGCGTGAGTAACCGTGACCGTCTCTTTTCACCTTGAGAAGAGAATAGAGTGGGGTTATGTTTGACTCGTAGGTACTTCGGGATCACTTAGCGATCATTACTAGTTTGCGACATTTTGCGTAGATGCTCATCTTATTCTTGTACTCGTAAGTTAGCCACCATATATGCTTAGCCGCTGCTGCAACCTCACCACTTAACCTCTTCCTACCCATTAAGCTTTGCTAGTTTTGATACCCATGGTGTTGGGATTGCTGAGTCCTCCTGGCTCACAGATACAACAACAACAGTTGAAGGTGCAGGTTTCCGATGACTTGACGTCAGAGCGATGTTCTTTGTGTTGGAGTTCCTTCTTCTTAATCAGTCTTGGGTTAGGTTCCTGGTCGGCAGCCTGGGATAGCAGCATTGATGTCGTTGTGCTTTTCATGTTTTTCATCTGTAGTCGGATGTCTTGTGAATGATGTTGTTGTATTCAAGTGGTTGTTGTATGAATTGGATGTATCCCCATGTATTTATGTAATACTACGATGTAATGATATCCATCTTGCTAAGCACCCGAAATGCGGTTGTGCCCCAATCACGATTGTGTCACGTGATCGGGATAGAATCGCATCTTGGGCGTTACAAGTTGGTATCAAATCCTCGACCGACCATAGGAGCCCCCTTGATTGATCTTAGTTTGGCCGTTGTCGAGTCTAGTAGAAAACTATTTTGAAGTCTAGTTATATCGGAGAGTAGGAATTCTTTTACTCCCCAGCCCCTTCGTCGCTTTGGGGAGGAATCTTGACGTAGGTGTTTTGAATTACTTCTCTTCCCCTTAAAAACATTTGGACCACGCGATTAGTTTTCGTTCGTTGGGATGTCAACTCTTTTCGTCCTGCGCACTTCTCTTCGATTTGATTCGAACCTCTTTGACTTTTGGGAGATTATTCCCCAGTTCTTTCTCAAGCGACGTTGTTTTCCTCATCCGAAGTGGTCTTTCTTTTCCCACCCGCCCACCATTTTTGCTTCTCGGAGCCGGAGTCCGTAATCGAGTATCCATCCTACTCGTGTGAAACCTTTGCATTCTTTCCTTGATTATTTTCAACTGGTTAATTCTAGTCTAGTTCGTCATCCTTCATCTCTTTTCTTCTCCGATGAACTCTCCCCTTGTTCGATATTCTTCATCTCTTTTCTCTGATCACCTAGTTACGTTGTGACGTTTGATAGCACACAAGGCATTCCTTCGGTATCCCGGAGTTGCATAATCTCATAGTCAGAGGAATATGTATTTGACATGAAGAAAGGAATTGCAGTAAAACTTAACGATCAATATGCTAAGCTAACGGATGGGTCATGTCCATCACATCATTCTTCTAATGATGTGATCCTGTTAATCAAATGACAACACATGTCTATGGTTAGGAAACTCAACCATCTTTGATTAACGAGCTAGTGTAGTAGAGGCTTACTAGGGACACTGTGTTTTGTCTATGTATCCACACATGTATTAAGTTTCGGGTTAATACAATTCTAGCATGAATAAAAGACATTTATCATGATATAAGGAAATACAAATAACAACTTTATTATTGTCTCTAGGGCATATTTCCTTGAGTCTCCCACTTGCACTAGACTCAAAGATCTAGATTACATTATAATGATTCTAACACCCATGGAGTCTTGGTGCTGATCATGTTTTGCTCATGGAAGAGGCTTAGTCAAAGGGTGTGTTATTCAGATCCGTATGTATTTTGGAAATCTCTATGTCTCCCTCCTTGACTTGATCGCGGATAGAGTTGAAGTGTCTGTTGATGTGTTTGGTTCTCTTGTGAAACCTGGATTCCTTCGCCAAGGCAATTCCTCCAGCTTTGTCATAAAAGATTTTCATTGGACCCGATGCACTACGTATTACACCTAGTTAAGATATGAACTCCTTCATCCAGACTCCTTCATTTGCTGCTTCCAAAGCAGCTATGTACTCCGCTTCACATGTAGATCCCTGAACGATGCTATGCTTGGAACTACACCAACTGACAGCTCCACTATTCAACAAAAATACGTATCCGGTTTGCGACTTAGAGTCACCCGGATCAGGGTCAAAGCTAGCATCGACAAAACCATTTACGACGAGCTATTTGTCACCTCCATAAACGAGAAACATATCCTTGGTCCTTTTCAGGTACTTCAGGATGTTCTTGACCTTTTTCTAGTGATCCACTCCTCGATTACTTTGGTACCTCCCTGCTACACTTATAGCAAGGCACACATCAAGTCTGGTACACAACATTGCATACATGATAGAACCTATGGCTGAGGCATAGGTAATTACTTTCATTTTCTCTTTATCATCTGTAGTGGTCGGGCATTGAGTCTGACTCAACTTCACACCTTGTAACACAGGGAAGCACCCTTTCTTTTACTGGTCCATTTTTAACTTCTTCAAAACCTTATCAACGTATGTGCTTTGTGAGAGTCCAATTAAGTGTCTTGTTCTATCTCTATAGATCTTAATGCCCAATATATAAGCAGCCTCACCGAGGTCTTTCATTGAAAAATTCTTATTCAAGTATCCTTTTATGATGTTTAGAAATTCTACCTCATTTCCAATCAACATATGTCATCCACATATAATATGAGAAATGCTACAGAGCTCCCACTCACTTTCTCGTAAATAAGGCCTTCTCCAAAAGTCTTTACAAAACCATATGCTTTAATCACATCATCAAAGTGTATGTTCCAACTCCGAGATGCTTGCACCAATCCATACATGGATCGCTGCAGCTTGCACACTTTGTTAGCACCTTTAGGATCGACAAAACCTTCTAGTTGCATAATATACAACTCTCCTTTGAGAAATCCATTAAGGAATGCAGTTTTGACATCCATTTTTGTAACATCCCAAATTTTCAATTTGGAATGTTATACATAGATCATACTGCATTGCATGTTTCTTTACATTTTTGTTCGTGGCGTTCCTCGAAATTCTAAGCAACTCAAGGACCTACGGAGAGAGTTGGAAATTCTACCGTTTTGTATTTGAGTTTACTCGAATACCGGTACGAGGTCAGTGTTGGTCTTAATTATTTTTCTCTCCTACAAGTATTTCGTAATACAATATATGAGCGAAGATAATATGACTTCTCCAAAATAACAGAAATATTGGAGGAAAAATGTTAAAATCACTTTTGGTATTTTTCTGGGTTTAATTGCGATTTTATTTGCATAGGAAAAATGCGTGTTTTTCAAAATTGCATTTAGGTCCGGGAAAAATGTTCACTTTGTCCTAAATATTATTAGAGGACGGTGAAAATTTATTTCGGGATTTTTGGAGTCCGTTTAGTATTTCTTTCGTTAGTTTTGCTACGTCAGGACTCTTTAAAAAATACGAACCGACTCCGGGCCGTATTAGGCCAGGACTTTGGCCTTTATAAGCGCCAGCCGCCGGCCCGCAACAGCCCAGCCGCCCCGCCAAACCCGCAGCGCCGCCCTCCCGCGCACCTCTGCGCCGCCGCCGCCGCCTGCCCGCGCCGCCGCCGTCGTTTTTTCTCCAAAAGCCGATCGTTTTTTTAGGAAAACACTAGATCTGTTTTTTTAGGTTTAGATCGGTTTAATTATTTAGCGGACGTTCGTCCGTACGTTCGTTTTAACGAACATTGTTCGTCCGTTAGCCGCAGACAACGAACATTCATTCGTTAGTCTGTTCGTCAGTTTTCTTTTTCGGGGTATTTATCCGCGATTATTCCAATCGCGATTTCTGCCCTGATCTTGTTTTTCGTTTTTCTTTTCGCTCGAGAGTCGGAATCAGGTGATTCAAAATCCGGGATCTTCATCTCGACGCCCTCTTTCCGTTTAACCAACTTGAACAAAGTTTTGGCTACTGTAAAAATTGACTTTAGATCAATTAGTAACCGGAGCTCGTTTCTTTCGCAGTTTGAGTTTCGTTGCTTCTTTCGATTTGATTTTTTTGCAAACCGGAGTTCTTAAGTTGAACTTTCTAGTTAGATCTTATCTTTTGGAGTTTTGTTTGTGCATCATTGCTTGTTTGCTTATGTATGCTATTGTTTTCTTGCGATAGAATACCCGGACTGTGAAGCGTGCTACTACGAGTCTCTAGGTTTTGCGAATCGTCGGCAAGGCAAGTAACACTTTGATCATACTTTTTATTACCCAGTTTTTATGCATTAGATCAAACCCTCACACATTGCATGAGTAGGATCTCTTAACTTGTGTGACTGGGAAGTAGATTGTGGTAGAACTTATTACCTGCATTTTTTTTCAAACCCTTGGGAGTTACTTCTACGTTTGCTTAGGTTGCTATGCTATGCTCGTAGACGTTGTTTGGGTTTGAGTGAAATCCATGAAAGATGTGAGTTGTTAATTAAGGATTCAACTTAAGGTGGCTACTTGAATACACATCTGGGTGGATTGGTTGCAGGGCACCTGGAGAATCCAGTGTTGTCCTAGGAAATCCCGGGGTTCCGTGTGATTTTTCCTATGGAATGCCACCCAGGCTCAAAGGGATCATAAAACTATTCATGCTAGAAACTTCCGTGTGCATCCACATGCCAATATGGGCTCTCGTATAGTTGAGTAAGTTGTGGGAAACCTTTCCGTGATGGGCTAGCAGATGTAGAGGGATTGTAGGTGTACCGGCCTATCTATCCGGTTAAGGGGACCTCTTCGGAAAGACTGTGTCTCGGTCATCCGTTTCTCAAACACCATGCAGTGCGAGAAACCAAACGGAAGCGATCGAGTCTTGTGGGAAAAGTGCACAAACCTCTGCAGATTGTACAAACTGATCATGATTAGCCGTGTCCCCGGTTATGGACAACTTGAGTATCTGATACTTGTATTATTGGTTGATCTCATCACTCTATAATTTAATTTGTTGGGTTAATGATTACTTTAATTTGGGATTGAGTTGGAGGTACCTTCTCAATGATTTTTCAACCTACACGATAGTTAAAATAAAATGTATTCCTTTGTTGTAGGGAAAAATTGGCTTTACGCAAAAACTTTAACCTTAGAGCCTCCACCAGCCAAATATGCATATAGTATAGCCTTTATTATGTTACTTGCATCTTCTGTGTTATCTTGCCAGCATATTCCATGTGCTGACTCGTTTTCGGGCTGCAACATATTACGTTGCAGACTTTTCAGACGAGGAATAAGACGTTCTAGGTCGGTTGTCATGCACTCAGCTATGCCGTTGGAGTTGATGGACTCACTTATCTTCCAAGCCTTCCGTTGTTATTTTATTAGATGGCCTTAAGCCATAGACTTTTGTAATAAGTTCTCAATGGAGACATTCGATGCAATAAGTGTGTGATTGCCACTCTGTTCTAAATCCTTAAAGTACTGTGTGTGTCAGCATTACCGATCCAGTGATGACACAGAACACAGAGACTTCGGTCCATTCGGATCGTGGTCGCTACAATTTTCCAGATTTCATAATCATAAAATGCGGCAATTGCTAACATGATTTGGACTGACTTAAGCATCGCTACTGGTGAGAAGGTATCATCGTAGTCAACTCCTTGAAGTTCTCAAAAACCTTTCGCAACAAGTCGAGATTTGTAGACGGTAACATTACCATCAACGTCAGTCTTCTTCTTGAAGATACATTTATTCTCTATGGCTTGTCGATTATCGGGCAAGTACACCAAAGGCCACACTTTGTTCTCATACATGGATCCCATCTCAAATTTCATGGCCACAAGTCATTTTGCGGAATCTGGGCTCATCATCGCTTCCTCATAGTTCATAGGTTTGTCCTTGTCTAGTAACATGACTTCCAGAACAGGATTACCGTACCACTATGGTGCGGAACGTACTCTAGTTGACCTACGAGGTTCGGTAGTAACTTGATCTGAAGTTTCATGATCTTCATCATTAGCTTCCTCACTAATTGGTGTAGGTATCACGGGAACGATTTTCTGTGATGAGCTATTTTCCAATTCGAGAGAAGGTACAATTACCTCATCAAGTTCTACTTGCTTACCACTCACTTCTTTCGAGACAAACTCCTTCTCTAGAAAGGGTTCATTCTTAGCAACAAAAATCTTGCCTTAGGATATGTGATAGAAGGTGTACCCAACAGTTTCTTTTGGGTGTCCTATGAAGATGCACTTCTCCGATTTGGGTTCGAGCTTATCAGGCTAAAGCTTTTTCACATAAGCATCGCGACCCCAAACTTTAAGAAATTACAGCTTAGGTTTCTTGCCAAACCACAATTCATATGGTGTCGTCTCGACGGATTTAGATGGTGACCTAATTAACGTGAATGCAGTTGTCTCTAATGCATAACCCCAAAACGATAGTGGTAAATCGGTAAGAGACATCATAGGCCGCACCATATCTAATACAGTACGGTTACGACGTTGGGACACACCATTACGCTATGGTGTTCCAGGTGGCATGAGTTGCGAAACTTTTCCACATTGTTTTAAATGAAGACCAAACTCGTAACTCAAATATTCGCCTCCGCGATCAGGTTGTAGAAACTTTATTTTCTTGTTACGATGATTCTCTACTTCACTCTAATTTTTTTTGAACTTTTCAAATGTTTCGGACTTGTGTTTCATCAAGTAGATATACCCATATCTGCTCAACTCATCTATGAAGGTTAGAAAATAATGATACCCGCTGCGAGCCTCAACACTCATCGGATAGCATACATCGGAATGTATTATTTCTAATAAGTCAATGGCTCGCTCCATTGTTCCAGAGAACGGAGTTTAAGTCATCTTTCCCATTAGGCATGGTTCGCAAGAATGAAATAATTCATAATCAAGTGATTCCAAAAGTCCATTCGCATGGAGTTTCTTCATGTGCTTTACACCAATATGAACTAAACGGCTGTGCCACAAATATGTTGCAGTATCATTATCAACACTGCATTTTTTGGCATCAATATTATGAATATGTGTATCACCACGATCGAGATTCAACAAAAATAGACCACTCTTCCAATGTGCATGACCATAAAAGATTTACTCATATAAATAGAACAACCATTATTCTCTGATTTAAATGAAGAACCATCTCGCATCAAACAAGATCCATATATAATGTTCATGCTCAATGCTGCCACCAAATAACAATTATTCTGGTCTGAAACTAATCCCGAAGGTAGATGTAGAGGTAGCGTGCCAACGGCGATCGCATCGACCTTGGAACCATTCCCGACGCGCATCGTCACCTCGTCGTTAGCCAATCTTCGTTTAATCCATAGCCGTTGTTTTGAGTTACAAATATGAGCAACCGAACTAGTATCAAATACCTAGGCACTACTACAAGAATTAGTAAGGTACACATCAATAACATGTATATCAAATATACCTTTGTTCACTTTTCCATCCTTCTTATCCGCCAAATACTTGGGGCAGTTCCACTTCCAGTGACCACTCCCTTTGCAGTAGAAGCACTCAGTTTTAGGCTTGGCTCCAGACTTGGGTTTCTTCCCGGGAGTAGCATATTGCTTTCTATTCTTCTTGAAGTTCCCCTTCTTTCCCTTGCCCTTTCTCTTGAAACTAGTGGTCTTGTTAACCATCAACACTTTATGCTCCTTTTTGATTTCTACCTTCGCAGCTTTGAGCATTGCGAAGAGATCGAGAATTGTCTTCTCCATCCCATGCATATTATAGTTCATCACGAAGCCTTTATAGCTTGGTGGCAGTGATTGAAGAACTATGTCAATAAAACTATCATCCGGAAGATTAACTCCCAGCCGAGTCAAGTGGTTATGGTACCCAGACATTCTGGGTATGTTTTCACTGACAGAACTATTCTCCTCCATCTTGCAGCTATAGAACTTGTTGGAGACTTCATATCTCTCAACTATGGCGTTTTCTTGAAATATTAACTTCAACTCTTGGAACATCTCATATGCTCCATGACGTTCAAAGCGCCTTTGACGTCCTGATTCTAAGCCGTAAAGCATGGCACACTGAACTATCGAGTAGTCATCGAATCGAGCTTGCCAGACGTTCATAATATTAGTAGTTGCTCCTACAACAGGCCTTTCACTTGGCGGTGCATCAAGGACATAATTCTTCTTTGCTGCAATGAGGATAATCCTCAAGTTACGGAGCCAATCCGTGTAGTTGCTACCATCGTCTTTCAACATAGCTTTCTCTAGGAATGCATTAAAATTCATGGAAATGGTAGCACGGGCCATTGATCTACAACAAAGATATGCAAAAACTATAAGGACTAAGTTCATGATAAATTAAGTTCAATTAATCATATTACTTGAGAACTCCCACCTAGATAGGCATCCTTCAAGTCATCTAAATGATAACGTGATCCATATCAACGAAACCATGTCCGATCATCACATGAGATGGAGTAGTCTTCAATAGTGAACATCTTATGTTGATCATATCTACTATATGATTCACGTTCGACCTTTCGGTCTCCAGTGTTCTGAGGCCATGTCTGTACATGCTAGGCTCATCAAGTTTAACCCGAGTATTCCGCATGTGAAAAACTGTCTTGCACCCGTTGTATGTGAACGTAGAACTGATTTCACCCGATCATCACGTGGTGTCTCAGCACGACGAACTATCGCAACGGTACATACTCAGGAAGAACACTTGTACCTTGAAATTTTAGAAAGGGATCATCTTATAATGCTACCACCGTACTAAGCTAAATAGTATGCATAAAAAGACAAACATCACAAGCAATCAAAGTATGTGACATGATATGGCCATCATCATCTTGTGCCTTTGATCTCCATATCCAAAGCACCGTTATGATCTCCATCGTCACCGGCTTGACACCTTGATCTTCATCATAGCGTCGTGGTCGTTTCGCCAACTATTGCTTCTACTACTATCGCTAACTCATAGTGATAAAGTAAAGCAATTACATGGCGTTGGTATTTCATACAATAAAGAGACAACCATAAGGCTCCCGTCAGTTGCCGATAATTTACAAAACATGATCATCTCATACAAAAACGTATAACTCATCACGTCTTGACCATATCACATCACAACTTGCCCTGCAAAAACAAGTTAGACGTCTTCTACTTTGTTGTTGCAAGTTTTACGTGGCTGCTATGGGCTTCAAGCAAGAACCGTTCTTACCTACCGATCAAAACCACAACGGTGTTTCATCAAGTTTGCTGTTTTAACCTTCAACAAGGACCAGCCGTAGTCAAATTTGATTCAACTAAAGTTGGAGAAACAGACACCCACCAGCCACCTTTATGCAAAGCTAGTTGCATGTCTGTCGGTGGAACTGGTCTCATGAACGTGGTCATGTAAGTTTGGTCCAGGCCGCTTCATCTAACAATATATCTGAATCAAAATAAGACGTTGGTGGTAAGTAGTATGACTATCACCACCCGCAACTCTTTGTGTTCTACTCATGCATATCATCTACGCATAGACCTGGCTCATGACGCCACTGACGGGGAACATAGAATGCAATTCAAAAAAATTCTATGCTGACGCAAGATCTATCTAGGGGATACATAGAAACGAGAGGGGTAGAGTGTGTGCACGTACCCTCGTAGACCAAAAGCGGAAGCGTTTACTTAACACGGTTGATGGAGTTGAACGTCTTCCCTATTCAACCGATCAAGCACCAAACATACGGCACCTCCGAGTTCTGCACACGTTCAGCTTGATGACGTCCGTCGAACTCTTGATCGAGCAAAGTGTTGAGGGAGAGTTTCGTCAACACAACGTCGTGGTGACGGTGATGGTGAAGTGATCCGCGCAGGGCTTCGCCCAAGCACTACGACAATGTGACCTGAGGAGCAAACTTTGGAGGGGGGCACCGCACACGGCTAGGAACAATTGATGTGTCTTATAGGGGTGCCCTCCCCACGTATATAAAGGAGGGAGTGGGAGGGAGGCAGCCCTAGGGGCGCGCCAAGGAGATGGGAGGTCCTACTTGGACTCCTAGTCCTAGTCGGATTCGCCCCCCCCCCCTCTATTCCTTCTCATGGAGGGGGAAAGGAGGAAGGAGTGTCAGGAGGAGAAGGAAAGGGGGCGTCACCCCCTCCCCTACTCCAATTCGGCCTCCTTTTGGGGGTGTGTGCCACCCCTATGTGGGTTGGTGTGCCTCCTTCTTATGGCCCATAGGCCCATAACTTCCCCCGTGGGTTTCTGGTAACCCCCCGGAACTCTGATATGTACCCGGTACCCCTTGGAACCCTTCCCGTGTCTGAATACTATCATCCAATATATCAATCTTTACCTCCCGGCCATTTCAAGAATCCTCGTCATGCCCGTGATCTCATCCGTGACTCGGAACAATGTTGGGTCAGAAAAAAACACATAACTCATAATACAAATCATCATCAAATGTTAAGCGTGCAGACCCTACGGGTTTGAGAACTATGTAGACATGACCGAGACACTTCTCCGGTAAATAAACAATAGTGGAACCTTGATGCTCATATTGGCTCCTATATATTCTATGAAGATCTTTATCGGTCAAACCATAATGACAACATACGTTATTCCCCTTTTCATTGGTATGTTACTTGCCTGAGATTCGATCATCGGTATCTTCATAACTATTTCTATCTCGTTAGCAGCAAGTCTCTTTACTCGTTTCGTAATGCATCATCTCGCAACTAACTCATTAGTCACATTGCTTGCAAGGATTCTTACGATGTGCATTACCGAGAGGTCCCAGAGATACCTCTCCGATATTCGGAGTGACAAATCCTAATCTTGATCTATGACAACCCAACAAACACCTTCGAAGATACCTGTAGAGCATCTTTATAATCACAATGTTATGTTGTGACGTTTGATAGCACACAAGGCATTCCTCCTGTATCCGGGAGTTGCATAATCTCATAGTCAGAGGAATATGTATTTGACATGAAGAAAGCAATAGCAGCAAAACTGAACAATCAATATGCTAAGCTAATGGATGGCTCATGTCCATCACATCATTCTCCTAATGATGTGATCCCGTTAATCAAATGACAACACATGTCTGTGGTTAGGATACTCAACCATCTTTGATTAATGAGCTAGTGTAGTAGAGACTTACTAGGGACACTGTGTTTTGTCTATGTATCCACACATGTATTAAGTTTCTGGTTAATACAATTCTAGCATGAATAAAAGACATTTATCATGATATAAGGAAATATAAATACCAACTTTATTATTTCCTCTAGGGCATATTTCCTTCAGAAAGGTATCTGAGTCCGTATAACTAACCTCGATGGCGACCTCCATTGGCTGTGGATGAAGCCTTATCTCAGGATAGGAGCTCGTTTGGCGCTTCTTGATCAGCGGGAGAGTGCTAGGACAATGTATCAGTCCGTCCCCAATGGCTAACGAGCCATGTTTCCTCCCACAACCAGTTAGGATCACCAGCTCTGGATCAAAAGGACGCTGGCTCGTGTTAAACTCCTCCCCTTTCCTCTTCTTCTCCTTGTCTCTCTACCTCACGATCTTTTTGTGGGAGGAGATGTTGGTGAATCTCTCTGGATGATTAAGGTCAGACTCAGAGAATGCCTTGGCCTTCTTGTACGGGGCAGTATGGGCCATGGCATAGAGGTCGAACACCCCTGGCACCTCCTTATTGTTGTATCGCCCCTTAAAGAGAGGAACAAACTATTAGTTAAGGGCTCAAGTTAGCATGCAGAATGAAATTGCATGGATCATGAAGCAAACCACATACCCCGTACTTTGCCAGAAGAGATGAAACCTGGATATCCACCTCCTTGCTTTGCCAGAAGATCATACTCTTCGGTGGAATACTTTTGGATCACCGCTTCGTACAAGAATTTGGCGGCATATCGATTGTATCAAATATCCGGGAATAAGAGAAATTCAAAGGAATTAGAAGTTGCGAAACAATGTACCGAGAACTTACTCGATGTACGACCGCACTTCTGTGAGGTTGTGGAAGATATTCAACGAAATGGTCAGTCATTCTTCGACATCTAAAAAATATGGATTAGAAGCATCGGCTACCGTGAGCTTCCCTTTGAATAGGCTGAGGTTGGATCCACCCTTTTTAGGGTTTCCAACATTCTACCGAGGCTTCAGATTATGCAAACGATGATTTTTGGCTTCGCAGTGTGCTGCCATGAAGTTTGGAGCTTCCTTAATAATGAATGCCTTGGCCATCAATGCTTCAATTCTATGTTTATTTTTACATTTTGCTTGAAGTGTCTTTTGCATCCTCTTTGTTGCATAGCACCAAAGATTTTGCACGGGCCCCCCCCCAATCGTGCCTTGGTCGGGAGATGCAAAATCAAGTGTTGCATTGGATTAAAGAAGCCTGGTGGAAAGATCTTCTCTAATTTGCAGATCAACTCCGGCATCAACTCTTCCATTTCTTCTAGCACGGTAGGCGATAGTTCTTTCACCCAAAGAACACAGAAGAAATAGCTCAGCTCTGCCAGTTCAAGCCATTCATCCTCAGGGATAAAACCACGCAACATCACTGGCATTACCCTCTAAATCCATATGTGCCAATCATGACTTGAGACCAAATATTTTCAATTTTTGAAGACTCGCTGCCTCTTTAGATTCGTTGCGTACCCGTCGGGGAACATCAACTGCATTTTCACCCACAAGGTAATTTCCCTCATAGCTGGCCTTCCAAGATTGAACCATGTCTTGGGCTTCGTCCTGTTCTGCTTTCCTTTTGGTTCTTTCATGTTTTGTAACGGTCTATCACATGTCGCCTCATGATCGACTCTAGCCTTAGTATTATCCTTTGACTTCGGCTCTATGCCGAACATTGTACCAAATAGGGCCTTGGCGATATTCTTTTCAGTGTGCATCACGTTGATCTTGTGTGGGCAAAGGAGGTCTTTGAAGTAAGGAAGATCCCACAAGCATGTCCTGTGAGTCCAGGCGTGTTCCAAGTTATACCCCTTGAAATACCCTAGACGCTCTGGATCAAGCTCGAGAGCGTTTAACTGATCTAGGGTATCTTGGCCTATCAACGGAGGTGGTGCAGAGTTTTTGACAACTCTACCTTTGATGAAGTTCTTCTTGTCTTGCCTGAACTTATGGCGACAATCCAGGAACTGTCAATGCAAGTCAAAGCAAGAAAATTTGCGACCCGCCTGTAGCCAACAAAACTCAAGAGCTGCCTTGCATGTGGGGAACGTGAACCTTCCATGCACACACCAGCCAACGAATAGCACATACACCGGCAAGTCATTCGTCGAGTACATGTAGCACACACGCATTATGAAGTTATGTTTGCTAAAGATGTCATTTGTCTTGAACCCATTATCCCAAGCTTATTGCAATTCATCCTTAAGCAGTTGCATGTACACATTCATATTCTTCCCCGGTGAGTTCGACCCTAGAATTATCAAAGTCAGGAATATGTTCTTTCTTAGAATAATATATCCGGGGGAAGATTGAGTGGAATGACAAAAACGGGCCAACAACTGTATTGGGCTGCCATCAGACCAAACATGCTGAACCCATCCGTGCTGATGGCGACTCGACGATGCCATGGATCTGCCACTTTTTGCTCATGTAAGTCATCGAAGCGCTTCCATGCTTCACCATCTGATGTGTGTACCATCATCAGATTCCCATCTGCATCTAGTTCGGTTCTTTTGCCTGTTTTATGCCATGTCATCTGTTTGGCCGTCTATTCGACCATGAAAAGACGTTGAAGTCTTGGTACGATTGACATATACCAAAGAACATTAACAGGGATTTTGGTTTGCGTCTTCTCACCCATACCATTGTCTACCACAACATACCTGGAAGACATGCAAATGTGACAATATATCAAGTCCACATACTCAATCCTAAATAAGGCATATCCTTTCTCACAAGAATGTATCCTCTCATAGGGCATCTTAGGAGCATGGAGGATTTTTCTGACAGTTAGAGGTTTGCAGGCAGTACATGGCCTTTGGGTGGAAAGCATCCAAATAATGTCATCATTGCGTCATAGCATTCTCTGCCAAGTTCAATTGAGCTTTCAGAGCCATTATTTGTGAGATGGCATCCAGCTGACAAAGCTCAGTGTGCTCGTGGAGAGGACGTTTTGAAGACTCCAACATTTCATTGAAGGCCTTTTCAGATTTCTCCATCTCATCGTCCAAGTCCCGAGCATCATCAAAGTCTTGCACCATGTCTTCCATCCCGATACCATGCTCGTCGGTGCGACGACGAACCTTCTCGGCTCTGGCACATTGGGCAGACTCTCCATGAAATGTCCAGACCATATAAGCAGCCGTAAAACCCAACTTATGTAGGTGTTTACTCATTTCGACCTTTGTCCTCCTATGATAGTTGTCGCACCGGACACAGGGGGACCTGGTTTTTCTCTAGCCATTTGCAAATGTGGCTCTCACAAACCCCTTGGTTTTTGTAAACCATTCACTACTAGGAAAAGGGCTGCTAGTGGCGCACATATTTCAATACTAATGGCGCACTACAGGTGCGCCACTAGCACCACGCCATTAGATTTTTTACTAATGGCGCACCACAGGTGCGCCATTAGTATAGCCCTCGGTGCGCCATTAGTATTTGGTATACTAATGGCGCACCACATGGAAGTGCGCCATTAGTAACATTTTATTTTCAAATTTATTTTAATTTTTTTTCAGAAATTTATTTTAAAATATATGTTTCTTTTCAAATTTTTTCTTTTTTTCTTAATCTCAAGTCACTATGGCTTAACCTCGGGTCAATATGCTTAATCTCAAGTCAAATCACACTCTGTGGTCAAACTTCCCGGAAGGTCATCCATCCTCACACTACTCCAGCCCGAGCACGCTTAACTTCGCAGTTCTATCCAACCCCAGCACCAGCTCACTTCACACGCACTTGTTGATATATCTATCATATGAATCCTATTAAACCTTCTTGATGTCTAGGACTTTGTTCATGTTCATGAGTATGATGAAATTATGAAAAAATATTTCAAACTTCCTGGTCATAGTACGTATCATATTTTGAAAAAAAAATCGATTTTTTTAAACCAATTTTTTTCTGTTACTAGTGGCGCACCTAGCAAACGGTGCGCCACTAGTAAGTTTGATTTTTTTTCATTTTTTCCCTCTAGATCTTAAAAGCCCCGTAACTTTTTTTCTGTTAGGTTTTTGGGGATCTTAAACGTCCCCACCCCCCCCTTAAATTCGGATGTAACTTTTCGAGTAGATGATTTTTCATATAAAAAACTTTTTAATCCGAGTTCGTATGCAAAAGTTATGCCCATTTTACAAATGCCAGAGATATTTTCCAAATAAAGTCGAAATTCATATTTGTAAATTTTCCCAACAAGTAGACCACATATCACATGGGAAACTAATTTTCTTTTATTTTTTTGACATTTCCATCATTTTCTTTTATTTTGCGCACCGTGGGAGTGGTGCGTCGTTACTAGTTAAACTAGTAATGGCGCACCACACACATGGTGCGCCATTACTAGTTTTGAAAAAAATGATACAAAAATTGAAAAAAATTTACTAGTGGCGCACCGTGGATGTGGTGCGCCATTACTAGTTTAACTAGTAATGGCGCACTATCCACTGGTGCGCCATTACTAGTTTTGAGAAAAGAAATGAAAAAAATTTGTTACTAATGGCGCACCGTGGATGTGGTGCGCCATTAGTATTTGGACACTAATGGTGCACCAACACATGGTGCGCCATTAGTATATAGTAACAGCGCACCACATGTCTGGTGCGCCATTAGTGGCCATATCATCTATAGCCCTTTTCCTAGTAGTGATTCATCGGTCATGTCTTCCTGACTAGTGTGACCGTTGTACATCGACGCACAATCACTCATCGTGCCTAGCTACTGGACACAAAAGAAATATATACATATTTCAGCAAACCTTATTCATCAGTTAATGGAATTTGTTAGTTTTATTACGTACATGCAACCTAGACGTTAATAGGTAAATATAGGTCCTAATCCCACCCGAGTATGTGTAGATTGGGATTGTTTTCCCATGCTCTGCCCCAGATCCGATGCAAAATTTCGGCAGCACCTCCCCATTGTTCTCCTGATACATGTCTCGGCAATAAGCAGAGAGGATGTGTACCCGGAGAACAACAGGGAGGCGCTGACGAAATTCTGCATCGGATCTGAAGCATAACATATGGGAAAACGAACCCAATCTACATATACTCGGGCTATTGATCGATAACGTTGAACAATTCAAAGGAATCATGGTCATAAATATGCAAATGAATGCATATTTATAGATGTAACCCTCTCGAACGGGAGACACATATTGGTCACGCATACTGATGATTGAAGACACCTATAGCTAGCAAGCTTCATCGGTACGAAGACTAGAACAGAGCAAATGAAGGAGGGAGGAGGAGATGTCATTTGTGCTCACCCACGAACGCAGGGGCGGAGCTCGTCGAACAGACGGGGAGGTCGTCGAATACTAGACACTCGCAACGATGAAAGAACTGCACATTTAAATCCACCCGATTAACACAAATATGATGTTTTTTATAAAAAAACAAAAAATATATGAACTAACTCATAATTCACAAATATATGACCCCGTTGGCCTCTGGAAGGCCAGAGAGCAACTTTTCGTTTAATAGCAGGCTGAAGAGGTGTCGGGGGTCGGGTGTGTCGTGTCTGGGTGTCGTGGTGTCGGGGTGT
>LR738714.1:218836071-218975866 GCA_902687465.1 Secale cereale
GGTATTTCTTACCAGAAAAAGCTCAAGCTTCTTGGTCTTCAGATCCGTGGTAAGCTCCTTTGTTACCGGGTCAATCTTGTACCGGGCCCTGACATAGTTCCTGGTTTGCTTGTCAAGGTATTTATCGAAGAGGGGCGGTAGGCCTTGCTCGGCATGCTCCACGTCCTCCTTGTCCCATATATTTTCCGCCACTCTGTACCCGCCGGGACCGAGTCTGTTGACCCCTAAGTTCAACTCCCGCATATCTTTCCCCCACTGACTTGATTCATCAGATGCGTTGCTCTCGCACTTGATCTTGAACTCGAGGTAGTCAGCTTTGCAGATCGAAGGATGTTTCTCCTTGATCTTCTCATAACTATCACCTTTATCAATCATACTCTTCACTGCGACTCTCCAATTAGCCAGGGCCGTGCTCATCTTCGTGAGGGCGACACTGTTCACTTTATTCTTTGAGAGGCGTGTGTTTGCGAACTCACCGGGGAATTTGTATCGTTCGTGCAGCTACATGAAGAGGAGGTTGCGCAAATTCCCTCGGTCGGTATGCCTTAGGTTCTCGGTGTTGATCGAGACGGTGCTCCGGAGAATGCACTCGAGCTGTACCACGTACCCCTTGACTAATTCTTTGGGCGCCGTTGGATGCCCACTAGAGGACACTTCAGTAAATTCCTCCTTGACGGTGCCGAGCACGTTCGGGCGCCGGTCCTTTCGTTGCCTCTTCAGTTGGCTGCCATCTGTGTGTGCGGCATCCTCGACGGCATCAGTGGTGTCATCATCAGTGGTGGCATCCTCGGAAGCGGCATCAGTAGTGTCATCCCCGACGCCCCTAGGGGTTGTGTAGTCGGGGTCGGTGTCTTCTGCGGCGTCCTCATAGCAGTGAGGTTGTTCCTCCATCTCCTGGGACATCTGCCAAAATGCCTTGCCTGAACCACCGGCCTCATCGTTGTGGGCCATGTTCGCTCTAAATAGGAAAAAAGTTTGGTCAAAAAGTTGATTATTGTCAAGGAACAAGATCTCTAAGTTGACCAAATAACTAGTGTGTGCCACAGCAGAGCACAAATCTACATCTAGCTAGTAGGAGTAGCTTTCCAAGCCCTCTTTCCATAGCCACAACTCCTCTAAGTTCTCAAGATAACCTAGTTTTCGAGGGATGTGTCCAGAAAGTTGGTTGATGTCAAGATACATGCTGATTAATTTTTGTTTCCGTTGAGAATCGGGCACCTTCTAGGTCAAGAAAATTGGCCATGACTTTTGCTAATTTTCTTGACCTAGGAGTGCCCCAATCTCAACCGAAACGGAAATTAATCAACATTTTAGGAGAAAGGGGTAACGAAGTGATGTGATTTTAGAACTGCAACTCTGTGATATATAAATTCATTAGTTCTATCAAAAGTGAAACAAAAGCCCAAGAGAAGGGGGGCAAAAGCATGGGCATGCTTTCGAGCACTCATTTCCTTGGTCCTATCAAAAGTGAGACAAAAGCAATGCAGCAGTCACTAGATCTATCCATCACCCTAGGCAAAAAATGCACTCCTAGTACTGCATGGCTACTGCTAATTTTCTCCCTACTAGGAAGAACACCACTCATCAGAAATGAAAATCTGTAGTACTAGTACTACTCAGTGGCATTTTGAACTTTGAAATGAAATACAGCAGTAGTAGCACTCAGTACTAGCATTTTGAACTTTGAAATGAAATACAATACTAGTATAGTAGTATATGGAGTGCCATCTCTAGTACTACTAGTATCTGAAGCATGGAAGCAAGTTTTGGTTCAGGGCCATATTATATACACAGCACTAAACTAAACCTCCTTGACATTTTTCAACATGGGTAATTTGCACAACACCTCACCTAGTGAGCAGGTGTGAGGTGTCTAG
Source organism: Secale cereale (assembly GCA_902687465.1). Lineage (NCBI taxonomy): Eukaryota > Viridiplantae > Streptophyta > Magnoliopsida > Poales > Poaceae > Secale > Secale cereale. Next base: position 218,837,949 of record LR738714.1, read on the forward strand.
AGAAGGACATGAGAACATGGAACATGGAGGGAATGTGTTCATCAAAGCCATGGGCTTTCTCCCCACTCCAGGCCCTGCTTGATTGATTAACTATTGTTTTTCACTTTGTGCCAGCACCATTAGATTACTTGGTAAAGTACATCTTTCATCTTACATTCCCTACCTGTGTGCAGGCATCTGCAAGCAGTGATAGTAGATTACTGGTAGTTTTCAGGCCCTGGCTAATTAACTACATTGCTGATCAGAGACCCTGCTGTTTACTTGGAGGTGGCAGTACTACTGTACTAGTGTACTAGCTAGTACTGGTTTATTCTTTGGAAGCTTCTGCCGATGGAGCTATCTCCAGTAAAGATTTGCAACTAGTTGCGCAATTATGTGTGGGTGCAAAAGTCTAACAGCACTAGGACTGAACTGATTGATCTATACATGTGTAGGAGGTGGCAGGAGCTAGATCATTTTCTCCATGGGGAATTTTGTGTAGGTACGTAGACAAGTTAACTAGGGATCTCAGCTGAGAAGATCTTCTGCTCTAGCATTGGGCAGAAGGATTACCAGTTCCACTAACCTTATGCTGTGCAGGTGCTTATGTAAGTTAATTAGGGATCTTATCTTACCTGAGAAGATCTGCTCTAGCACTGAGCAGAAGTAGTACTACTACTAGTATATACACTGGTGATACCGTATCTACATGTGCTACTACTAGTATATGGAGTGACGTCTGTACAACACTTGATGATTTCATCCTGCATTCCTTTCTCTGAAATAAACTTTTCGGAATTTGATGTTGGTTATTATAGTTGATTACAAATTAAAGAGCACTTGGATGTTCCCATTCAGTGTCTATATGTGTACTAGATAGTACTAGTTTGTGCGACATATGTACGCCTGGCTGTTTATGTATGCTTATGAGGAGACTAAAGTTTGAGAGTTGAAAGCTATCAAAACCTATGACCAACCAATAATCCTGCAATGTATTTTCCAACCACTCCCAACTACTAAAAGCAGCAATATCAAATGAGGAGACTACAGTTTGAGAGTTGGTTCCCAAACATTGCAAGGGAAGTTTACTAACCTCAGATAATTCCTAAATGCAGAACATACATTGAAAGTCACACAACATAGCATAAGAAACATACTTATAAACTGCAGAGAAGATATTTCAAACTAGCCAAAAGTATGTCAAGTTTGGATCAAACAGTAAAGCCACAATCATAGAGACGCTTAGTACTCCACTGGAAGCATTTGAACAACAGAAATTCTTACTCCTAGAACAACAGGAACTAGTAAAGCCCAATTCGAACTAAGATGACAGAAGTTTGTGCTGCTGTTCCATGATAACGTTAATTTAACCTAATAATGTGCTCTGGATTGAAAATAACTCCACAAAGTCTCAAGTGTACAGGAGAAAGTTTATACTAGTGCATAAACATGTAGCTGCAGCTTTTCCTTAATTTTAAGGTGGAGTCTATCGGGCATTATTGCTAAGACTGAAACGACACCAATTAAGCTAGGCCTACTCTTTGTTTCTAGCACTCTCTTGGTTCTTGGAGAAAAAATGACCATCCTTTATTTTTGATGTTGAGTCGTTTGACTTTGATTTTCAAAAGCTTGCAGAAATACAAACGACTAGGTCATCCACTCCGCCAGCTTTCTATTTTTCCTCTTTTCGAGTTTTCCAACACCACGTATGCAAGCTACTACACTTAATCCAACTCCAATGTCATTTAAAAATCCTCTATACTCTGGTTTCATTCTTTTTAATGGAACCATGGGCCTTTTGCCATCCTAATAAAACAAGAAATCACCATACTATAGAAGGATAATAAAACAATAAATCCATGAGCACGCAGCAACCACATCCAAACCTAAGGTCGCAGTTCACCGGCACGGATCCTAAGATGGAGGGGTGAGGAGAGAAGGGAAAGGGGGCTTACGGGCAGTAGGACTTGGAGAAGATGACGATGTCGTGGGCCTTTATGGTGGACTTGACGAAGCCGGCCGGCGTGGACCTCCTGGACGTCCTCCCGCGCGAAGGCAACGACGGTGGCCGTGATGGTGACGATGGTGCGGCGACGACGGGCTTAGGAGGGGCCGCTAGGGTTCGTGGGGAGGCAAGGGGAGCGACGGCAGCGAGGCTTTCTGGGCGGCGCATGGCGGCGAGCGGAGAGAGTGGAGGGGGCGACATGTGAGGTGGAGGGGGCGGTAGTGGAGGCAGCGCAGTGGAGGCCGAGGAGTGGACGGGGTGGCGGCCCAGTGGAGGCGGCGGAGCAGAGGCGGGAAGGCAAGGGGATCTGGCGCAGTGGGGGCGAGGGGATCTGGCGCAGAGAGGGAGAGATGGGATCAAGTTGAGTGAGGGAGGGTTAGCAATGGCGCACCTCCCCCTGGTGTGCCATAAGTACATCGATAGCAATGGCGCACCTCCTCACGGTGCGCCATTAGTAATTTTTTTTATTTCTATTCGAGCCCACAGGTTATCTTCCACCAAACCCCATCTGTATCAGAGAACATACACTAGCCCGACTGGTCAGCACGCAGCGCACACACTAGGAGGTCCTGGGTTTGATTCCCAGGCTCCCCAATTTTTGTTTTTAACCATTTTTTTCTTTGCTCATATCTTTTTATCCATGCATCCAAATATAACATGTCGCATATGCTAGATGGTCAGAATTTCATGTAGAAAAATAATATGCAGTTTGTTGCCATGTTAACAACATTTAAAATGTTGTTTGATATTTATTTTTGTTTAAATATGTTCAAACTTGTTTAAACCATAACTAAATATCCATATCTCCAAATTTGACAAACTTTATATGCTTTTTCCATACCTTCAGCAGCGGCTCTAGCGCCTTTCGCTTCTTTCCCGGCGGTGGGCACTCTTTCCAATTGTTCAACAGCTCGTCTATTTCCTCGCCGCTTCTCGTACGCGGTCTTCTTCGGGGTTCGGTTTCACCATCGAACTGATCCTTGCGTTTTCTCCATGAGTCATTGTCGCGAAGCCACCTTCAATATCCCATGAACATGGTTTTCGAAGACCCGGGATCTCTATTTGGCTGGCGATACGTTGTGTCGTCCATGCACCTGACGCATCCAGAAAATCCATGGACCACCAGCCCCTTGACATATCCGTAACTGAGATAGTCGTGCACCATCGTGAGCAGTGCGACTCTCATAGGGAAATATTCTTTCTCTGCGGCGTCCCACGTATTGGCTGGCGTTTTCCACAGCGTGTCTAGCTTCTCTTTCAGCAGCCCCAGATACAGATTGATGTCGTTCCCTGGTTGTTTCGGCCCTTCAATTAGCATACTCATGTGAATGTACTTCCTCTTCATGTACAATCGGGGGGAAAGCTGTACATCCACACAAACACAGGCCAGGTGCTATGTGTGCTTCTTTGGCTGGCAAACGGATTGACTCCATCGATGCTCGCGCCCAGCATGATGTTCCTTGGATCGTCCCCAAATTCTAAGTCTTCGAAGTTCAATGCTTGCCACTGGCTCCCATCCTTAGGGTGACTCAACATCTTGTCTTTTTTATTTATATCCGGATCATTTCCGTCATCTTCTCGCTTCTTCTCCTCCCTATCCGCGTGCCAACATAGGAGCTTTGCTAGCTTAGGGTCCGCGAAATAACGCTGCAGACAAGGAGTGATCGAAAAGTACCACACCACTTTTCGAGGAGCTTTCTTCCTCTTCTTGTATCGAGTGACGCCGCACACCGGACATATGGTAGACTCCGCTTGCTCGTCCCGATAAATGATGCAATTTTTAATGCACACATGGTATTTCACGTGCGGTAAATCCAGAGGACAAACGATTTTCTTCGCCTCCTCGAAACTGGTCGGGCATTTGTTCCCCTTGGGAAGATGTTTGTGCCAGAATGACATGTTCTCGTCGAAGCATCCGTCGGTCATTTTGTGTTTTACCTTCATCTCCAGAGCCATGAGCGTTACTTTTAGGCGGGTATCCTCGGGCCTGAATCCTTCATACAATGGAGTAACCGCGTCTATCTCCAGTTGATCCAGCTTGGCTTTCTCTCGGGCGGCAGCTCTTGCATTATCCGTATGCTTGAGAAGTAGCTCTTGAATATGAGTGTCCTGCACCTAGCCGCCCATCGATGGTCCATCGTTGTCTGCTCCGGCATCTTCATCTTCATGATCATGGCCTTCGTCTTGATCTTCCTCATCATCATGTCTGACATCTTCTACATGATGACTGTGTCCTGGAGATTCTTTGTCTTCTCGCCCGCCCTCGCCGCGGTTGTCTTGCTGCCCTTCCTCATTTCTTGCCCGGCCCCCATGGACGACTTCATTGGCATCTTCATCACCTTGCCACTGATAACCATCCATGAAACCACGCAAGAGCAGGTGGTCCCGCACCTGTCTGGAATCCGGGTCCGTAATAAGGCTATTCAGCTTGCATCTTCGACACGGACATGTTATGTCCGTCTCGTTCTTTTGAAGCATCTCGGCCTTCGCGGAGCTCAAAAACCTATTCATGATGCCTTCGGTCATCATGCGGACCATGGTCTCCTGCGGGGTAGAGCAAAACGATATTTTAGAACCCAATTTTTTTTGGCATGACTTTGCCTAATAATAGGACCAAAAAGAATGCATAGTGCCAAATTCTCGCCGAAATGGAAATGAATCAACATTCCGGCAAATTATTGGCAACTATCGCATTTCAAATACCGGTACTTGCAACCACAAACGTATGCAACACCACAAACATATGCAACACCACAAACATACAAAGATGTAGGCCATAAAAAGTGCATGTGCACGTTGTTCGAGGGAGAAAAAAGTAGATCTACAACGTAAAGAAAGCTTTTCCCTTACTTACCTACCAAAAAAAGGTAATTTAACCACTTAATTTGGGTGAATCTATGGTGCAAATGAGGTGAGGAGGAGGAGGCAGCCGAGACAAGCTTGGAGGAGGTGGAGAGAATGAAGTGGGGAAAGTGAGTGTGGTAGGTGGATAAAGATCTCAGGTTACCAATGGCACACCACAATAAAATGCGCCATTAGTAACACTGGTTACTAATGGCGCACGTGTTAAGTAGTGCACCATTACTAGTTTTGAAAAAAAAAGAAAAAAAATTGAAAAAAATTGTTAGTAGTGGCGCACGGAGTGTGTGGTGCGCCATTACTAGTTAAAACTAGTAATGGCGCACCTCCCACTGGTGCGCCATTAGTAGTTTTGGAAAAAATATGTTATTAATGGCGCACCTTGTCTCTGGTGCGCCATTAGTAATGTGGACACTGATGTCGCACCTGTATCTGGTGCGCCACTGCTATATAGCAGTGGCGCACCACATGCATGGTGCGCCATTAGTGCTAATATCATCTATAGCCCTTTTCCTAGTAGTGTGGGATATAGGACTGGTCATTTTTCTCTGAATCCTCATCTGAGGATGTACCTGTAACCATCGAGATATATGCAACAACAGGAACCATTATCTTCTTTGAAGAACTTGTTTTCAATCAAAATTTTACCATAACCGTCTCAAATGGCTGATACGCATGAAGAGTAGTTAAATATAAACAGATTGTCGACAAATGGAATACGTAATGAAAAAAAGAATGGCATGAGATAATTCACATATATGACGCTTGCCTACAAACGATGGCGGTGGATAATTCACATATATGATAACTGGCTAAAAAACATGGCATTGCATAAATCCCATATCTGATATATAAAGTAAATAGGAGGCATTCACACAAAGCATGTCTAACCTAGGTAGACGACATGGAAATGGAAGACACGATATGCATGATATCAGCAATATAACCCTGCCAAGTTAGAGAATACACCTCGGGAGGGGAATTCGACTGGTCATATGTCTCTGAATCCTCCTTTGAGGAGCTATCTGTAACCAGCAAGAAATCTGCATCGATAGGTAGCACTGACTACTCAGAAGACCTTGTTTTCACTCCAGATATTCCCATCACTGACTCTAATGGCTGATGCACATGAAGAGTAGACGAATGTACAAACATTGTCGAGAAACGAAATACATGATGAAGACAAATATTATGGCACGATACGATTCACATATATGATGACTAACTAAACATGATGGCATTGCAAGATTAATGTATATGATGTCAGCCTAAACAATATGGCATTGCATAATTCACATGTATGATATAGAAGCCAAACAGGTGGAATTCACACAAAGCAAATCTAAACTTAGCTGGTGACATATAAGATGTATAAACTTAGTAATGTGAGGCTGCATATGCATGATATGACCAACATTAACATGCCAGGTTAGAGCAAACATCTCAGGTGGTAAATAGGAGTGGTTGGCTCCATATGAATCCCCCTCTGAATAGTTATCTTCCTCTGGAATACAATCCAGAATGTGGGGAGGGCCGCCCCCACTGCGACCGCCATGGAGCGGCGTCTGCATGACATTATGTTCCCACGCAAGAGTCTTCTTTTTTTTCTACATGTTCAGTAGGATTGTGTACAATAACTAACATGCATAATAAAAAATAGTTAGATTCTGTAAGCCTAAGGGGTGCATGCAGAAATCAAGACTGATGGTAGAAAATGAGTGGATAGATCTGTAACTAATGATAGCAGGCAGATGATAGGTTCAGTTTAGAAAGATAGACGATGGCTCATCTACTTTTTGTTGCCCACCCAACATGAATCACATAGAAGACTCGAGATGAGCGAGATAGTACACATATATAATATTCATTGCTTCCTCGATATGTGCATCACATGCATTTTAAAACTAAACTTCGAACAATAGTTTGGACTTGACTCAGAGTATAAGACGTGAACATGACGGAATGGTAGCAGGTAATAATAATCGATGTATAACAAACATAAGCAAACACGGAAGAGTGCGACCTCTCTTCCAGAATTGTGTAGTCCTCAGGTTCATCTGCTCCATCGATGATGGTAATGCAGTTGGCGCGGCTACCACTAACGGGGAAGATGATCTGAGGCGGCGAAACAATGTCTGTAAGGGGGATCTCTGCTGTGGCGGACGCTTCCATCGATGGTGCACATCAGGTGGGGTGGATGACGACACAATAGGAGCAGGACAAAACACACAGAGATTTCTTTGACACCTATATGAAAATGAAGTAAATATGTAAGGGATCCTTAGAATTTGAGGATTCTAAAAACGCAGGGACACGAAAAATAGAGGAATAGGATTGAAATGCACGTGCAAAATAGAGCATTTGCAAACATATGATTTTTCTCAACCTGGTTGTTTGGTTCACAAGAATTGGAAGAACATGGGAATGGAGAAACATGGTCCAATTAAAGTCAAACCACATGAACACGTAAAATAAGAATCTTTTTATGCCAGTAATGCACTTAGTCCTATTCTTCAAGCATATTAATTCCAAAAGGACGTCCAAGTGGATATTAAAATTCCTAAGTTTTTTCTTTTAAAGAGACACCATAGAAAAAAAACATCCTCCAGTTTTTCTTTGCTCCATTCCTTCTAACCAAATGCATGAATAGTAGTACCATAGGAAACTTTCCAATTCCTATGTTTTCCTTCACTTTTCTTTGAACCAATGGCGATTCTAGTAGGTAGTCTTCAACAGGCTGAAGCCTACGCTCGAATTTTTTTGTGAGCTTATTTGGTCTACATGAATATCATATAATGGCTATCGTGTTAAGCCGGTTCAAATTGTGGTTCAACAGAGCATTTAGTTTTATCCCTGTTAACTTTGACCATGATTCATTTCTTTCTTGATTTACAACTGCTTTGACGCAAAGGATCCCTGAGGGATCGACATGAATGTAGGGTAAAAAAGTGATGCGATGAGTGTACAACCTCTTCGGCATAGTAGCCTTGTCGAACTCAGCATTACTGCGTTGGACATGGAGGATGGTGATGCTAGTGTGAGTGCCGGAGGTGGGGAAGAAGATCTGAGGCCTGTGGAGACGGCGCCGAGGGTACTGCTCCACTGTGATGGATGGTTTCATCATTGGAGCAACTCCGGTGAGGTGTACGACAGCGAGGCTAAAGAAGGATTGGAGAAACAACGTTAATTTGAAGTGGGATTCTAATAGTAGCAGCCGCAGCCGCTCCAACATATGTTCTAAACATTGTTGACTCTGAACTTACCTAAAGATACTGAACTTTGTAGTAAAAAATGAATGTTACTGTCGAAATTGAATTTTACTAACGAAACTGATTGAACTAGTGGTAGAGCACAACAATAAAAGTTTAGGCCGTTTGGGCACTGGCAGTAGAGAAGCAGTGATCTAAATCAGCACCCGCTCGAGTAGGGATAGCACTAGCTGAGAGCAGCTCGTGCAGCAACACCGTGAGTGAGTGCTAAAACAGCACCTCCTGTAGTTGCCACAGGTCGTGTAGAAGCAGTAGCAGCGCGAGCGAGAGCAAGAGCAGAGTAGAGCAGTGGCACGAACGAGAGCAAGACTGGAGCAGTAGCGCGGCTGACAGTAAGAGCAGAGTAGAACAACACCACGAACGATAGCAAGAGTAGAGCAGCAGCTTGACCGACGACAAGAGCAGAGTTGAAGCGCGAGTGAGAGCCTGAGCAGCAGTAATGTGAGCGAGAGCAAGAGCAGCAACAACTTGTGCTGGTGTGGATGTCGCCACCAAGGAAGCAACGACATGTCGTACAGACACTATGGAGGAAGTGGCCGGCGATGGCTCCTTCGATGGAGACCCTCCGGGGCTGCTCGGTATCGAGCACTGGAAGCCCCATGAGATCGAATAAAAGATAGAATGCAGAAGTGAGTGCATAACCTCCTTGGTGCCACTGAGTAGGCCTCGGCTTCTACTGACAAATTGGCGAGGGTGCTGCGGTTTTGACCACGCAAGGTCGATGTGGCATTTCTGGCTAAGGGGTAGAAGGGGGATTTCGCGTGTCTGGGCTGCCCGACCGATTTCTGATGAGGAGGGAGTTTTAGCGTGCGTCAAAATATCAGGATAACAAGGCGCGATGCGGGTTGAAGACACTGGAGTTTAGCAGTTGAAGAGACAAGATATACTCTAGCTTCAAAATTGACGGGATAACAAGGCGTGGATTCCATGTTCGGCAGAACAAACTTAACGTGTACAAAAAAAGACAGTTCATACAAGACACAAGAGAGTGATGCCCCTTTTACTTCTTCTTCTTTTGCAAGGATGTCCCCTTTTACTATATTGGTACAAATTTGATTGAAAAAACACTAGAAAAAACTAAAAGAAATTCAGGAGAACAAGATTAACCTGTACAATACCAAATCAATTTGCACCTCCCTCAACAACAACAAAAAACAAATCAATTCCCACCACAAGAAAGGGTCATATCCCATTTTATACGATTACAAATGCCAGGATCATGAATTTATGTTTTGAAATCTATGTTATGTTGAGTTCGAATATATCGTTAGGTGATCTTGCGGTTTATAATGGATGTAGTCCTACATTTTGATCTTTCATCTTATATGAACATATGAACTACATGTACCATATGATCTCCAATTCAAATATTTGTATCCATTTTATGTTGAATTCAAATCACAGTACATTGGTCTAGGTAGCGAGATGTTCGAATAATATAAACCCTGTTTTCATGTGCATAATTTGTTTAACACATACAACAATCACTACAAAAACGACACATCTTTGACATTATGGGCCGAAGATTTTTTTCCTATCATGCTTATGACACTTCTATGACGATAATTGTGACAAAACCACGTATCATCATAAATGTGGTGGGATCCTACTTCTATGACAAAAAAGCATGGCATAAAATTGGCTTTTCATCCTTGGCCGGCCGGGGATGCAGCTACATGACATTCTTTGAGCCGTCCATGACGGAAAAAATAGTGGTAGAAGCGAGGACGAGGAAAATTTCGGGGAGTTCCCAGTTACGGTGGGTGGTTAGCGCCGAGCCATGCACGGAGGTTTGAGAGTTTCTCTCGTACATGTTGCGTGTATATGCGAGGCGTTGGGCTCTAACTGAACCCGAGCGAGGCGTTCGCTTACTGTCGTGGAATTAGCACGGCAGATGTCCGGTTTAAAGGACTTAGGTGTGAGGCCATCGCGCGGGTTAGCTTGAAGAGGTTAAAAGCACACAAAGGACACAGAGGGTTTATACTAGTTCGGCCCCTTCGATGAAGCTAAAAGCCTACGTCTAGTTTGGTGGTATTGCTTGTGAGTCGATGAACAGGGAGCGGATTGCTTGCCTGTGTCTCGAGCTGTTGTTTCTTGTCCTCGAACCGTCGATGGGTCGTCCCTTTATATAAGAGGCGACGACCGGTTCGGTTTACATAGTCCCGAGGCCAGTTCATAAACGTGTCCGCCTCGGTCTCTACTCTATCTTACATCCCAAGTTACATGATATGTCGGTTTACAAACCGCAGGCCTTACATATGGGCTCTAAGCCTCTATTGGCCGTATCCTCTGGTACATATTCTACTAGGCTTTGTGGAAATACAACTATGTCAGTGTAATACGGATCTTCCTGGCCGGTTTATACCTGCTAGTAATATCCCTGACATTAGGCCCGAGATTGATTTGAACTTGTTCATGTCAGTCTTCTAAATCTTGCGTAAATCTCCTCTCTGCAATTTATCCGCTTCATAAACCAGCCATGACGTCATCTCCTGGAATGGCTTTAATCCATCGTGACGTCACCTCCGCATTTAATGCTCACATCTGTCTGTTACCTTTGTTAAATGCCATACCGAAAATCGAGGCGACAGCGCGATCTTTATCCAGTCTCTGACCTCCTTGATTCCCGCGCTTACTGTTTTCACCCTTTCGGCTTATAAATACCGCTAGGGCATGCCTCTTTTCCTCCTTCTTCCTTCGTCTTCCTCCGTCGCTTGAAGCGCCGCCGCCGCTCTTCGAGCCCGTCGCCCTCCTCGAGCCAGGCCGCTGCATCACCCTGAATCGTGTCCAGAGCGCCTCACCGCCGCCCTCTTCTTCATCAGGTACTCCTTCTTCCTCACTGTAGATCTCAATCTAAGGTTCCTTCCATTGCTTCCGCCATGAAACCTTGAAGCTTTGTTGTTCATCCCTATGGGTTAACCTTGCGGTAGATTCGAACCTTATTTAGATTCGTCCTGAATGCGCTCCTGCTCCGCGCTCACGTCTTTAGTTCTTCTAGTTTACCAGCTTAGATTTGATCTGTAGAAAGCCTCCACGGTTCTTCCTGTATATGACTTGCATTTATTCCATCTTTTTCTTATGCCTCAGATCCATTTTTTACTTCAGCCTTCTGTGGAAACTGTTTCTTCGCACTATAGATCTGTAGTTTGTCTTCACCGGTTTAATCAATCCTATACTTTCTTTAACGGGTTAGACGTAAGCCCGTATCCATAATTGACGGTTTAGCTTCCTATTTTCCTGTTATCATAAACCGGTAGCTGTTCGCCTCGCATCTGCTTTCGGGTTGTCAATGCCATTAGTCCCTTGTCTAAACCGTCGATTAGGTCCAAATTTTATACCATGCTCTGGTTTTATGCTTCAGCAATTGGTAAACCAGATTTTGTATTGTACTTTTCAGCATTTCCTTATTCCGAACGATGGCAAAGCAGTTCGTCGCTTGCAACTGGGCTCCTTCCCGCATTACTGAGGATGACCTAACGAACGCCGCTTCAATCGGTATTCTGGGTCCTAAAGAGGTTCTGCACTGGTGGGCCCCAGGATATGAATGTCCCCCTACTCCTAAAGAAGGAGAGGTCATTGTTTCCTTTGATCACTTGGCCCGGGGTTTTAGCCCTCCCGGTTCAAAATTCTTCTGTGATGTATTAGCCGCTTTTCAGCTCCATCCTCAGGACGTAGGTCCGAATTCTATATCAAATATCTACAATTTTCAAGTCTTCTCAGGAGCATATCTTCAAGAAGAACCATAAGTGGATCTGTTCAGAGACTTTTTCCATTTAAACCGGTGGACAGAGTTTACTGACGGGCTGCATCAAGAGCTGGGCGGCGTCAGCATTCAAAAGAGAAAGGATGTGAGCTTCCCTCACGCTGCCCTTCACACGCACCCCAAGGAATGTAACCAAACGTGGTTCTATTGTATAGATACTTCGCCTGAAGGAGAAAACCCACTGCCGAGTTACCGCGCTTATCGCCTACCTGAGGATCATCCCCTGCCGCAGCACCTCAGCGCCCCGGACCGTGCCCGGTTTGCCCCTCAACTTTCTAAGCATAGGGCCTTTGTGGCCAACGGCTTAACCGGAGTAGATTTTGTTCGCTGTTGGCTTGCCTGGAGCATTCTTCCACTGAACCGGCGCTCAAGCCTGATGTGCGAGTATACTGGTAAACCGGATGATCCTCAGCGCCACATTGATATAATACTTCCTGAAAAAGAAGTCGCTGAATCCGCAAAGAAAATGCTCAACATCTCTCTGGAAGAGCGTAGCCGGACCGGTTTAGCTCCATTCTGCGAAAACAATAAACCACCAGCAGTAAGTTCTTTCTGATCTTTTCTGTTTGTTCTGATCCGGCCATACCAATTGTCTTCCATTTATTTCCTATCTACTGCATAGGCCACCGACCCCTTTTGGAAAAGGAAATCTGAAGATAAAGCAGCCAAGCAACCACGCCGGAAAACTTATGCTGTTAAGAAAAAGAAGGTTGTTGTCGCCTCCGGTTCACACCCCGAGGAAGATGATCCGGACTCAGAGGTATGAATCAAACCTTGTACGCTTTATCCTCCCTTTGTCTAAATTTATGTTTAACAGTGTCTTTCTACAGGATTTGGCGGAAGGAAGTAAAGCGGTGGAAGTTGAGGTAATTTCTCTCTCTTCAGACTCAGAACCGCTGCCCCCAAAAATCCGCCGGGTGTCCTGGAAATACCCTTTTTCTCATCCTTACGCTCAATTGGACCCCAAATTTCTTTTGAAGAAGCAGCAGCATGAAGCACGCCGGACCACGCGCCATAGTGTCCACGTGGTGGAATCATCCGGAATACCTCTTACTCCGGCTCGCAGGCGCCGCTCCGAGGTTTTACTTTCTCCAACTCTTCTTCATCCAAAAGCCGGGCTCATATGTAAACCGCTTAAACCGTCTGATCCTAACTATCAGGAGGCTCCTTTGTCCTCTTCCGGCGAGTCGACTGCTACACAGGTCCCTGTGTTGAAGACCGTGCCTGGGTAAGTCCTTTTCAACATCCGATTTATCTTCATGTTTTTGACTTCATGATTCTTATTGTTCCTTTGATCTCATCAGAAAGCCGAAGCCTAGCAAGAAGGCAAAGGCAAATAAAGCGCCTGCTGAAACTACTGCCGCTGAACCGACTGATGATCCTGAAGCGGCCATCCTTCCAGAAGACATCCCTGATGCTCAGTTTAATGATTCTCTCCCTATGGATCATGACGACGTCGCTGCTCCAGAAGGTAAGAATACAAAAAATGTGGATGAACCGGCGAGTCCTGTCCGGCTTAGCCCTCCTCGGGCTAGCCCAGCTCCTGTCAGCCCGGCGCCTACTACTGCCCCTCTTCGACCAACTACCACTTCGTCCCCGGACGTTGAGATAACTGGATTAGGTTTCACTGCCCCCACTGAGCCTGTCATCTTGGCCAAGCACACTGCCAAGGAGGAAATTCTTCAACAAGACAAAGGCAAGTGGAGCACAGACTTATCTAGTTATGCTGAGTTGAGTGCCCAGGAGCTTCATTCCGAGTATCTGAACCGGCTCTTTACCAGCCGCGAGTATAAAGCCGGGTTGGTTAATATGATGAAGGACAAGTATGAGGTAATTTCCTCTTTTTACTTGTTTCTGCTTTGTATTCTTTGCTATCCTGTCTTAAGGCCATAGTATCCCCCAAGTGCCGGTTTAGCTTTATTGTAGGTGAACCGGGACTTCCAGTGTATCAGAAAATGAACTTACATTAGCCCCCAAGTGCCAGGGGTATAACTTGTTTTATGCGCTTGGGACTTGTCTGAAAATCTCTTTCGTGACTTCAATTGCACATTAGCCCCCTAGTGTCAAGTGTATAACTTGTTATATGCTTGAGACTTGATTAATCTGCCTTCTTAATCTGTTTGGTTTCCTTGTAGGCTGACTTGACCCGCAGGGCTTCAGAGGTAACTGAACTCCGGAATAGCTTGGCTATTAATGAAACTGCCTCTGCCAAAGCCAAGGAAGAACTTGTGCTTACCTTAGCCAACATGGAGAAACTGAAAAAGGACTTTGAAGCGGAGCGGTCCACATGGGAAGTGCAGAGGAATGTTCTTGAGAAAAGAGCAAAGGACGTTGAGGCTGCGCTTAATCCGGTCACACAGGAGCTGACTGGTTTAAGACAGCAAATAGAACTTATGACTTCTGCTATCTTCGATGAGCACACGTCTGCATATGTTTTTCATCTTTGCATTCTTCTGTTCCGCTCTGGTTTAACTTTACCAACATCTTTCAGGGAGGCGCATAACTCATCTTGGAGATGACGTCCGGAAGAAGCTCAAGGCCTCTTATACCCTGGTGGAGCAGCTTTATTCCGGCGCTCAAAGGGTTATCAGCGCAATGTCCCATAATAAACCGGCCCCAACTACTATCCAAGGCATTTGGAGAAGCTATCCGTCCTGCCTGTGCGTCTGGTGGAAGTGAAGAAATTTGCTGCACGGGCTGGCTCCCTTATCGCACTGACCCGGGCCAAGGCATGGGTTCCGGACTTTGAACGGATATGAACGGATATCCCAGCAATAAAGAGGACGGATCTACCTTCTCTGCCGAAGACCTCCGTGCCTTAACCAAAGAGATGCACCCACTTGCTAGCAAACTTGCCGATGAAGCGGATCTGACAAGGTATCATCCAGCTTATGACTTAGAAAATGAACGGGTGGAGCGGCCGGTTTACGCTACTGAGAATCTGATCCCGCCAGTGCGTGGCTGTACTTTCAGTCCAGATATTGATCCGTGAGATCTGATTAATGAGGAAATGTACTTTCGCACACTCTCCAAGATTGATTGGCTCGTTCCTGATTTCCAGCCACTACCTGAAGATGAAGAAGACCCGGAACACATCAACCCTCAGCCTTCGCAACATGAAGAAGAGTCATAAACTGTCCGGTTTAATTTGCTGAACATTTTGCCAAAAACTTTAATCTTATTCGGGCCTGCAGGTGCCTTGTAATAGGATAGTTGAAACATTGTTTTTGTCCCAATATGGATGTTACAACCTGACTTGGCGACTGCCAATTTAATCCTTTGTTTTGTCATGGTTGATCCGTTTATATTATCTGTGCCTGCATAAATGATGCTACAAAGATGTCCTGGTGGTTTACCACCGGACCTATTACTCTGTTCCAAAATATATATCAAAGGAATATATGTTTTATACGAAAGATACCTCATACCTCTGATTAAGTGTGCCTGACGTCCGTAATCCGGTAGGCATAGTTGAAAGTGTAGATGCTGATGAGGCTCTTGACTCTCTAGGCATTTGCCTGATAGTTGGTTCGGGTTCTGATGAAAGCCGGTTTAACTCATGCTGGTGTCCATGACCCAGGCTTTAAATTTTGTGGATATATGGTCAACTTTGAAGTTGCCCAATTCCGGATCAATAAACTTGGTTAACAACAAAAACTTGTAAAACTGCAGAAACAAAGCATTATTTGGCAAATAAGACCATGTAGTCGAGGCTTTTTACGAGCTGCCAGGCTCTAAATTCGAGGCTTTTTGCGAGCTGCCAGGCTCTAGGCTTTTGTGAGCGGCCTTTAAGCTCTAGGCATTTTTTTAAGAGCGGCCTTTAAGCTCTTGGATTTTCGTGAGCTGCCAGGCTCCATATTTGAGGCTTCTGATTCGAATACGATCAGTAAACCGAACCAAAGGGGTTAAGCTAGGATTCGAATATGATCATGTAGCCCCCAGTGGCCTTGAGAAATTTTTATAAGGCTTCTGATTCGAATACGATCAGTAAAACGGACCAAAGGGGTTAAGCTAGGATTCGAATACGATCATGTAGCCCCCAATGGCCTTGAGATTGCACCGATCAGTGGATTCGAATACGGTCCAAATCGGACCCAAAAGGGGTTAAGTTATGATTCGAATACGATCAAGAAGCCCCCTAGTGAGTTTGGCTATGTTCTCTTTGGTTCGAATACGACCTATGTTTGAACAGGAAGCCCCCTAGTGACCATAGAGGCAGGGTACCTATATGGGAGTTGCGCTTGTGTGGCAAACCCTCTTTGGTCCCTTATATAATTGTCCTGCATATCAAAATAGATAGATCAAAGCATCTTGTTTTCTTGATGAAAATGATATATATCCAGAGGAATAAACTTTAGATGGATATCACCTGAGTGAATTCCCATAAGACACTTATATCTGAAGAAGATGGCTGATCCCCCGGTTTACCGGGGGTGCCGGTTTATTTATTAATCATAATATATACATGATACATGAAGCGGAGCCCATGGCTCAAGTGTAGTAAGGCTGCAGAAGAGCAATGTTCCACAGCCTCTTCGTCTCTTCCTCTGCTGTCCGCGAGTCTTTATGTTCTTGAACGTCCACCAGGTAGTATGAACCGTTGTGTAGGTTCTTGCTGACCACAAAGGGTCCTTCCCAAGGTGGGGATAATTTGTGCATATCTGCCTGGTCTTGGATGAGCCGGAGCACCAGGTCCCCCTCCTGGAACATCCTGGTCTTAACCCTGCGGCTGCGATATCGGCGCAGGTCTTGCTGATAAATTGCGGATTGTGCCGCTGCTACGTCCCGTTCCTCATCCAGCCGGTCTAAGTTGTCCTGTCTTGCTAGCTCATTGGCCGCTTCAACATAAGCTGCCACCCGTGGTGAGTCGTGCCGGACATCACTAGGGAGAACCGCTTCAGCACCATATACCATGAAGAAGGCGTATATCCTGTAGACCTGTTAGGCGTAGTGTTGATGCTCCAGAGGACAGAAGGTAACTCCTCAACCCAGCAACCTGGTGTTCTTTGCAAGGGAGTCATAAGCCGGGGCTTGATGCCTCGCAAGATCTCTTGGTTGGCCCTTTCAGCTTGACCATTGGATTGAGGGTGAGCTAGTGAAGACACATCCAGGCGAATATGTTCCCTTTGGCAAAACTCTTCCATCTCTCCTTAAGATAGATTGGTGCCATTATCAGTAATGATGCTGTGTGGAAAGCCAAACCGGAAAATTACCTTTTTGATGAATTTAACCGCTGTTGCCGCATCACACTTACTGATAGGCTCTGCCTCAATCCACTTTGTAAACTTGTCCACTTCAACCAACAGGTGGGTTTTCTGATCTTGGGGTCGTTTAAAAGGTCCAACCATATCAAGCCCCCAAGTTGCAAATGGCCAAGTAATTGGAATCATCCGTAGCTCCTGCGCCGGAACAAGAGCACGCCGTGAAAACTTCTGACAAGTGTCGCATCTCCGGACTAGATCCACCGCATCAGCATGGGCCGTTAACTAGTAGAACCCGTTACGAAAAGCCTTGGCTACCAATGATTTTGAACCAGCATGATGACCACAATCTCCTTCATGTATCTCTCGAAGAATATCACTGCCTTCTTTCGATGATACACAACGCTGAAATGCCCCAGAAACGCTGCGGTGATGAAGTTCTCCGTTAACGATGGTCATAGATTTGGATCGCTGGATTATCTGCCTAGCTTCAACCTCATCATCCGGCAACTCTCCTCGGCTCAGGTACGCCAAGTAAGGGAGTGTCCAATCCGGAATAACATGAAGCGCTGCAACTAGCCGTGCTTCCGGATCAGGAACAGCCAAATCCTCCTCCGATGGTACCTGAACCGATGGACTATGTAATTCATCCAAGAAGGTATTTGGTGGAACCGGTTGACGCTGAGAGCCCAGCCTGCTTAATGCATCGGCCGCTTCATTTTTCCGCCAGTCTATGTGATCCACCTGATATCCCTTGAAATATCCTGCAACCGCTTCAACTTCTCGCCTGTAAGCTGCCATGAGCGTATCTTTAGAGTCCCACTTGCCAGACACCTGTTGCGCCATTAGATCTGAATCACCAAAACACTTGACCCGGCTCAAGTTCATCTCCTTAGCCATCCGCAGGCCGTGAAGGAGGGCTTCATACTCAGCAGCATTGTTAGTGCAAGGGAACATTAGTCGGAGGACATAACAAAACTTGTCACCTCGTGGGGAAGTTAACACGACTCCAGCCCCCGAGCCCTCTATTTGCTTTGAACCGTCAAAGTCAATAGTCCAGTATGTATGATCCGGCTTCTCCTCTGGTGCTTGCAATTCTGTCCAATCATTGATGAAATCTACCAATGCTTGAGATTTAATAGTAGTACGGGGTACATACTTCAATCCATGCGGGCTAAGCTCAATGGCCCACTTTGCTACTCTGCCAGTAGCTTCTCTGTTCTGGATTATATCCCCCAATGGAGCTGAATTGACAACAGTGATTGGATGGCCCTGGAAATAGTGCTTCAGCTTCCGGTTTGCCATGAACACGCCATATACCAGCTTCTGCCAGTGTGGATACCTTTGCTTTGACTCAATTAGAACCTCACTGACATAATAAACCGGGAGCTGAACCGGATACTCCTTGCCTGCTTCCTTTCGTTCCACCACAATTGCCACGCTAACTGCACGAGCATTAGCGGCCACGTATAATAGCAGCGGCTCGTTATCAACAGGGGCAGCAAGAACTGGCGGCTCTGCTAATTGCCGCTTCAAATCCTCGAACGCAGCGTTTGCAGCATCGCTCCATATAAACCGGTATGTCTTTTTCAACATCTGATAAAGTGGGATCGCCTTTTCTCCCAAACGGCTGATGAATCGGCTCAACGCTGTAATCCGGCCTGCTATGCGCTGGACATCATTGATACAAGCCGGTTTAGTCAAGGATGTGATCGCCTTGATCTTCTCCGGGTTGGCCTCTATTCCTCTGTTTGATACTAAGAATCCAAGGAGCTTACCTACCGGAACACCAAAAACGCACTTCTCCGGATTAAGCATCATCTTATAAACCCGGAGGTTGTAAAAGGTTTCCTTTAGGTATTCTATCAGCGTCTCCTCCTTCCTTGACTTCACCACAATGTCATCAACATAGGCATGGACATTTTTTCCGATCTGCCCTTTGAGACAGTTCTCTACGCAACGCTGGTAAGTTGCTTGGGCACTCTTGAGCCCAAAGGGCATAGATACATATCAGAAGGCTCCAAAGGGAGTTATGAAAGTTGTCTTCTCCTGGTCCTTAGCTGCCATCTTGATTTGATGATACCCTGAATATGCATCCAGAAAACTTAGTCGCTCGCATCCTGCCGTAGCATCAATAATCTGATCAATACGGGTGAGAGCAAAAGGCTCAGTTGGACAAGCCTTTTTTAGGTCTATGTAATCCACACACATCCTCCACGTTCCATTTTT
Organism: Secale cereale; assembly: GCA_902687465.1. Lineage (NCBI taxonomy): Eukaryota > Viridiplantae > Streptophyta > Magnoliopsida > Poales > Poaceae > Secale > Secale cereale. The sequence continues at coordinate 218,857,254 of LR738714.1, forward strand.
CTTTAACACCAGTACCGGATTAGCCAACCACTCCGGATGGAACACCTCAACTATGAACCCTGCGGCCAAAAGCCTGGCCACTTCCTCACCTATGGCCTTGCGCCTCTCCTCATTGAAGCGGCGCAGCTACTGCTTGACCGGTTTAAACTTCGGATCAATATTAAGATTGTGCTCAGCGAGTTCCCTCAGTATACCTGGCATGTCAGAAGGTTTCCATGCAAAGATATCCCGATTCTCACGGATGAACTCGATGAGCGCGCTTTCCTATTTGGGGTCTAGGTTAGCGCTGATAGTGAACTGCTTGGATGAATCGCCTGGTACAAAGTCAACTTGCTTGGTCTCCTCTGCCGATTTAAACTTCAACGCCGGATCATGCTCTGTAGTTCGCTTTTTTAACGGGGACATATCGGTCGGATCGACGTTGTCCTTGTAGAATTTCAACTCCTCCGTAGCACAGACTGCCTCTGCATAGGCTGCATCTCCTTCCTCGCATTCCAATGCAATCTTGCGACTTCCGTGAACCGTGATGGTTCCCTTGTGACCCGGCATCTTGAGCTGTAGATAAACATAGCACGGTCTAGCCATGAACTTGGCGTAAACCGGTCTCCCAAATAGAGCATGATATGGGCTCCACATCTTTACGACCTCAAAGGTCACTGTCACTGACCTAGAATCCTGCTCATCCCCAAAGGTGACTTCCAGATCAATTTTCCCAACCGGGTAAGCCGATTTACCTGGCACCACTCCATGGAATACCGTGTTGGATTGTCTCAACTTCTTGTCTGTCAACCCCATACGCCGGAAGGTCTCATAATATAAGATGTTGATACTGCTGCCGCCATCCATGAGTACCTTTGTGAATTTGTAGCCACCTACCCGTGGTGCCACCACTAGGGCCAACTGGCCCGGATTATCAACCCATGGCGGGTGATCCTCCCTGCTCCACACAATAGGTTGTTCCGACCAACGTAGAAAACATGGCGTTGCCGGTTCAACTGCATGTACTGCCCGCTTCAAAACCTTTTGATCTCATTTGCACAAACTTGTGGTAAAAACATGGTACTGTCCACTACTTAGCTCCTTCGAATTACTCTGATATCCGGATTGCTGCTGCTGCTGGCGCTGCTGATTGCCTTGGTTGTTGTAACCACCCTGACCATGCTGCTGGTTGCCTTGGTTGTAGTAACCACCCTGACCGTGCTGCTGGTTGCCTTGGTTGTAGTTATTGTTACCGCCATGATATCCTGATACGGACCCATTACCCTGGTAACCCGAACCCTGAAAACCTGAACCCGAGCTGCCGCCAGGGGGTCCGCGGTTATATCTGGCTTGCTTATGGGCCTCTACCATGATCTTGCAGTCCTTCCATAAATGCTTAGACGGGTGTCCCTCCATACTGTGTTTAGGGCAAGGCTCATTTAACTGTTGATCCAGATTGAAGGATACCCCCTCGCTACGTGGAGGTGGCCTACCCTTGCGGAGCTGAAAGTTTCCTTGAACATTGCGATTGGCCACAAAATCAGAGTCGCCCTCTGCCTTTCGCTTACCATTGTAACCTGTTCCTACCGGATTAGCTTGCGCCGGTTTACGAGCCTTGTTTGCCTTCCCGGACTTGTCTCCATCTGCATCTGGGTACTTAGTGTTATCAGAATCCCCATATTTCACCAGAGCGCTCATGAGTGTCCCCATGTCATTACAATCCCGCTTGAGCCGTCCCAACTTCAGCTTCAGAGACTCAAACCGGCAATTGTTTTCCAATGTCACTATCGCCGTACTAGGATTGATGCTATTGGAAGAATGCAGGATTTCTGATACTCGTCGCACCCAGGTGCTCGTGGGTTCCAGCTCTCCTTGAACACATGCTACTAAATCTACCACTAACATTGGTTGCTTGCACGTGTCTTTGAAATTTTTGATAAACTGGCGACGCAGCTCGCCCCATGATCCGATGGAGTTAGGTGGTAGGCCCTTTAACCATGTCCGAGTTGTGCCTTCAAGCATCATGGTGAAGTACTTGGCGCATGCCGCTTCATCCACGTCAAAGCATCTCCATAACCATCTCATAGCTCTCCACCCACGCCTCTGGAGCCAGGTCCGTCGTATAGTTGGGTACCTTGCGTGGACCTTTGAAGTCTTTGGGTAATTTTATGCGTCGTAAAGCGGGGACGAGACACTGTACTCCAAAGGAACTCGCCGTGACTCCCATTTCTGCTGTGGTTGGGTGAACCGGCGTCGTTTGACGGGTGTCCTCGCGGGCAGTATGTCTGGCCCAGTTTACCGCCTCTTGGGCGTGCGCCTCTGCTCCTGCCGGATTATCCTGCCTGTGACGGTGACGTCTCCGCTCGCTGCTAGACACGGCCAGTTCATCCCAGTGCCTAGTGTAACTCTGGCTTTGGCGGGGGGTTGAATGAATCCTCTCCCTGCTGTAAGAGTACGCCTGCTGCTGTGTCAGCGCCGTGTCTAGCAATTCCTTAGCCCGGCATGCTTCCATCGCCACAGGGGATGTCCCCTCAATGGGTAAAGCGGCCAGTCGTGAAGCGGCGGCGACAATGTTGTCCAACGGGTTCGAATAATGGCCGGGAGGGGTGGGTATGTGCGGTGTTGGCACAACTTGACGATTTCGCTCTGCGTCCGGCGGCTGAAGCGACGCGCTAGTCCCTGGGGCTCCTCCCCGGTTTACCTCTGGGCGGTTACTGGTCCCTGCCCCTGGTGTGCCAAGAGATTCCTCGCCTCGTAAACCGACGGTAGACGAGTTTGCTGTCTTCTGTACATTACCTCCTGTGCAGAAGTCTGATCCACCCTGAGCCGGAAAGCTTGGGAGTCTAGCTCTGCTTGCCTCGTAGCTATCATGGCATTCTTTGCGTCCAGATCCCGTTTAGCCTGCTCAATCCGGCCCTTCAGTTGAAGGATCTCCGCATCATGCTGCGCCTTGTTGGCAGGGGCCACTTCTGCTGTTGCCAGTGCCGTCAATTCTCCAACCAAGGTGGATAGGGCGTCAAAGGGCGACGGGGTTTGGTTGTTTGCTCCAGCCCCAGCTACCTCTGAGATGAATGCCCCGGTCATCGAGGGCTGCTCCGCAGGCTGTGATCCGGCCATGAAAACAGCCACCCGGTTTGGCGGATAAAAGGGGTCCGGAATACTATCGCCATCAGATACACCCTTAGATCGGCCGTCCTGCAACAGATACAAAGATTCGGTCTCTTCGGATGAAGATTCATCGTCAGAATAGACAGCTGTCTCACCACCGGAATCCGATCCGTCCTCGGCTTGGACTCCATGTACTGCTCCAACGAAGACACGCTTCACATCGAGCTGAATCCGGGCCGATCGCGCATGCTGAGCCGGCTCGATGATGTTGGGGAAGATGTCCGGCTTAGGTCCCGGTTCACCAATCTTGCCGATGAAAACGTGGATGCCGCTGAAGGGGACCTGGTACCCGTATTCGATTGAATCGGCCTCGGGGCCCAGCCTGTGTCGTCGATGTAGATCCGGCCGCGGCGACTCTTGGTCATCCGGCCAACCGCGTAACCCTTGAGTCCTTCAAAGCTGCCCTTCAAGAACTCGAAACCTTCGGGCGATAGCCCCACGGTGGGTGCCAACTGTCGTGGAATTAGCACGGTAGATGTCCGGTTTAAAGGACTTAGGTGTGAGGCCATCGCGCGGGTTAGCTTGAAGAGGTTAAAATCACACAAAGGACACAAAGGGTTTATACTAGTTCAGCCCCTTCGATGAAGGTAAAAGCCTATATCTAGTTTGGTGTGGTATTGCTTGTGTGTCGATGAACAGGGAGCGAATCGCTTGCCTGTGTCTCGAGCTGTTGTTTCTTGTCCTTGAACCGTCGCCGGGTCGTCCCTTTATATAAGAGGCGACGCCCAATCCAGTTTACGGAGTCCCGAGGACGGTTCATAAACGTGTCCGCCTCGGTCTCTACTCTATCTAACATCCCAAGTTACATTATATGTCGGTTTACAAACCGTAGGCCTTACATATGGGCTCTAAGCCTCTATGGGCCTTAACCTCTGGTACATATTCTACTGGGCTTTGTGAAAATACAACTATGTCAGTGTAATCCGGATCTTCCTGGCCGGTTTATACATGCTAGTAATATCCCTGACACTTACTGAACCCGAGCGATTGCACTAGCTACGTTATTGAACCCGAGCGATCGATCCCTTGGCTGTTAGTTGAACCCGAGAGATTCCTTCACTACTGCTGCTAACTGAAGCCGATCGAACCTGCCTCCTGATGAACAGTGGCCATTGTTGGGGTGTTGGATGAACAGTTCCCGGTGGGGGTTGGATGAACAGGACCTTATGGTAGTACGTAGAGGCTATTGCCGCTGGATGAACATGACCCTGATCAGGAGGCCGCTACACACCCGAGCCGGTTGGGGGCTGATGAAAAGGACGTCGTGGAGGGCTAGTTGAACAGCAGCCTATAGAGGCTGGATGAACAGGGCCCCATGGAGTGCTGGTTGAACAACAGCCGGTGGAGGCTGGATGAACAGTATCCCATGAATGAACAGTTGCTGGCGGAGGCAGGTGGATGACACGGTGGATGAACAGTAGCAGGTGGAGGCTGGAGGAGGCCCACGGTGGGTGGATAGTAGCCCCATGGAGTCCTGTTATGCGGTAAGCCACACCCCTCCCGACGAACAGCACCCCATTTTGACCATAGCCAGTCCAAGAGATGTCTGTTTCCTTTGTTTTGCGATACGGCAGACCCCCCCCCCCCCCCCGATCAACAGGACCCCGTTTCGACCGTAGGAGCTTGAACAAAAGTCTGTTTCCTTGGTTTTGCAGTATGCCAGACCCCTCCCGATGAACATGATTCTGTTTCGACCGTAGCCGATCGAACGGAAGGACATTTCCTTTGTTCTGCGATGTGCCAGGCCCCGTTTCAGCTATTTTGTCCAAGTCGGTTGGCTCCCGATGAGCATGACGGATTCCATTGCCTCCCGATGAACACGAAGTAGTTTCTCTGTTTTGACCCAGCTGGTTGGCAGCCGATGAACAGGACGTCGTTGTTGCCGTCTGTTGCCTCTCCATGTACACGAGTCTGGGCCGTACATATGCGAAAGTAGGCGTTCGAGACCCCGCCTGTATGTACGTACATGGCCGTATTTTTGGCATCTAGTTGTACTTACATGTACACGGTTTAGACTGGACTTCCTGAACTGCTACGTCGGTGGCTCTACTACTACACGTGTCGCTGTTTGCCCGACCACAGTTCGACCAGAATGTACATACACGTTCCCGACCAGATAGACAACTCTACGTATGCTTTGACTGGGTGGGTCCCAGCTGTTAGGGAGGATAAGGAGGCATGTCCTTGCGTGCGAAGATATAGCTGGCGTGTCTCAGATGTCAGGGGGAAGAATAGTTTTTTTTGCCCGTAATATGGATGCACTTCATTGCGTGAAAATATGTACCTGGTGGGTCCCAGCTGTCAGGAGGGAAACTTTTTTTCTCAAAATACGGAAGCCCTTTCGGTGGGTCCCCTCTATAAGGTGGAGGAATCATTATTTTGCAAGTAATAAGGAGGCACTTCCTTGCTGCGGTGTTGGACCCAGCAGTCAGACTCTCCACGTACAGTCCTCTTCTGATGTAAGTTGTTCCTTGACCGCGTTGATCACGCCACGCCGAGAGCACCAAGGCAGTGGACGACGGCGAGGCCTAAGAAAGGAATGACCCAGAGCTGAGGAAGACTCGACAGTTGTTTCCCACACAGAGGGGAGTACGAGGGTTTACTGGTTCGACTGCAGTGTGAGGCTGCCATCGTCGGAGAATAAAACGAGGTTTGGGTGAGTAGAGGGATGGCCAGGCCAGCGATAGGAGTAGAGTGGGGCAATTAGGCTTGTGCGACAGTAGAGCCGGCCACGGGAGGCAGGAGAAGGCAGCATGGCCAACGCAAGTTTGGGCGGATGGAGCAAGAAGACTATGGCACCCCGGCTCAGAGAAAACCGGAACGCCCTGTATTCCAGCCCAGAGATCGAGATGAAGTCTTCTAGAATACACCACTGCTTAGTATAGAACAAACCATCTTTCTATTACAACACGAATATGATTACAAGGGTTCCAATATTACAATGAATAACATCGGCACGGCGACACTACTCCAACACGGTTGCTCTATACAAGCAGCATAACAACTTAAAGCAGCAGAACAACTACTGGTAGTGGAACAATGAACGGCAATGATGAACTCTAATTGGCAGGGAATCTGTCTGGAATGTTTATCCTAGCTCGCGAACACAGGAACAACACAAAACAAGCCAGCAATCCAGGCACAACCTGCAAGCTAGCATGACACGCCAGGTCAGTACATCGAATGTACTTGCAAGCTCACAATAAACCAGAAGCATTCATGACAAACAACAGCATGGCAATTACAGGTTAATCAGAAATATCATGAGATCATCAGGATAACATAGCATGAACAACATGAACATGATACAGCTAGACAATATGAGCATGGCATGAACATATAAATCTGGTAATACTAGCATCCAACGTGATGACACTACATGCACCATTTATTTTATTCGGGTTACCTCATAACCATCACATGCATCACTTACCAACCTCAGACGTTATACGATCGTCTCAGGATCAAATCAAGCTTGGTAAAACCAAACATGATCTTTCCGGCGATCACTACCATCTTATCTCATCATCGCACCGGGGTTGTTTTTAAGCATATTATTATTATTACTGTTGACTCATAGTGTGACCAACTACGAACTGGGCCCTTATCCGTGGGCGCGGCTATCGATATATTTAATATACACTCTGCAGAGGTAGCACACTATAGCCACACTACGGAACCCATGGCCTTGTTCTCCCATTCGGGTGGACCAACGGCATTCCGACAAAACCGATCTACTGTCATGACACTCTCCTAGCCACTCCGACCAACTGCCCTTTGGGCTAAGTCCTGGGTGGCCCCGTGTCTACCAAAGACACAACGACCACCGTCGTGGCCAAACATAAATGGTCCCAAACGGGGACCCGGATCCATAACAACAACAACGGGCACACAAGGTTATGTCTGCTTACCGGGCCAAGGTATTGCATGCCCATAACCTTCCCTCGTTGGTGGAACCGGCAAGAGGCATGACAATAGACCCAGTTAGGACCTTCCCATAAAGGTAAACGTGGTTGCACTGGTCTGTTTGATATGGTGGCACCATGACTCAGACAACAGTTGTTCAAGTTCAATTTAATCCGGTTAAAATTGAATGCAAATATGCCGAGTCATGATAAAATACAAGATACAATTACAATGCATGAGTATGAATAACAACATAATCATGAAAGAACTATCCACCATATCAACAATGAATCATAAGCATGGCATAATGACTAGCATGTGCATCATAAGTACATACTTCTCCGAAGCATAGTATGACTACTAACATCAACAATAAATATCATGCAAGAACATATCAACAATATCAATATGCAAGCATTTAACTAACTGGATGCAATGGAACATGCATAGCAACGGTACTCAGGGCAGACGGCAGTCATGCACCGAAGACCATCACCAACATCAACATGCACTACTAGCAAACATAAACATATGAAATGAATACTAGAAACTAGCATGGCACGATAAATAGGTGCATAACAACATAGCAAGAGAATAAACAATAACCTCAAAGCATTACCGAAACAACGGTAATCATATTTTTTAAACAAACAACATTTCATAAATATTCAAGTTGAAAACCATGGCTACTGCATGACTATCATGCAAGTGGGTATTGTGGCTTGCCTGGGGTGATGGAGACTCCAGGAAGAAGTGCGGTGAAGCCGCAAAAAGATTCGCCGGAAACAGTTCTCTCTCGGAGGGGGCTGTTTACGGCAAGGGCCAAGTGGTCATTTTCAAAGTGTCAAACTATATTGAAAATGATAGCAACAGAACGGGCTCGACGAGAAGAAGATGTGGGCTTTGGAATCACCTGATTCGGAGTTACGGTTGAAAAGTTATGAAGGATTGAAGCTCAGGGATCTATCCATGAATATTTCTGCTACAAACAAGTCCCTGGTGGCTGAAACAGAAAGCGCAGAATAAGAAATACGCTTTCAGAACATGGAAGACGTAGTTTGGGTTGAAGAAGAAGGAAACTATATTTTCAGAAAAATAAAACGTATTCAACAGAATACATCTTAACTTAAACACACCTGGGCCCGTGGCTGGGGTCACTTATAGGTGGGGTCGACGGGCAGGGGCCAGGGGAACGGGCGTCGTCATCTTCCTGCCGCCCTGTCCCCCGCACGGGACAGAGGAGGAGTGTAACGCCCCGGACACACCCGCCGGTGGTCGTTACTCCTAGCGGGATCTAGAATGGCCTCACATATCAATACTAGTCTTTTCTGCGCACTTTGTCCTCACTCGTGCGCACCCGGGAGCAACTTCCCGGTCGGTCACCCATCCTGAAACTACTCCAGGCTAAGCACGCTTAACTCTGGAGTTCTATCCGAATGGGCTCCCGAAAAAGAAGGAATTCCTTATTTATATGAGTAGTCTATCATCCCTAATAAGTCAGGCCATCACATACACCCTCACTCAGAGGAACCGACGTCCTCGTCGGGCCACAGGAACGTCCCCTCTTGGCACAACCGTCTGTGCTTCCAGGACAACACATGTGCCATGCCGTGTGCCACGACGGGTCACAAACGTAATGCACAACATGACTGCAAACTGTCCGCAAACATCCGTGTAACCGCGAGGGTCGGCTTTGATACCAACTTGTAACGCCCCGGACACACCCGCCAGTGGTCGTTACTCCTAGCGGGATCTAGACTGGCCTCACATGTCAATACTAGTCTTTTCTGCGCACATTGTCCTCACTCGTGCGCACCCGGGAGCAACTTCCCGGTCGGTCACCCATCCTGAAACTACTCCAAGCTGAGCACGCTTAACTTTGGAGTTCTATCCGAATGGGCTCCCGGAAAAGAAGGAATTCCTTATTTATATGAGTAGTCTATCATCCCTAATAAGTCAGGCCATCACAAGGAGCAGAGGAGGCTCTGCCGGCGGTGGTCACCCAGCCGGCTCCGGCCGTCCCTGGCCAGGGCGCAGGCACCGGCGGGATCGGGGCGATGCGGCGCGTCCGCCCTGGAGGTCGGCCGGCCCCGGGGAGTAGAGGAGGACGCGGGACGGAGGAGGGTAGCGGGAGGCAGAAGCGGGCGGCCGGTGGTGGCCCGACCGGCTCCGGCCACCGTTGGCCGAGGGGAGGCCACCGGCGGAACCGCGGGCGTCTGGCGTACCCGTTCAGAGGTCTAGCAGGCGCCAGGGATGAGTGGATAGGAGGGGAGGGACGGCGACATGGGGGTACAGAAAGCTTCTGGAGGTGGGGCTTCTCGGTACTGCGACCGTCTCCGACGAGGGGCAAGAGGTTGGGGCGGCTCTGTGGGACGTGGGGAACACGATGGACAGCTCGGGAGGAGGAGATGAGGACTAGGCTCGCCGGACTCAAGCCGAGACCGAGGCGGCCATGGCGGACGTCGACGAAAAGAAGAAGAACCTTAGGTTCTGGTGGTCGAGAAGGGGCGAGGAGGTGCTGGTGAGGTGCGGAGGAGCTCGGGGGTTCTTAAATAGGCACGGAGGAAGTCCTTGGACGACCACAAGAGAGCTTGAACATGGCATTAATGGTGGTCAGAGGCGGTTCATGGCAGTGGCACTATTGTGATGGCGCACTGCCGGCGGGCGACGATGAGGCATAGGTGCAGGGAGGTGGAGACGAGCACGGGGAGCTCCAGGACATGGTTTGAGGCCGAGACGAGGAGGGAGGCGACGAGGACAGTGGCCCGACCGTTCCAGAGCGCGCGCTGTGCATGATGCAGGTGTGGCCACCATGCGCACTGGTGCAAGCGGCGAGCTTTGGCGTGGCCAGCCATGTCGAATAGGTTTACCTTAGTGCCCTTAGTAGAAATGCAGAAAGAGAATGATCCAGAGGCAAAGAAGAGATTTGCAGATGGCTTCATGGTAAAACAACATCAAGGTGTTTGTAACTTCCTGTGGTAAAACCAGATTGGTAACTTGGTTAAAAGTTTTTCTGGCGATGATCTTACACCAAGATGATCTAGATCACCAGAAATCAGACTAAGAAGAGGAGTTTAGCTTAGGGTTGCTGTAGAAAGTGCAAAACTGGCCAGATTTTGGGAAGATGATGTTGCACTCACATACTTAAGTGTCATGAGCTGAATTTCGGCGTAGGGGGATTATTTGACCATATGGAGCTGCTGTAAAAAGATCATGCCATTTGGAGTTACCAAAGTGGCACTTCCTTCACAAAGCTCCAATCTGGACAAAATCTTGGAGAATTTACTAAGGGTAAATAGATAAATAGATTGAGCCAAAACCTCGTGGAGGAGGTAGATGTAGATCTAATAATGGCCTGGTAAATTGGCAGCTCAAATGAAGCAAGGTAAAATAGTGTTTCTTCACAAAGTGAAAATTTTACCAGAAACCAAGATTTGGAGCTGAGCTCACATAGATGATTTCCAGGAGCTCCAATTTGGTAGAGATTCATGATTTGATCAAATGAAGGATGTGACCAAGTTTCATCTCATTTGGACATGCCTAGAATATACTTCCTTCACAAAGTTTCTTTCTGGACAGAAACTTGGGAAAATCACAGAAAAATAATTACTAGGCAAATGAGTGTGAAAATTGGCACAAGGCAATGCTATGAATATGAAAAGATGTCCACCAAGTTTGGGAGCAATTGGACAAAGATAAATAACACTTTCTTCACAAAGTGCCATTTAGGGCAGCAAAGGAAAATGATTGTTGGAGGTTATTTTTGAACATGGCAATGAAATATTTTGCCATATTTGTGCAAGATATGACCCCAGAAATTAATGAGAATTACTTGGGAATTTTTAGAATGACAGATATATAGGTTGCTTCACAACCTAGGGTAAAAAGAATTATTCCTTTAATAGAAAAGGAATATTCTTTGGAACAAGAATATTGGGTTAGGTCAAGGATGAAAATGACAGGGTCCAGAGATAGATATGAGGATGAGAATACACTCTGGAAAGAAAGAAGAGGTCCTCTTCTTCATTTTCCAGACCACATAGCCACGGAAAAAGAAAACTCACGCAAAAATCTCAGAAAATCCAAAGAAAAAGAAAGTGCCAAAAATCAGGCTGTGACAACTCTTCCCCCCTTAAAGAAATCTCGTCCTCGAGATTTGGTTGTTTAGGGTTAAATAATTCTCCTGACTTGAAGAAACCGTTTCCAACTCAGGTTTCTTTTATTCATAATATTTCCACTGACTTGGATCTGACTGACTGTCTTGATCTCAGGGGGTTTGCTTTGTTGTATCTGACGTTCTGACAGTATGTACCTTATATGCTTCTGTTTATACTGACTCAAATTTTCTTGCATATCTGTTGCCTGAGCTATCATCTGAAATATTGTTTTTACGGACATACATGTCCTCTTGATATTGATCCTTGCTGAAAAGTTATCCTCGTATCGAGTACCGAGAATATTCCACGGAGTTGGGGAACATATCTTCCCGTGGAACAAAGAATCTCTTTTATCCAGGCATCGAATTTCTCGAATATAGGCACGCCTTCTGGTTCCAAAACAGTGATGTGGATCATATCTGTTTTTTTGGTAACGGATGATGTCACCTTGCAGGAGTTGCTGACTAGTCTTGACTGTCTTCACAGTCTAGAGTATCCAAGTTGTACCAAAGTTTTAACTGTCGCTTGTCGTGACTGATAGAAAAATGCACCATCCTCTGATGATAAAATTTGTAGTCTTGACTAGCGGTGATCTTGGCAAAGAATCTCATCCACACAGGCTATTCTTTTAATTGCTTCACCTATGCGAGAGATATCAATCCTCAAAGTATATGTTTTCACACTAATTCTTCATTGTGCCGGTATCTCCCTGGGAATAACAATCGATGCGATGCTCCATCGCGGGTGTTGAGGTCAATATATTGACCCGTCCATGAGTCTGACCAGATAGACTCGGATATTTAATGCTGACATTTCTGAGCATACTATGGACTGAGCTGGTTGCCTTGCTATGAGGTCCGTACCACAATGGAATATACCTTTTAGGTGGATCTTTGCTTGGTTTCGCCGTGGAATAAGACGGTCTTGGGCATCCACCTTTTTCACATAATAACCGGCATACCTGTATTGTTGGTCTTGCTTGTTCATTATTATTTTCTTCATCTGGATCCTCAACGGAAAGAGCGGGGCCTTACATAGATCCTTGATTATTTTTGCAGCCCTGAATACGGTTACGTACAATATCCGGCAATCATACCTTGGTCTAGTTCATATTTTGAGCCTTGGTATATTTATCCGGCTCACGTGTGGTTATACAAATCTCAATACTGTTGGGGATTATGCCGGACAGAGATAGGGTCAATAACATCATATTGTTGGATAAGCGGGACTAATCTTGACAATGACTGCCAAGATTATTGTCTCAGTGTTGTCTTTCCTTCAAGACTTGTTGATCATGGAACCACCCACTGATTTTAGTTTCTTGAATAAACGGTGAGGTTATCAGATGTGTACCGTGAATTCTTCCTTGTGCGAGTGACTTGCATGGACTTGGCAACTTACTGAATGAATTAATATCTGTTTCTCAAGGCATACCTCTGACCGGTTTTATTTCAGACCAACTGATGTAGATCTGCCACTTGGAAAACAAAAACACTGTCATATGCTGACAATTCCAAATTTAATGCCTTGTATTATACAAAGGAATACTAGGCAGCTTCCGTTCGGAAACCACCGGGGTGTCTTGTTGAGGAAGACTGAGTGGCTTGTGCTCGAAGAATTTGGTGGATATCTTCTTGAGGAAAAATGGGGTACCGTACCTCATAAGCTACCCCCTTAAAGACTTTGTTAGGGAAGACTCGGTACTTTATGCCAGAAGCATTTGCAGTATGGGAATCCATTCATTTCCTACCAATGCAGACGGGGAACCTTATCTTTGTACACTTCGTCAATAATTTTTTGAGATGGATGGAACTGATTTTCTTGGTGATTGGACTGACGTATATATCTTTGTCGGTCCGGCAGGTGATTATTTGTATGGCAAGAATTTTCTGATTGTTCTTACTGAATTGACCTTGCATTTTGACTGACTTCTGGGTGTCTCAATGTTTTGAATTGGCTTATAGCAGATTCAATCATTGCTGCGATAAAATGTATCTCTGACAGGTACTTGTTGTTGAAAGTCTGAGCAGGATATACTTGTATTCAGACCGTATGTAATACAGTGTTGTTGGCTGAAAATATGAATTCCTTGGTGTATATCTGTACTGCTCACGGCTTCTTCAGATCCGGTGTCCGTCAAGGAATAATTTCCATAAGGGGGTAACACCGAGGATTTAAAACAAAGAAGCACGAGAAAACGATTTATTGCAACAAATCGAACAGAAAACAAGCTACAAAGCTACTCCACACAAGCACACTCAAGCATGATGCTACAACAGATGCACAAACACTACACGAAGGATTACATCCTACGCTTGAGCAAACCCTTGCGAACTAACGAGGAATCTAAGGGAGTAGAGAGTGGAACGACTGACTCTGAAGCTCCGGATGGACGAGGCAGAGGAGTTAGAGAAGCTGGCGGAGACTGAGGTAAAGCGACACCAAGCAATCTCCTGACCCGAATGGCGTCTCGGACTAACTCAGAAATAAGAAGACACTCGGTCGTCATGTAACGAGACATGGCGAGGATAGCCGGGTCATCTTGAGGGTTGAAGGAGGGAAACTGGATTCTCGTAGGATTCTCGACGGTGGTGAGATAATATTGATAAGCACGGTTCTCTTGCACCATGCTCTCTTGATGACGAAGACCGGTGACTCCTGCCATAGCGGCAAGGTGAACGGCACGCTCAGGAGTAGCGCCGTAACCAAAGTGGAAACTGTAGGTGCGCTTACCGACAGGAATTGGGGTTGACAGATGAACATGAGCAACATATTCCCGAATTCCTCCTCCAGCAGAAAACTGGAATACTTGATAATGAGGTGGATGTCCGAGGGGATAAATACTACGCAACATGTTGTCAAGGAGGGCGGCAAAGCTGAGAGGTGTAGGGGTGGGACTGAACTCAACGGGAACAGCACCTGGAGCTAAGGGAAGGACATTGAAATCATGGAAGTTGACCGCCATCTACGCATGAAAACATGGGTTAATGGTAACCTAAATAAGATTACATGCAGCAAACAAATGTAACAAACAAATGCAGCATCAAGGGGGACAACCAGACCTTATACTACCGTTTTCTAACGTTCCAGCGGACTAGGACGCTCTACAGCCAGACCTGCTCTGATACCAAGCCTGTGGCACCCCGGCTCAGAGAAAACCGAAACGCCCCGTATTGCAGCCCAGAGATCGAGATGAAGTCTTCTGGAATATGGCACTGCTTAGTATAGAACAAACCAACTTTCTATTACAACACAAATATGATTACAAGGGTTCCGATATTACAATGAATAACATTGGCACGGCGACACTACACCAACATGGTTGCTCTATACAAGCAGCATAACAACTTTAAGCAGCGGAACAACTACTGGCAGCGGAAAAACGAACGGCGATGATGAACTCCAATCCGCAAGGACTCTGGCTGGAACGTTTATCCTAGCTCGCGAACACAGGAACAACACCAAACAAGCAAGCAATCCAGGCACAACCTGCAAGCTGGCATGACACGCCAGGTCAGTACATTGAATGTACTTGCAAGCTCACAATAAACGAGAAGCATTTATGACAAACAACAGCATGGCAATTACAGGTTAATCAGAAATATCATGAGATCATCAGGATAACATAGCATGAACAACATGAACATGACACAGCTAGTCAATATGAGCATGACATGAACATATAAATCTGATAATACTAGCATGCAACATGATGACACTACATGCTCCATTTATTTTTTTCGGGTTACCACATAACCATCACATGCATCACTTACCAACGTCGGACGTTATACGATCGTCTGAGGATCAAATCAAGCTTGGTAAAACCAAACATGATCTTTCCGGCGATCACTAGCATCTTATATCATCATCGCACCGGGGTTGTTTTTAAGAACATTATTATTATTACTGTTGAATCATAGTGTGACCAACTACGAACTGGTCCCTTATCCGCGGGCGCGGCTACCGATAGATTTAATATACACTCTGCAGAGGTAGCACATTGTACCCACACTACGGAACCCATGGCCTCGTTCTCCCATTCGGGTGGACCAACGGCGTTCCGACAAAACCGATATACTGTCATGACACTCTCCCGACCACTCCAACCAACTGCCAAATCCTGGGTGGCCCTGTGTCTACCAAAGACACAACGACCACCATCGTGGCCAAACATAAATGGTCCCAAACAGGGACCCGGATCCATAACAACAACAGCGGGCATACAAGGTTATGTCTGCTTACTGGGACAAGGTACTGTATGCCCATAACCTTCCCTCGTTGGAGGAACCGGCGAAAGGCATGCCAATAGACCAAGTTAGGACCGTCCCATAAAGGTAAATGTGGTTGCACTGGTCAGTTCGATATGGTGGCACCATGACTCAGACAGCAGTTGTTCAAGTTCAATTTAATATGGTTAAACTTGAATGCAAATATGCTGAGTCATGATAAAATACATGATACAATTACAATGCATGAGTATGAATAACAACATAATCATGAAAGAACTATCCACCATATCAACAATGAATCATAAGCATGTCATAATGACTAGCATGAGCATCATAAGTACATACTTCTCCAAAGTATAGTATGACTACTAACATCAACAATAAATATCATGCAAGAACATATCAACAATGTCAACATGCAAGCATTTAACCAACTGGATGCAAAGGAACAAGCATAGCAATGGTACTCGGGGCAGATGGCAATCATGCACCGAAGACCATCACCAACATCAACATGCACTACTATCAAGCATAAACATATGAAAAGAATACTAGCAACTAGCATGGCACGATAAACAGGTGCATAACAACATAGCAAGAAAATAAACAATAACCTCGAAGCATTATTGAAACAACGATAATCATATTATTCAGCAAACAAACATTTAATAAATATTCAAGTTGAAAACCATGGCTACTGCATGACTGTCATGCAAGTGGCTAGTGTGCCTTGCCTGGGGTGACGGAGACTCCAGGAAGAAGTGCGGTGAATCCACAGAAAGATTCGCCGGAAACAGTTCTCTCTCGGAGGGGGATGTTTATGGCAAGGGCAAAGTGGTCATTTTCACAGTGTCAAACCATAGTGAAAATGATGCCAACAGAACTGGTTCGACGAGACAAAAACATGGGCTTTGGAATCACCTGATTCGGAGTTACGGTTGAAAAGTTATGAAGGATTGAAACTCAAGGACCTATCCCTGAATATTTCTGCTACAAACCAGTCCATGGTGGCTGAAACAGAAAGCGCAGAATAAGAAATACGCTTTTAGAACATGGCAGACATAGTTTGGGTTGAAGAAAAAGGAAACTACGTTTTCAGAAAAAGAAAACGTATTCAACAGAATACGTCTCCACTTAAAAACACCTGGGCCCGGGGCTGGGGTCACTTACAGGT
The DNA here is from genome assembly GCA_902687465.1 of Secale cereale. NCBI lineage: Eukaryota > Viridiplantae > Streptophyta > Magnoliopsida > Poales > Poaceae > Secale > Secale cereale. The sequence goes on from LR738714.1 coordinate 218,873,870, forward strand.
GGGGTCGGCGGGCAGGGGCCAGGGGGCACGGGCGTCGTCGTCTTCCTCCCGCCCTGTCCCCCGCACGGGACGAAGGAGGAGCAGAGGAGGCTCTGCCGGGGGTGGTGGCCCGGCCGGCTCCGGCTGTCCCCGGCTAGGGCGCAGGCACCGGCGGGACCGGGGCGGTGCGACGCGTCCGACCAGGAGGTCGGGCGGCCCCGGGGAGTATAGGAGGAGGCGGGGTGGAGGAGGGCAGCGGGAGGCAGAGGCGGGCAACCGGTGCTGGCCCGGCCGGCTCCGGCCACCGTTGGCCGAGGCAAGGCCACAGGCGGGACCGCGGGGGTCTGGCGTATCCGTTTAGAGGTCTAGCAGGTGCCGGGGATGAGTGGATAGGAGGGGAGGGACGGCGCCATGGGGGGTACAGAAAGCTTATGGAGGTGGGGCTTCTCAGCACTGCGGCCGTCTCCAGCGAGGGGCAAGAGGTTGGGGTGGCTCAGTGGGACGTGGGGAACACGATGGACGGCTCGGGAGGAGGAGAGGAGGACTAGGCTCGCCGGACTCAAGCCGAGACCGAGGTGGCCATGGGGGATGTCGACAAAAAGAAGAAGAACCCGAAGGTTCTGGTGGTCGAGGAGGGGCAAGGAGGGGCTGGTGAGGTGCGGAGGAGCTCGGCACAGAGGAGGTCTCTGGACGACAACAAGAGAGCTTGAACAGGGCGTTAATGAGGTCAGAGGTGGTTCATGGCAGTGGCACTATTGTGACGGCACACTGCCGGTGGGCCACGATGAGGCAGAGGTGCATGGAGGTGCAGACAAGCACGGGGGAGCTCCAGGACATAGTTTGAGGCTGGGACGGGTAGGGAGGCGACGAGCACAGTGGCACGACCATTCCAGAGCGCGCGCTGTGCATGACGCCGGTGCGGCCACCACGCGCACTGGTGCAAGCGGCGAGCTTTGGCGTGGCCAGCCATATCCAGTAGGTTTACCTCAGTGCCCTTAGTAGGAATGCAGAAAGAAAATGATCCAGGGGCAAAGAAGAGATTTGCAGAAGGCTTCATGGTAAAACAAAAGCAAGGTGTTTGTAACTTCCTATGGTAAAACCAGATTGATAACTTGGTAAAAAGTTTTTCTCGTGATGATTTTACACCAAGATGATCTAGATCACCAGAAACCATACTAAGAAGAGGAGTATAGCTTAGGTTTGTTGTAGAAAGTGCAAAACTGGCTAGATTTGGGGAAGATGATGTTGCACTCACATACTTAAGTTTCATGAGCTGAATTTTGGTGTAGTGGGGTTATTTGATCATATGGAGCTGCTGTAAAAAGATCATGCCATTTGGAGTTACCAAAGTGGCACTTCCTTCACAAAGCTCCAATCTGGACAGAATCTTGGAGAATTTACTGAGGGTAAATGGATAACTAGATTGAGCTAGAAATTGGTGAAGGAGGTAGATGTAGATGTAAGAATGGCCTGGTAAATTGGCAGCTCAAATGAAGCAAGGTAAGATAGTGTTACTTCACAAAGTGATTTTTTTTCCATAAACCAAGATTTGGAGCTGAGCTCACATAGATGATTTCCATGAGCTCCAATTTGGTAGAGATTCATCATTTGATTAAATGAAGGATGTGACCAAGTTTCATCTCATTTGGACATGCCTACAATATACTTCCTTCACAAAGTTTGTTTCTGGACAGAAACTTTGGAAAATCACTGAAAAATAATTACTAGGAAAATGAGTGTGAAAATTGGCACAAGGAAATGATCTGGACATGGAAAGATGTCCGCCAAGTTTGGGGGCAATTGGACAAAGATAAATAGCACTTGCTTCACAAAGTGCCATTTAGGGCAGCAAAGGCAAATGATTATTGGAGTATTATTTTTGAACATGGCAATGAAAGTTTTTGCCATATTTGATCAAGATATGACCCAAGCAATTTATGAGAATTACTTGGGAATTTTTAGAATGACAGATATATAGGTTGCTTCACAACCTAGGGCAAAAAGAATTATTCATTTAATAGAAAAGGAATATTCTTTGGAAAAAGAATATTGGGTTAGGTCAAGGATGAAAATGACAGGGTCTAGGTATAGATATGAGGATGACAAGCCACTCCAGAAAGAAAGAAGAGGTCATCTTCTTCAGTTTCCAGACCACATAGCCACGGAAAAAGAAAACTCAGGCAAAAATCTCAAAAAATCCAAAGAAAAAGAAAGGGCCAAAAATCAGGCTGTGACAAAGACCAGAGGTTGAAGAAGCACAACGAACATGGGATGGACATCGTACGTTCACTGCACCTAGAATCGTATATATTGACTATGTTGACAAAGCTCTCCGCCTGTATTAACTTAGTAGGCCCACGAGTCAGCCTCCAAATATGGTGGGTCCCATCTAGCAGGGGATTATTCATTTTTTTGTGCGTAATAAGGAGGAACTTCCTTGCATGTGAAGATATAGCTGGTGGGTCCGAGGTGTCAATGGGAGGTATGTTTTTTTTCACGAAATAAGAGGCCCTTCTGATGGGTCACCACTGTTAGGTGGAGGAAGAATTATTTTACGCGTAATAAGGAGGCACTTCCTTGCGTTCGGCGGTGGACCCAGCTGTCAGCTGATACATCTCCGTTGTATCTATAATATTTGATTGTTCCATGCCAATATTATTAAACTTTTACATACTTATGGAAACAATTTATGTGATTTATTTGGACTAACATATTGATCTAGTGCCCAGTGCCAGTTCCTGTTTGTTGCATGTTTTTGTTTCACAGAAAATCAATATCAAACGATGTACAAACGCGATAAAAATTTAAAGAGAATTATTTTGGAATATATGTGATTTTTGGGACTTAGAATCAATGTAATCTGGGGCCCAAATCCCCCAAGATACATCAGGGCACGCCCCACGGGCCAGGCGCGCGGTGGTGGGTTGTGCTCACCTCGTACGTTGGCTGGAGCTCTACTTCGGGCCCAAGGAAGCTATATCTGGAAAAAAATCATGTTAATGTCTTAGAGAAGTCGAAGTTACGGATCTTCGGATATTTAAGAAACGGTGAAAGGCCAGATCCGGGGAATGCAAAATAGAAGAGAACAGAGATACATATCCATTATTAGAGGGGATCTCGCCCCTCCACCGCCATGGAGTCCAAGGACCAGAGGGGGAACCATCCTCCCATCTAGGGGGATGCCAAGGAAGAAGAAGAAGGAGAAGGGGGATTTCTCCCCCTCTCTCCCGGTGGCGCCGAAATGCCGCAGGGGCAAGGATTGTGATGGTGATCTACATCAAAAATCTTGCTACCGTCAACACCAACTTTCTTCCCCACTATGCATCGATGTAACCTCTCTAGTCCCGCTATATTTCTCTACTTAAACATGGTGCTCAACACTATATATTATTATCAAATGATATGTGGTTATCCTATCATGTTTGAGTAGATCTGTTTTCGCCTATGGGCTATTCGATGAAATTGCTATGATTGGTTTAAATTCCTTGTGGTTATGATGCTGTCCTATGGTGCCCATCATATGAGCGCGCGTGTGGATCACACCATACGATTAGTTGTATGTTGATAGGACTATGTGTTGGGGATATGAGTATTTGATATGACCCGCCCACGAGGGGCCGAGTTACCCAATGACGGTTCATGGGCCAAGCCCAGAAGCATGTTAACGATTGCGATTCAATGAGAGTAATTGATAAAGGGCCCAAGGCCCGGAGCCGCTTAAGGCATGTAAGTATAAACCACCATATATGGTAACTTGTATTGTAAGGCATGTAACAAGAGTCACCAGGCCGGACATGATTGTATGTGCCGGCCTGGACTCCGTAGGCTGCAGGGCGTCAGACCGTGTATATAAGGGGACGACCCGGCATCGGCTTAGGGCAAGAAACAACAAATCGAGAGCTAGGCAAGCGCTTCCGCTCCCTAGCAATTGACACCTCGGCAATTCCACCTCAAACTGGATTATGTTTTACCCTCACCCCAAGCGGCCGAACCAGTATAAACTCCCCGTGTCTTTTGTCTCGTTTAACCACTTTAAGCTAACCAAATGTCTATGGCTCTGCAATTAAGTCCTTCCCTTAGGACATATGCCGTGACAGCTCCACGACAGTTAGCTGTAAGGGCTGAAGAGAGAACCGCCTTGGTGCAGAGAGCTGAAAAAGCAGAAGCCAGCCTTGAAAAGGTGATAGCTGAACTCACCGGGTTAAAGCATCGTGTCTTTGAGATGACTTCAGCTATTTTCGGTAAGCCATCATGTTGCAATTTGAATGTTTTCTTTAGGTATCATAACCCGTCGCTGACCAATTAGTTGCTCATGTTGGTAGCAGGAGCGGTAACCTCGGCAGAGAACCGCTTGTAAAGCTTGAAGCTATCTACACCCTTGTGGATCAGCAATACACTGGAGCTCAACGCGCCTTAGCTGCTGTCTCTCCGTCCAACCAGGCACCAAGGTTTTTTGTGGATGTTTTAAGAAGACTCTCTATTCTTCCTGCCAGATTAGATGAAATAAAGCGGTCGTCTACGAGAGCCAGTGTTGTACTAGCCTTGAGCCGGGCTAAGGCGTGGCTTCCAGAGTTGGACCGGTCCGACTTGTCCACTGGTTACCCAAGCTTAAAAGAAGACGACACAACTTTCGATCATAAGGAATTTGCTGCCTGCATCAAGAACATCCACCCTCTAGCAAGCTTAATCATTAATGAAACATATTTGTCCAAATATCAACCGGCTTATAGCATTGAGAATCAGAAGATGCCTACTCCGTCTTACAAAGTGATGGAGCTGATCTCTCCAATCAGTAAGCATACTTTTACCCGTGAAATTGATCCATCAGTAAGCATAATGGAGAAGGATAACCTGGAGTCTTCAAAGCAGCAAGGCCAAGGAGAATGAGCCGCCGGGCAGTTCACATGCTTGATCATGTTTAGGAAAAACACTTATTTTGATTGGCTCATTGAATCTTGTAATTGGGTAGTCGAACTTGAATCTAGCATGCCATCAGGCACGGCTCTGCATCTGTATGATACTATTAATCCGCTAGGCATCGAAGTACGACTTTATATGCTTGTGACAGTATTAACTTATGTAGATCAGTATAACCCTTGTCCTGCACATAAACTAGAGAACGTATGCCCTGGTTGCTTATCGCCGGGCGGGTCATTATGCCCAACCGGTGCCACTGGGGACAGATGTCCATAACTAGGGCCAGTTTAATTATTATAGAAAATAGTCATACCTGAAGATACGATTTCAACTGTCGGCTTTATCAGTCTTCATGCAGTTATAAACTTGTAAAGGTATTGCTCCAGAAATTAGATTGTCATGTTCTGGTGACTTAGAACCGTTCATAAGGTTGGGTTGTAGAGGCCCAGATAGGCTTCATATATGAGCAATAAGAAGAGGCAACTTCGCCGAACTTGCAAAGAACGCAAATAAAACCGAAAAACTCACCAAAAGCGAAAGAGACTAGAGAAAAGATAAAAAAACATCCGATGCTTTTGCAGGCCGCCAAGCCAATGGTTCTTCTTCAATGAAACTAGCCTTGGTGGCCACTTGAAGGTACGTGCGTGCTATGAGCCGGCTCTCTTAGTACCCAATCGACATTTGAACCTAGACAAGTTCAGGTCTTTGTTTTATAGATAGACTTGCCTAGAGTACGCGGGGTCAGAGTTGCATCTTCCATCATAGGCCGAATTATCCAAGTTTCAAGGAAGGCGGCATTTTGAGCCTGGATCTATCCTGACTATATGTAAGCCGTGCCCTCGCATGACAGCCGATGTTTGAACCTTAGCAAGCTCAGGTCTTGGTCGAATACGCCATATAAGACTGATTGCCAAGAGTTCACCGGGAATCCATTCATTTCCTACCAATGCAGACGGGGAACCTTATCTTTGTACACTTCGTCAATAAATTTTTGAGATGGATGGAACTGATTTTCTTGGTGATTGGACTGATGTATATATCTTTGTCAGTCCGGCAGGTGATTATTTGTATGGCAAGAATTTTCTGATTGTTCTTACTGAATTGACCGTGCATTTTGACTGACTTCTGGGTGTCTCAATGTTTTGAATTGGCTTATAGCAGATTCAATCATTGCTGCGACAAAATGTATCTCTGACAGGTACTTGTTGTTGAAAGTCTAAGCAGGATATACTTGTATTCAGACCGTATGTAATACAGTGTTGTCGGCTGAAAATATGAATTCCTTGGTGTATATCTGTACTGCTCACGGCTTCTTCAGATCCGGTGTCCGTCAAGGAATAAGTTCCATAAGGGGGTAACACCGAGGATTTAAAACAAAGAAGCACGAGAAAACGATTTATTGCAACAAATCGAACAGAAAACAAGCTACAAAGCTACTCCACACAAGCACACTCAAGCATGATGCTACAACAGATGCACAAAGACTACACGAAGGATTACATCCTACGCTTGAGCAAACCCTCGAGAACTAACGAGGAATCTAAGGGAGTAGAGAGTGGAACGACTGACTCTGAAGCTCCGGATGGACGAGGCAGAGGAGTTAGAGAAGCTGGCGGAGACTGAGGTAAAGCGACACCAAGCAATCTCCTGGCCCGAATGGCGTCTCGGACTAACTCAGAAATAAGAAGACACTCGGTCGTCATGTAACGAGACATGGCGAGGATAGCCGGGTCATCTTGAGGGTTAACCGAGGGAAACTAGATTCTCCTAGGATTCTCGACGATGGTGGGATAATATTGATAAGCACGGTTCTCTTGCACCATGCTCTCTTGATGACGAAGACCGGTGACTCCTGCCATAGCGGCAAGGTGAACGGCACGCTCAGGAGTAGCGCCGTAACCATAGTGGAAACTGTAGGTGCGCTTACCGACAGGAATTGGGGTTGACAGATGAACATGAGCAACATATTCCCGAATTCCTCCTCCAGCAGAAAACTGGAATACTTGATAATGAGGTGGATGTCCGAGGGGATAAATACTACGCAACATGTTGTCAAGGAGGGCGGCAAAGCTGAGGGGTGTAGGGGTGGGACTGAACTCAATGGGAACAACACCTGGAGCTAAGGGAAGGACATTGAAATCATGGAAGTTGACCGCCATCTACGCATGAAAACATGGGTTAATGGTAACCGAAATAAGACTACATGCAGCAAACAAATGCAACAAACAAATGCAGCATCAAGGGCAACAACCAGACCTTATACTACCGTTTTCTAACGTTCCAGCGGACTAGGACGCTCTACAGCCAGACCTGCTCTAATACCAAGCATGTGGCACCCCGGCTCAGAGAAAACCGAAACGCCCCGTATTGCAGCCCAGAGATCGAGATGAAGTCTTCTGGAATACGACACTGCTTAGTATAGAACAAACCAACTGTCTATTACAACACAAATATGATTACAAGGGTTCCGATATTATAATGAATAACATTGGCACGGCGACACTACGCCAACATGGTTGCTCTATACAAGCAGCATAACAACTTAAAGCAGCGGAACAACTACTGGCAGCGGAAAAACGAACGGCGATGATGAACTCCAATCCGCAAGGACTCTGGCTGGAACGTTTATCCTAGCTCGCGAACACAGGAACAACACCAAACAAGCAAGCAATCCAGGCACAACCTGCAAGCTGGCATGACACGCCAGGTCAGTACATTGAATGTACTTGCAAGCTCACAATAAACTAGAAGCATTCATGACAAACAACAGCATGGCAATTACAGGTTAATCAGAAATATCATGAGATCATCAGGATAACATAGCATGAACAACATGAACATGACACGGCTAGACAATATGAGCATGACATGAACATATAAATCTGATAATACTAGCATGCAACATGATGACACTACATGCACCATTTATTTTATTCGGGTTACCTCATAACCATCACATGCATCACTTACCAACGTCAGACGTTATACGATCGTCTGAGGATCAAATCAAGCTTGGTAAAACCAAACATGATCTTTCCGGCGATCACTAGCATCTTATATCATCATCGCACCGGGGTTGTTTTTAAGAACATTATTATTATTACTGTTGAATCATAGTGTGACCAACTACGAACTGGTCCCTTATCCGCGGGCGCGGCTACCGATAGATTTAATATACACTCTGCAGAGGTAGCGCACTGTACCCACACTACGGAACCCATGGCCTCATTCTCCCATTCGGGTGGACCAACGGCGTTCCGACAAAACCGATGTACTGTCATGACACTCTCCCGGCCACTCCAACCAACTGCCAAATCCTGGGTGGCCCTGTGTCTACCAAAGACACAACGACCACCGTCGTGGCCAAACATAAATGGTCCCAAACAGGGACCCGGATCCATAACAACAACAGCGGGCAAACAAGGTTATGTCTGCTTACTGGGACAAGGTACTGTATGCCCATAACCTTCCCTCGTTGGAGGAACCGGCGAAAGGCATGCCAATAGACCCAGTTAGGACCGTCCCATAAAGGTAAACGTGGTTGCACTGGTCAGTTTGATATGGTGGCACCATGACTCAGACAACAGTTGTTCAAGTTCAATTTAATATGGTTAAACTTGAATGCAAATATGCTGAGTCATGATAAAATACATGATACAATTACAATGCATGAGTATGAATAACAACATAATCATGAAAGAACTATCCACCATATCAACAATGAATCATAAGCATGTCATAATGACTAGCATGAGCATCATAAGTACATACTTCTCCAAAGTATAGTATGACTACTAACATCAACAATAAATATCATGCAAGAACATATCAACAATGTCAACATGCAAGCATTTAACCAACTGGATGCAAAGGAACAAGCATAGCAATGGTACTCGGGGCAGACGGCAATAATGCACCGAAGACCATCACCAACATCAACATGTACTACTAGCAAGCATAAACATATGAAAAGAATATTAGCAACTAGCATGGCACGATAAACAGGTGCATAACAACATAGCAAGAAAATAAACAATAACCTCGATGCATTACCGAAACAACGATAATCATATTATTCAGCAAACAAACATTTAATAAATATTCAAGTTGAAAACCATGGCTACTGCATGACTATCATGCAAGTGGGTAGTGTGCTTTGCCTAGGGTGACGGTGACTCCAGGAAGAAGTGCGGTGAATCCACGGAAAGATTCGCCGGAAACAGTTCTCTCTCGGAGGGGGATGTTTACGGCAAGGGCAAAGTGGTCATTTTCACAGTGTCAAACCATAGTGAAAATGATACCAACAGAATGGGCTCGACGAGACAAAAACATGGGCTTTGGAATCACCTGATTCGGAGTTACGTTTGAAAAGTTATGAAGGATTGAAACTCAAGGACCAATCCCTGAATATTTCTGCTACAAACCAGTCCATGGTGGCTGAAACAGAAAGCGCAGAATAAGAAATACGCTTTCAGAACATGGAAGACATAGTTTGGGTTGAAGAAAAAGGAAACTACGTTTTCAGAAAAAGAAAACGTATTCAACAGAATACGTCTCCACTTAAAAACACCTGGGCCCGGGGCTGGGGTCACTTACAGGTGGGGTCGGCGGGCAGGGGCCAGGGGGCATGGGCGTCGTCGTCTTCCTCCCGCCCTGTTCCCCGCACGGGACGGAGGAGGAGCAGAGGAGGCTCTGCCGGGGGTGGTGGCCCGGCCGGCTCCGGCTGTCCCTGGGTAGGGCGCAGGCACCGGCGGGACCGGGGCGGTGCGACGCGTCCGACCAGGAGGTCGGCCGGCCCCGGGGAGTTGAGGAGGAGGCGGGGCGGAGGAGGGTAGCGGGAGGCAGAGGCGGGCAGCCGGTGGTGGCCCGGCCGGCTCCGGCCACCGTTGGCTGATGCAAGGCCACCGGCGGGACCGCGGGGGTCTGGCGTATCCGTTTAGAGGTCTAGCAGGCGCCGGGGATGAGTGGATAGGAGGGGAGGGACGGCGCCATGGGGGGTACAGAAAGCTTATGGAGGTGGGGCTTCTCAGCACTCCGGCCGTCTCTAGCAAGGGGCAAGAGGTTGGGGTGGCTCTGTGGGACATGGGGAACATGATGGACGGCTCGGGAGGAGGAGAGGAGGACTAGGCTCGTCGGACTCAAGCCGAGACCGAGGTGGCCATGGGGGATGTCGACAAAAAGAAGAAGAACCCGAAGGTTCTGGTGGTCGAGGAGGGGCAAGGAGGGGCTGGTGAGGTGCGGAGGAGCTCGGCGCAGAGGAGGTCTCTGGACGACAACAAGAGAGCTTGAACAGGGCGTTAATGAGGTTAGAGGTGGTTCATGGCAGTGGCACTATTGTGACGGCACGCTGCCGGCGGGCCACGACGAGGCAGAGGTCATGGAGGTGCAGACGAGCACGGGGGAGCTCCAGGACATAGTTTGAGGCTGGGACGAGTAGGGAGGCGACGAGCACAGTGGCACGACCTTTCCAGATCGCGCGCTATGACTGACGCAGGTGCGGTCACCACGCGCACTGGTGCAAGCGGTGAGCTTTGGCGTGGCCAGCCATATCCATTAGGTTTACCTCAGTGCCCTTAGTAGGAATGCAGAAAGAAAATGATCCAGGGGCAAAGAAGAGATTTGCAGAAGGCTTCATGGTAAAACAAAAGCAAGGTGTTTGTAACTTCCTGTGGTAAAACCAGATTGGTAACTTGGTAAAAAGTTTGTCTCGTGATGATCTTACACCAAGATGATCTAGATCACCAGAAACCAGACTAAGAAGAGGAGTTTAGCTTAGGGTTGCTGTAGAAAGTGCAAAACTGGCCAGATTTGGGGAAGATGATGTTGCACTCACATACTTAAGTTTCATGAGCTGAATTTTGGTGTAGGGGGGTTATTTGATCATATGGAGCTGCTGTAAAAAGATCATGCCATGTGGAGTTACCAAAGTGGCACTTCCTTCACAAAGCTCCAATCTAGACAAAATCTTGGAGAATTTACTAAGGGTAAATGGATAACTAGATTGAGCTAGAAATTGGTGAAGGAGGTAGATGTAGATGTAAGAATGGCCTGGTAAATTGGCAGCTCAAATGAAGCAAGGTAAGATAGTGTTGCTTCACAAAGTGATTTTTTCCATAAACCAAGATTTGGAGCTGAGCTCACATAGATGATTTCCATCAGCTCCAATTTGGTAGAGATTCATCATTTGATTAAATGAAGGATGTGACCAAGTTTCATCTCATTTAGACATGCCTACAATATACTTCCTTCACAAAGTTTGTTTCTGGACAGAAACTTTGGAAAATCACTGAAAAATAATTACTAGGAAAATGAGTATGAAAATTGGCACAAGGAAATGATCTGGACATGAAAAGATGTCCACCTAGTTTGGGGGCAATTGGACAAAGATAAATAGCACTTGCTTCACAAAGTGCCATTTAGGGCAGCAAAGGAAAATGATTATTGGAGGATTATTTTTGAACATGGCAATGAAAGTTTTTGCCATATTTGATCAAGATATGACCCAAGCAATTTATGAGAATTACTTGGGAATTTTTAGAATGACAGATATATAGGTTGCTTCACAACCTAGGGCAAAAAAATTATTCATTTAATAGAAAAGGAATATTCTTTGGAAAAAGAATATTGGGTTAGGTCAAGGATGAAAATGACAGGGTCTAGGGATAGATATGAGGATGACAAGCCACTCCAGAAACAAAGAAGAGGTCATCTTCTTCAGTTTCCAGACCACATAGCCACGGAAAAAGAAAACTCAGGCAAAAATCTCAGAAAATCCAAAGAAAAAGAAAGGGCCAAAAATCAGGCTGTGACAAAGACCAGAGGTTGAAGAAGCACGACGAACGTGGGATGGACATCGTACGTTCGCTGCACCTAGAATCGTATATATTGACTATTGACAAAGCTCTCCGCCTGTATTAACTTAGTAGGCCCACGAGTCAGCCTCCAAATATGGTGGGTCCCATCTAGCAGGGGATTATTCATTTTTTTGTGCGTAATAAGGAGGAACTTCCTTGCATGTGAAGATATAGCTGGTGGGTCCGAGGTGTCAATGGGAGGTATGTTTTTTTTCACGAAATAAGAGGCCCTTCTGATGGGTCCCCGCTGTTAGGTGGAGGAATAATTATTTTACGCGTAATAAGGAGGCACTTCCTTGCGTTCGGCGGTGGACCGAGCTGTCAGCTGATACATCTCCATTGTATCTATAATATTTGATTGTTCCATGCCAATATTATTAAACTTTTACATACTTATGGAAACAATTTGTGTGATTTATTTGGACTAACATATTGACCTAGTGCCCAGTGCCAGTTCCTGTTTGTTGCATGTTTTTGTTTCGCAGAAAATTAATATCAAACGATGTCCAAACGCGATAAAAATTTAAAGAGAATTATTTTGGAATATATGTGATTTTTGGGACTTAGAATCAATGTAATCTGGGGCCCAAATCCCCAAGATACATCAGGGCACGCCCCACGGGCCAGGCGCGCGGTGGTGGGTTGTGCTCACCTCGTACGTTGGTTGGAGCTCTACTTCGGGCGCAAGGAAGCTATATCTGGAAAAAAATCATGTTAAAGTCTTAGAGAAGTCGAAGCTACGGATCTTCGGATATTTAAGAAACGGTGAAAGGCCAGATTCGGGGAACCCAAAACAGAAGAGAATAGAGATACATATCCAATCTCAGAGGGGATCTCGCCCCTCCACCGCCATGGAGTCCAAGGACCAGAGGGGGAACCATCCTCCCATCTAGGGGGATGCCAAGGAAGAAGAAGAAGGAGAAGGGGGATTTCTCCCCCTCTCTCCCGGTGGCCCCGAAACGCCGCAGGGGCAAGGATTGTGACGGTGATCTACATCAACAATCTTGCTACCATCAACACCAACTTTCTCCCCCATTATGCATCGATGTAACCTCTCTAGTCCCGCTATATTTCTCTACTTAAACATGGTGCTCAACACTATATATTATTATCCAATGATATGTGGTTATCCTATCATGTTTGAGTAGATCTGTTTTGTCCTATGGGCTATTCGATGAAATTGCTATGATTGGTTTAAATTTCTTGTGGTTATGATGCTGTTCTATGGTGCCCATCATATGAGCACGCGTGTGGATCACAACATACGATTAGTTGTATGTTGATAGGACTATGTGTTGGGGATATGAGTATTTGATATGACTTGCCCACGAGTGGCCGAGTTACCTAATGACGGTTCATGGGCCAAGCCCAGAAGCATGTTAACGATTGCGATTCAATGAGAGTAATTGATAAAGGGCCCAAGGCCCGGAGCGGCTTAAGGCCTGTAAGTATAAACCACCATATATGGTAACTTGTATTGTAAGGCATGTAACAAGAGTCACCAGGCTGGACATGATTGTATGTGCCGGCCTGGACTCCGTAGGCTGCAGGGCGTCAGACCGTGTATATAAGGGGACGACCCGGCTACGGCTTAGGGCAAGAAACAACAAATCGAGAGCTAGGCAAGCGCATCCGCTCCCTAGCAATTGACACCTCGGCAATTCCACCTCAAACTGGATTATGTTTTACCCTCACCCCAAGCGGCTGAACCAGTATAAACTCCCCGTGTCTTTTGTCTCGTTTAACCACTTTAAGCTAACCACATGTCTATGGCTCCGCAATTAAGTCCTTCCCTTAGGACATATACCGTGACATCTCCATGACAGTTAGCTCTAAGGTCTGAAGAGAGAACCGCCTTGGTGCAGAGAGTTGAAAAGGCATAAGCCAGCCTTGAAAAGGTGATAGCTGAACTCACCGGGTTAAAGCATCGTGTCTTTGAGATGACTTCAACTATTTTCGGTAAGCCATCATGTTGCAATTTGTATGTTTTCTTTAGGTATCATAACCCGTTGCTGACCAATTAGTTGCTCATGTTGGTAGCAGGAGCGGTAACCTTGGCAGAGAACCGCTTGTAAAGCTTAAAGCTATCTACACCCTTGTGGATCAGCAATACACTGGAGCTCAACGCGCCTTAGCTGCTGTCTCTCCGTCCAACCAGGCCCCAAGGTTTTTTGTGGATGTTTTAAGAAGACTCTCTATTCTTCCTGCCAGATTAGATGAAATAAAGCGGTCATCTACGAGAGCCAGTGTTGTACTAGCCTTGAGCCGGGCTAAGGCGTGGCTTCCAGAGTTGGACCTGTCCGACTTGTCCACTGGTTACCCAAGCTTAAAAGAAGACGACACAACTTTCGATCATAAGGAATTTGCTGCCTGCATCAAGAACGTCCACCCTCTGGCAAGCTTAATCATTAATGAAACATATTTGTCCAAATATCAGCCGGCTTATAGCATTGAGAATCAGAAGATGCCTACTCCGTCTTACAAAGTGATGGAGCTGATCTCTCCAATCAGTAAGCATACTTTTGCCCGTGAAATAGATCCATCAGTAAGCATAATGGAGAAGGATAACCTGGAGTCTTCAAAGCAGCAAGGCCAAGGAGAATGAGCCGCCGGGCAGTTCACATGCTTGATCATGTTTAGGAAAAACACTTATTTTGATTGGCTCATTGAATCTTGTAATAGGGTAGTCGAACTTGAATCTAGCATGCCATCATGCACGGCTCTGCATCTGTATGATACTATTAATCCGCTAGGCATCGAAGTATGACTTTATATGCTTGTGACAGTATTAACTTATGTTGATCAGTATAACCCTTGTCCTGCACATAAACTAGAGAACGTATGCCCTGGCTGCTTACCGCCGGGCGGGTCATTATGCCCAACCGGTGCCACTGGGGACAGATGTCCATAACCAGGGCCAGTTTAATTATTATAGAAAATAGTCATACCTGAAGATACGATTTGGACTGTCGGCTTTATCAGTCTTCATGCAGTTATAACCTTGTAAAGGTATTGCCCCAGAAATTAGATTGTCATGTTCTGGTGGCTTAGAACCGTTCATTAGGTTGGGTTGTAGAGGCCCAGATAGGCTTCATATATGAGCCATAAGAAGAGGCAACTTGGCCGAACTTGCAAAGAACGCAAATAAAACCGAAAAACTCACCAAAAGCGAAAGAGACTAGAGAAAAGATAAAAAAACATCCGATGCTTTTGCAGGCAGCCAAGCCAATGGTTCTTCTTCAATGAAACTAGCCTTGGTGGCCACTTGAAGGTGCGTGCGTGCTATGAGCCGGCTCTCTTAGTACCCAATCGGCATTTGAACCTAGACAAGTTCAGGTCTTTGTTTTAAAGATAGACTTGCCTAGAGTACGCGGGGTCAGAGTTGCATCTTGCATCATAGGCCGAATTATCCAAGTTTCAAGGAAGGCGGCATTTTGAGCCTGGATCTATCCTCACTATAAGTAAGCCGTGCCCTCGCATGACAGCCGATGTTTGAACCTTAGCAAGCTCAGGTCTTGGTCGAATACGCCATATAAGACTGATTGCCAAGAGTTCGCCGGGTCAATCAGGATGACCTGATGGACTTGAAGCAGCTGGTTACAGGTAGGATGACCCACAGGTTATGTCCTCTTTGGTCGAATACGCCTATGTTAGAACATAACCCAGTCAAATGGGTAGTAATGATGTGTTATCTTAGGTCGAATACGCCTATGTTTGAACACGAAGCCCCCAAGTGACATACTTACAAATTATTCTCATCAAGGGCTTATGTTTGAGTTGTGCTATGCATCTAACTCTCTGTGGTCCCTGTAATGTGGGTATCAAGCCTCTTGAGTAAACATGTATGATGATGATAAGGAATCAGCTTTGAAGAAAACGACAGAGGCCCCGAATTATCAGGGATGCCGGCTTTATTATATTGTTCTAAGATTTACATCATCGAACTATATACATCATGAGAGTCGGAGGCTTAGGTATAGTAAGGCTGGAGATGAGAAATATTCCACGGCCGATTAGTCTCCTCCTCTGATGTGCGTGAATCCTTGTGCTCTCAAATGTTGATCAGATAGTATGACCCGTTGTGCAGATTCTTGCTGACGACAAAAGGTCCCTCCCAAGGTGGTAAAAGTTTATGCATATCAGTCTGATTTTGGATGAGCCGGAGAACTAAGTCTCCTTCTTGAAAGGTTATGGTCTTAACCCACCGGCTGTGATATCATCGTAATTCCTGTTGATAGATCGTTGAACGAGCCGTCGCGAGATCACGCTCTTCATCCAACAGATCCAATGCATCCTGATGTGCCTTCCCATTATCAGCTTCGACGTAAGCCGCCACTCGAGGCGAGTCATGACGGATATCGCTGGGAAGAACCGCCTTAGCTCCATAGACCATGAAGAAGGGTGTATATCCTGTAGATTTGCTGGGTGTTGTATTGATGCTCCATAACACAGAAGGTAACTCTTCCACCCAACAACCTGGCGTTCTCTTTGAAGGAACCATAAGCCGGGGCTTGATCCCTCGCAGAATCTCTTGATTAGCTCGCTCTGCTTAACCATTGGACTAGGGGTGAGCCACAGAAGAAACATCAAGTCGGATATGCTCATGCTGACAAAACTCCCTCATAGCACCCTTAGACAGATTAGTGCCATTTTCTGTTATGATACTATGGGGAAAACCAAACCGGAAAATCACCTTCTTGATGAATTGAACCTCTGTTTCTGCATCACACTTGCTGACTGGCTTTGCCTCAACCCACTTGGTAAACTTGTCCACTGCCACGAAAAGATGGGTTTTCTTATCCTTGGACCTCTTGAAAGGCCCAACCATATCAATCCCCCTAGTTGCAAACGGCCAGGTTATTGGGATCATCCTCAACTCTTGAGCCGAAACATGAGCACGCCGTGAAAATTTCTGACAACCATCATATCTACTAACCAAGTCTTCAGCATCAGCATGACCCGTCAACCAATAGAACCCGCGACAAAAAGCTTTTGCCACAAGAGATTTAGAGCCGGCGTGATGACCACAATCTCCCTCATGGATCTCCTGCAGGATCTCACAGCCTTCCTCAGGCGAGACGCAACGTTGAAACGCCCCTGTAACACTGCGATGGTGCAACTCTCAGTTGACAATCGTCATCGACTTAGACCGCCGGGTTATCTGTCTGGCCAAGATTTCATCCTCGGGTAACTCACCTCGGGTCATGTAAGCCAAATACGGAATTGTCCAGTCAGGTATAACATGAAGAGCCCCCACCAACTGTACCTCCGGGTCAGGAATAGCAAGGTCCTCCTATGTAGGCAACTTGATAGACGGGTTAAGCAACATATCCAAAAAGGTTTTGGGCAGCACCGGCTTACGTTGAGATCCTAACCGGCTTAAGGCATCAGCCGCCTTGTTCTTCCTTCGATCAATACGCTCAACTTGGTAACCCTTGAAGTGACCCGCAATAGTATCAACCTCTCGACGGTAAACCACCATGAGTGGGTCCTTGGAATCCCAAGTGCCCGAAACCTGCTGAGCTACCAGATCTGAATCACCGAAGCATCTTACCCGGCTTAAGTTCATCTCCTTGGCCATCCGAAGACCGTGGAGCAAGGCCTCATACTCAGCTGCATTATTAGTACATGGGAACATTAACCAGAGAACATAAGAAAATTTGTCACCTCGCGGGGAAGTTAAAATAACTCTAGCCCCCCGAGCCTTCTAACTGTATGGATCCATCAAGGTGAATTGCCCAATATGTGCTATCTGGATTTTCCTTAGGCGTGTGCAGTTTCGTCCAGTCATTGATAAAATCCACGAGCGCTTGCGCTTTGATGGCCGTCCGAGGCATATATTTTAAACCATGAGGCCCAAGCTCAATGGCCCACTTGGCTACTCATCCTGTGGCTTCTCTATTTTGGATGATATCCCCTAAGGGAGCAGAACTCACCACCATAAAAGGATGACCCAAAAAATATTGCTTGGGCTTCCGGCTTGCCATGAAGACCCCGTATACCAGCTTCTGCCAATGTGGATATCTCTGTTTGGATTCAATGAGCACCTCGCTGATATAGTAAACCGGCTGTTGAACCGGGTACTCCTTGCCAGCCTCTTTCCTTTCCACCACAATAGCCACGCTAACAGCCCTGCTATTTGTCGTGACGTATAATAACAATGGCTCCTTATCAATGGGGGCCGCAAGAACCGGTGGCTCAACCAATTGTTTCTTGAGTGCCTTGAACGCCTCGTCAACAGCTTCACTCCAGACAAAGTCATCTGTCTTTTTCAACATCTGATATAGAGGGATAGCCTTTTCACCTAAACGACTTACGAACTGGCTCAGCGCTGCTATCCGTCCTGCCAAGCACTAGACATCATTGACACACTTCGGTCTTGCCAAGGAGGTGATGGCCTTGATTTTCTCCGGGTTAGCCTTGATGCCTCGCTCAGAGACCAAAAAGCCCACGAGCTTGCCTCCTGGAACACCAAAGACACACTTGGCCGGGTTAAGCATCATCTTGTACACCTGGAGATTGTCAAATGTTTCCTTGAAGTCATCGATCAAGGCCTCCTTCTCTCTGGATTTGACCATGATATCATCCACATAAGCATGAACTTTACGTCCGATCTGGCCGTCCAGGCAATTCTTTACGCACTGCTGGTAAGTCGCATGGGCACTTTTGACCCCGAAAGGCATAGACACATAGTAAAAGGCTCCAAACGGAGTGATGAAAGCCATCTTCTCCTGGTCCTTAACTGCCATCTTGATCTGATGATACCCAGAATATGTATCCAAAAAACTCAAGCGCTCACAACCCGTCGTAGCATCAATGATCTGATCAATACGAGGGAGGGCGAACTGGTCAGCTGGGCAAGCCTTGTTTAAGTCTGTGTAGTCCACACACATTCGCTAAGTGCTGTTCTTCAAGCACAAAAACTGGGTTAGCCAACCATTCAGGATGAAAAATTTCAACGATGAACCCGACCGCTAAGAGCCGGGCTCTCCTCGTTAAAACGGTGAAGAAACTGTCTGACCAGCTTATACTTCGGATCAATATTGAGAGTGCGCTCAACGAGTTCTCTTGGTACACCCGACATGTCTAAAGGCTTCCATGCAAAGATGTCCCGGTTCTCACGGATGAACTCGATGAGCACGCTTTCCTATTTCAGATCTAGATGACCACTGATGGGGAACTGCTTAGATGAGTCGCCGGGAACAAAGTCAACTAGCTTGGTATCGTCCGCCGATTTAAATTTTAGCAACGGGTCATGCTCTGTGGTTGGCTTCTTCAAAGACGTCATATCTGCCGGGTCAACATCATATTTGTAAAACTTAAGCTCCTCTATGGCACAAACTGACTCTGCATAAGCCGCATCGCCTTCTTCACATTCCAAGGCTATCGTGCGACTCCCATGCACTGCAATGGTCCCCTTGTGACCCGACATCTTGAGCTGCAAATAAACATAACACGACCTTGCCATGAACTTAGCGTAAGCTGGCCTCCCAAACAGAGCATGGTACGGGCTGTGTATCCTAACAACCTCAAACATTAAAGTCTCCGTCATGGCATCATATTCATCCCCAAAGGCTACCTGCAAATCAATTTTTTGCACCGGGTACGCCGACTTACCCGGCACAACTCCATGAAAGACAGTGTTGGATGGCCTAAGCTTCTTGTTAGTTAATCCCATACGACGGAAGGTGTTGTAGTAAAGGATATTGATGTTGCTACCTCCATCCATGAGTACCTTCGTGAACTTGTATCCTCCGACCTGAGGAGCTACCACCAAAGCCAGCTGACCCGGATTATCAACTCGAGGCGGGTGATCTTCGCGGCTCCACACGATGGGTTGCTCAGACAATCGCAAGAAATGAGGAATTGTCGGCTCAATAGTATTCATCACCCTTTTATGAAGCTTCTGGTCCCGCTTGCACAGACTTGTGGTGAAGACATGGTACTACCCGCTGCTCAACTGCTTCGAGTTACAATAACCGGACTGCTGCGGATTCCCTTGATTGTTCTGCTGGTTGTTGTCGCCTTGGTTTCCTTGGCCCTGAAAACCGGAGTTTGAGCCGCCTCCTCCATGACCCGGACCATGAAAACCGGACCCTGAGCCACCGTTTGGTCCATAGTTGTTCTAGATAGACTCCTTGTAAGACCTCATGACGCTGCAGTCTGTCCACATATGGGTGGCTGGCTTTTCGTCTGTTCCATGCTTTGCACATGGCTGATTCATCACCTCATCGATATTATATCTTGGAGGCGGCTGCCCCTACGACGCTCGTTAAAATTACGTGCTCCAGTATTAGCTACAAAAGTGTCCACCTTGCGTTTATTGCCACTGTTTTGATTGGCCGGGTTAAACTGTTGTCCTCTTGGGTCATTACCCTTGTTTCCCTTTCCCGGTCTTTCAGCCTCAGACTCGGGGTCCTTGGTACTATCATAGTAGGCATATTTGACGAGAGCCACCATAAGATCCCCCATATTGTCACAATGGCACTTAAGCCGCCCCAACTTCAGCTTGAGCGGCAGGGACTGGCAATTTTTCTCCAACGTTAATATCATGGATTCGGCGTTGATCTTATCTGAAGAATGCATGATGGTTGAGACCCGACACACCCAACTAGTCGTTGATTCGCCCTCGTTCTGAACACAAGATCTAGATCCACAATTGACATCGGGTGCTTGCATGTATCCATGAAATACTTGATAAACTTGGCCTTCAGTTGTGCCCATGACCCGATGGATTGACAGGCAATCCTTTTAACCAGTTACGAGCCGTGCCTTCTAGCATCATGGTGAAATACTTAGCACATGCGGCTTCGCTAACGTCCAGCATCTCCATAGCCATCTCATAACTCTCTATCCAAGCATAGGGGGCTGATCTGCTGTGTAATTAGGCACCTTACAAGGGCCCTTGAAAACCTTAGGTAACCGCTTGTTCCGTATAGCCGCCGTTAAGCACGGCACGCCCCAAGCTCTGGAACTCTTGCCTGTCTCCACTGAAATCGCCGGGTAATACGGCGCCGGCTGATGATCAGCCGCTTGAGCCGCCAGCTCGGCCTCTCGGTGCATCTCGCCCTGATCCACCAAATCATGTGCATTAGCGTCATGCCGCGCTGGATTATGCCCACGAGGCAAGTTACGGCTTCGCTCTGTGATTGAAACCTCTAGTGAGTCAACAGGCCTGCTGTAGCTGGCACATGTACAGGTTGTTGAGTGAATCCGATCCCGACCGTAAGAGTAAGCCTATTGCTGCTGCAGTGCCATCTGTAGCAGTTCCTGGGCCATCTGGGTCTCCTCTGCCATCGGAGTTTCACCCTCAACCGGCAAAGCTGTCAATCACGTCGCCGCTACTATCATGTTATCCAGAGGGTTAGAATAGTGACCCGCCGGCGTCTCCGTGTAATGAGGTGTCGAGCGGTTTCGATTTGCATTCAAAGAGCCTGTCATCCGCAGTTGAACCGGACCTCCGGCCCTAGGTGCTTCAGTCGTCCGGTTTGCCCCCGGCGGATTACTGCTCCCTGCTCCAGCTGGGTTGAAAAGATTTCTCGGCTCATAAACAAAAGGTAGATGACTCCTTTGTTTCCTCCTCATGAGCTCATTAGCAGCATTCTGATCCACCGAGAGCCGGTAAGAATACGCTTGAATCCACTGAGCCTGGGCGTCCAAGACATCCTATTCTGTAGTCATCCTAGCGTTCTCCACTGCCGGGTCCACTTTGGCTTGCGCTATCTCCTGCCATAGTTTATCCATATCTATCTTGTGTTGGTCCTAGTTCTCTAGGGTTATCTCTGTTCCCATCAGAGTCGCCAAAGCCTCTAACAGATCTGTCAAGACTTGAGCCGGCGGGCGCGTTGACTCGCCCACGCCTGCTGCGGTTGACGTCGCCCCGGGTGTTATAGCCCCGACAACTGTCGATCCAAGAGTCGGCTAGGTGCTAGTCATGAAAATCGCCACCCTGCTCGACGGCTCACAGGGGTCTGGAATACTACTACCGTCGGACAAGCCCCTAGGCCATCTGCTCTGCATGTGATACGTTGAATTAGTCTCACCTGTGAATGAATCACCGTCGGAGAGAACGACCGTCTCACCACGAGATCCGGAACCTCCAACGCCCTGAACGTATACAACAAAGGCACGCTTCACGGCGGCCTGAACCCGGGCGGGTCGTGCACACCGAGCCGTCTCGATGAGGTCGGTGCAGGTGTCCGTCTCAGGTCCCGATTCGTTGATCTTGAAGATGAAGACATGGATTCCACAGAAGGGGACCCGGTATCCGTACTCAATTGAGCCGGCCTTGGGACCACAACCTGCATCATCGATGTAGAGCTTGCCGCGACGACTCTTGGTCATCCGGCCCACATCGTATCCCTTGAGCCCTTCGAAGCTGCCCTTCAAGCACTCGAAACCATAGGCCACAGGCCCCACGGTGGGTGCCAACTGTTGTGGAGTTGTCACGACAGATGTTCTAAGGGAAGGACTTAATTGCGGAGCAATAGCGACGTGGTTAGCTTAAAGGGGTCAAACAGGACAAAAGACACGGGGAGTTTATACTGGTTCGGCCCCTTGCGGTGAGGGTAAAACCTAATACAGTTTGAGGTGGAATTGTTGGGGTGTCGATTGCTAGGGAGCGGATGCGCTTGCCTAGCTCTCGATTAGTTGTTTCTTGCCCTAAGCCGCTGCTGGGTCGTCCCCTTATATACACGGGTTGATGCCCTGCGGCCTACGGAGTCCCGGCCGGCTCATACAATCGTGTCCGCCCGGGTGACTCTTGTTATATGCCTTACAATACAAGTTAACATATATGGCGGTTTATACTTACAGGCCTTAAGCCGCTCCGGGCCTCGGGCCCTTTATAAATTACTCTCATTGAACCGCCATCGTCAACATGCTTCTTGGCTTGGCCAATGAACCGTCATTGGGTAACCTGGCCCCTCCTAGGCTGTCACACCCTGATTTTCATACCACATTGCTTAAGCTTATTTTCATGTTAAAAATGTGGATTTATAAAAACTTTTGAGTGTTTTTGACTTTGATTGATTTGACTTTTGTCTAATGTTTGCTAGTGCTCTAAAAATCAAATAAATCCTCCAACTCTTATACTTCATCTCTTTGACCCAAAACCTTTTCCCAATGATCATGCCATGTGTATAGACCAGTATAGAATTTTCTTATAAAAATATTTTGGCCAAATGGTATTTTCTAAAATTAGCTTTCCAAAAATCCCTGAATTTAGGTTTGAACTGCAAGTACCTCAGTTAGGGTGTGAAAAATCTTTCAAAAAGTATATTTGAATCCTATTAGGTATAGGACTCCCAGAAACCACAAAATTATAATTTTAAAAGTTATTTTTATATTTTATTTAAAAGCTTTTTCTTAAGGCCAGAAATGGTCTTTAATAGGGAAAAATTATTTAATCATTTCAAAAATATTTGCCAAAATTCAGGGAAACTCCTAGGACATATACTGTCCATATATAAGAGTTTCAGCACATGGTCGTGTTCAAAATATTGGGCAAATCCTTCCAAAACCCTTTCTGGATATTTCAAGCTTTTGAAATATTTACAAAGGAAATATTCTCCAAAAATTCCAGGGAAATTCTATCATGTCAAATATGACATATTTGATGATCTTGCAAAGCCTCATGCCTTGAAGATCAAGGAAACATCCTCTAATCACCTCAAAACCATTCTGTCCATATTTGAAGTTTGAGCAACTCTACATTGGCAAACTTGTCCAAATGCTCTCAAACTTGGTGAACATGCTAAAATGATGTAATTATGCATCTATGCCAAATGGCACAAGTTTTGGAGAAGCATAACTTGGTCTAAGTGCCCCAAAACCATTTCTGTTCAAATGCAAATTTGAACAACTTTACATTGTCAACTTTTTACCTGGGGCTTCAAACTTTGTGAGCATGATCATAACCCCAAATGATGATACTACACCAAGTGGTGCATCAAGGGGAGATG
Organism: Secale cereale; assembly: GCA_902687465.1. Classification (NCBI taxonomy): domain Eukaryota; kingdom Viridiplantae; phylum Streptophyta; class Magnoliopsida; order Poales; family Poaceae; genus Secale; species Secale cereale. Next base: position 218,897,583 of record LR738714.1, read on the forward strand.
ATTTGCTTAACTCAATCATGGTGAAACCATTTCTGTTGATTTCTAGGGTTCACCAAAGTTACATTGGCCACTTTGCCCAAATGAGCTCAAATTTGGTGTATGGGCCTAATTATATGTGACATTTGATCCTGTTAAGTCCCATGTCAAGTAGATGTCATTTGCTCTCCCAAAACCCGATCAAACACCTTCTGTCCATTTACCAAAACCAGTGTTTGAACCACTTTTACCTTTTCTCTTTACCTCAAATTCTTACCACAGCTTATTCTAGTCCTATTCTACCTCCAGTAACTCTCCTCTGCCTTAGCTCAATTATTGGAAGGGGGTAAAACCCCAATTCACACTGCTGGACAGCAGTTTTCACCCTCTTCTTCACCTCCCTCCTCATTCCAGAGGCTCCCCAGGGCATCCAAGACCTTCACACTTTTGTTTACTACTCCCTAGCACTGCTGGACACTAGGGGACACGGCCAAGGAGCAAAGGCACGGCCATGCCGGCCAAAAGCACGCTCCGGAGCGCGCTACAGTGTTGTGGAGCACTGCAGCCGCCCCCCAATCACCGGCTCCGACAGCCTTGGGCATCCCCCTCGTGTCCCCCGAGGTCGCCTCGACGTCCGCGACCTGCAGGACGGTCGGCCTTATCCTCCCCTGCCCTCCTCCCCTCTCCACGAGCTTGCCCGAGCGCGTCCATGGACGAAGCTTACGGTGCACCGCGGCTACGCTTATATAAAGCCTCCCCCCGAGCACCCCTTGCCTCTTCTGGACCCTCCTCTCTCCGGTGCACCTCCCAGACGTCTTCCCTCTCCCCCTCGTGCCCTCTTCGCCCCTCCATGGCCGATGAGCCGCCGTCGGTCTCCTCTCAAATTTGCTCCCTGTGGCCTTCCTCTTCTCTGTTGGCCACCAGGAGGAGAATGGCCACTGGTCTGCGGAGCTCTCCATCCCCTCTCCGCCTCTTCTCGTGCCCCGTGGTGTCCGCACCACCACCACTTGACGAGGCCGCCCGCCATGGCCGGTGCAGGGGGCGCTCCAGTCCATCCCCTGCCGCCCCAACGGCCTTCCCCGTTGCGCCGTCCCTTGGGCTTTCCTCCGGTGGCCGTAGCCTGGCCAGGGATGGCCTCTGCCGCCGGGGACGGGCGCCGGCCGGCGCGTAGCTGCGGCATCCAGCCCCTCCGTCGCGGGCGCGGGAGAAAGGGGATGACCCTGCGGGAGGGGCCCGCAAGTCAGCGACCCCGGAAGGGCAGGCCCACCCGTTTAAGTGGAGGCGGCTTCAGCGCAGCCCACCTCCCTCGCGCGAGAGCGCATCCCCGGAAAAGCCGCCTTCGACGTGGCACTTGTGCGCTCGCGGCCGTGCAGCTGGGCCGGCCCATCATCTATTCCTCGCCCAGCGCGCAGTAAAAGGGTATAACCCCCTTTTTCCCTTTTATTTTCTGTTTCCAGTGAACTTCAAAAAACCCCCAAATATTCAAATGAACTCCAAATGGCATGAATCAAATTTCTGGTAGTCTCTAAATTCATGCTCTACCACATGGTGCAACATGCACATTATTCCAGATACATTTCTTTCACAAATATTTATCAAATGCCCATATTCCATTTTCTGTGATGAACTTTAGAAAATCACAGAGAGCTCAATCTTGATCCAAATGCAGTGATTCAAATTCCTAGATGCTTGTCATGTCCAAACTTAGTTTTGGAACATTTTTAATAATAGTTTCTGTACCCCACCAAATATTGAGCCATTTCTTCATATTTATCAGCTTTGCAAAACCCTAGGAAATTCATTTGAATTCCAAATCCAGTGAAACCAACTCCTAGATGCTTCTAAAATTATGACTTGTTGATGGGTGCCTTGGCTCATCATTCAAGAAAATATTTCTGTATACTTCTTTCAAACCCATAAACCCCTTGGTTCCATCATATTGAAATGTTCCAAGTCACCCATTGATCCAATACCTATGAAACCACCTTGGTTATTTTTCATATGACCAGAGGTATCTTAGAAAAGTCCAACTCCTATTTTTAGAGCACTTTTATTTTTGCTTTAGTTGTGTTGCTTATTATGATTGTTTCCATCGTTAGTTGACGGAATAAACGAAGTACTCGGAGGTGGACCAGAAGGTTTGAAGACTCAGAAGAATAAGGCAAGCAGCCCTTTGACCATGTTCGAGAAACCTTTTTATGCATGTCTCATAGCACCTTATTATTCAATGCATCGGAATCATGTAGAAGAGGTGACCACTTTGGTTGGTACCTTTGTTACTTTACTGTTGAAACTTGCATCAAACATGACCCTACCTTCCTATGAGGGTTATGTGGGTGGGAGTAGCTAGGTTGCTATAGTAGTGGCTATGCAAATGGGACGGGTATATGCATGGTGACGGAGGCAGGATACTTTCAAAAGACTTTTCGAAAACCCCGTCGGGTGCCATTTAGGCCCGAGGGAGATGGTGAGATGGGTAACCACTTGAAGACGAAGTGGTGTACCGAGGCAAGTGTGTGTGTGTGTTGTTGTGAAAACGGATTGGTTTAAGTTGCGACCGTTATTCCAACCTTACATGCGCAACCACTCTACCCTTATATGGGAAAGGGCATTATTGATTACCTAGGCCGATACTAGCATGGTGCCCGCATTACTAGTGACGGGGGTGACATGAGGTCACTCTTGGGACGGGGTCGCGCTTGGATAGGCGGCCATGACTGTCTTTACAGGGCACCGGACACACCGTTGGTACCCCGTGCTTGTGGTATGTGATGATACGGAGCGAGGCTCCAAAAATCTTGAGATGAGAAATGTGGCGCACGGGGCTGTTACCAATCGAGTGGACTCTATGTTAGTGTCGTATAGGGAAAGATTGTGATCGGGTGCTTACCCCGGGTACTTGAGGTACCGCGGGTCGTGGATGACACGGAAGTTCCCGGATCTTGTGGGTAAAGTGTGCAACCTCTGCAGAGTGTAAAACTATTCGAATAGCCGTGTCCGCGGTCAAGGACAGTTGGGTAACCGCTCTTGGGCTACGTCCAATGTTTGCGAAATCTGGTGTGTGTGTGTGAGGAAACAACCTGGTTCAGTGATATTGTTGATGTGATTGTGAGAAAGTCACAATGAGCTTGAGCATGAGTTGATTACAACTCTTTATCGACAATGATGTCTGTGACCTCCTAATACTTGTTACAGACACATGCATATCCATGTTATATATTGATCATACTTGCATATGAAAAACTAGCTTTCCGCAAAACCGCCAACTTAGCAGTAGAGCCTTGCATAATTATTCTGTCATCACACTTGGGTTGCTTGCGAGTACATTCAAAGTACTCATTGGCTTGCCACTGGTTATTTTATTGGCCAGGCATGAGAGAACAGGTTATGATGAAGATTTCTTGGTGACGAGCATGCGAGCTAGGACGCTTCCCAGTCAGAATGCCTGTAGGGTTAAGGCAGATGGCATGGGTCCAAGTTGTTATTGAAGATTTCCGCTGCGATGATATACTCAAGAATTGACCATTATGGTCCTATTTATGTAACACGGTATGTATGGATGTAAGACTCTTGTTATTCAGCTTATGTGTGTTCAATGAGCATTGATCTCTGGGATCACTGTACATGTGCATTCGGTGATCACGACTTACGAGTCGGGGTCCCCACAGAGCTTGTATCAGAGCCATCCTGACTGTAGGAAGCCTTAGTTAGCATGGTCGTTAGTTAGGGTAAAACTATTTCCAAAACTATTAGTAGTTTTCAAAACTATCTATACTCCTCTTCCCTTCTTAGTTTTTCGGAAAACTAGGCTATACTTGATCTCTCCCCCTTCAAAACCTTGGTCGCTAAAAACCTTATGCCCCCGACCACTAGATTTTCCATAATCCTCGTGGAGTGCACCTTGCCGAACACTCACCCACCACTTTTGCACGCAAGATTGGTGACACCACGACAAGACGGTACCAACAGAAACTACAACCTCGATGAGTGAGGACAAGAAGACCCAGAAGATGGGGGACACCCTTGACAAGAGCCCCCAAGATGGTGCAACTTTGGCCTATAAATGACCAGGGTATAGGTTATGCAAAGTCATGATATGCATCGCTAATAGAGTAATCCTGTCACTATCGTTGTTGTATCGACAACCACCGGTGGATGAGAACCTTGCCATTTGGTCCGCCTCACTATAGTGAGCAGGAAAACGGTTCTCTTCGTCCCCCGCTCTTGGTGTCGATGTTTCCATCAATGAAACCGACATGTTGGACCTCTATTATGCCTTGTTATTGTCATTACATATGGATTGCCTACCTGGTACCCTTGACACCCCAGAAGGCACAAGGGATCGTCATGATTAAAGAGACAAGAGAAGACAAGTCAACGCCAGTTACAAGGAGGCACCTTCACCACCTCACCTCATCAGGCGACAAGTTGTTGAAGATTCTTCAGGCTCAACCCGAATCATTCATCAAACAACTACAAGGGGCATAGCAACACCCGAGGAAGCTCAGAAGACTGCACGAGGCACAAGTCACGGCACTGAGTCCGAGAACCCCTAGGGTAGGATGAGTCATGTACCCCCTATGCGCAGTCGAGTCCATATGATGGTTCGAATAGAACCATGATTGTGTGTTGTTTGCTTTTATTCGTTTGTGTTTTGATATAAGTCGCACTTTTGCCCCAGGCAACAAGTGCATGGCTATATCACCTTCCTTGCCTTGTTTCTTTGGTTTGGCCCTTTTTGCACCTGTTTGTTGCACCTGCACTATAGCACCCCCTTAGGCATTCCCCTCCTCTACGCTGCTTCTTCCCTCTATTCCCTCTCTCCCCAACTGAAGACCCGCAAGACAAGATGCACCAAGGATTCTACCTCGGCAGCCAACTGGCACTGAAGACTTCTGCTACAACCTCCGTGGCCAAGTGCAACCCCGTAGAGTTATGTTTAACCCTCCAGAACAGCAACCCCATTCCTAGACCCTTTGAGACTTCACGAGATACTCCAGCTCGAATCTGTAACCATGTGCCTAACCCATAGTAAAGCGAGAGAACCTGTTAAGCCTTTGCAACCTTGCGCAACACTGGGTTCGTAAAGGAGCTAGTGGACACAGAGAGTGAGCACATTCTCATCCTAATATAGCACAAGAACTGACGATGCCATAGATAGACCAGTTTGAGGATATTGGACAGATGACTTGGTGGTTTATATCAGTGACTTCGAGGAATTTTCTGAGACCTAGGTGGATTGTGAGATTTCATATTGATGGGATCATGACTTTGGGGAAGCATGTATGAATTCTCGTTGGGCATGAGATTTGGATTTATGTAGGTGATTCTGGTTGGTATAATGCTGGATATGTCTGCATGGTTCGGAGTAAAATTGGATTTAGGCCTATGATCCTGATTATGATATCATGCTTCTCGGTGGACAAACCTAGGAGTTTGGATTATTTGTCGGGGTTGATTTAGGGATCTATATAGTCGTGATCTTGGAGTTTACTTGACCCATATGATGGGAATTTGGTGGACATACTGTCGTAATGCGTAGTCCTTCCCAGTGTTTGGATATCATAGGGATTTGAGATCTTGTGGAACACCGTAGACATCGGATTTGTAGAATTGTTGGATTATGTGGAGATTGATGGGAATTACCGGGCTATCGGAGTTGATCTATAGGAAGGAAACAAAATCTTGGAGTGGCATATGACGTGTATCCTTAGAATAGAGATGCATTATCGTGAGCCTTGCAAGATTAGGTTGAGTGCTTGGATTGTGGAGTTTAATTCAAGCTTAGCAGCATGTGTGACCTACCCATGGATTTTAGGGGTAGACATACATATGGATTTGGGGATCCTAGACAAGTGCAATTTTGTTAGACCGACTCTTGAGAATCATGAGGATATGTATGGCATGAGTGGTGATTGAAGTTGGTCTATGCGAGAGGCTGCTTTCTCGTTCGGAGTACTAGATAGAGCTATTGGCATCTCATAAACTGTGCTTAAGGATAAGATGATGAACGTTCACCCACTCACTAGAATCCTTGAAACCCTTAAGCCCCACCAAGCCACAACCTGGTCAGATTCCGACCACGGGCCTTGGCTCTAAGTCGGGAAGGTCTCTGCAAATGCTCAGCGGAGACCACCACCAATACCCCAGCTTACCTTGCGTATCCCCATAGACCTCATGGAGTAAGTGGACAAAATGGGTAACATCATTATTTGATGGCCTACTTGTCTGCCCGAAGACAAAGAAGAGACGGACAGCTGGATAGAAGACATTTGAAGACCGCCCTGTCAAGAAGGAAGATCTACACCGACCACCATCATCAAGAAGTAAACTTCCGTGTCGAAGACCGGGCGTATCTGCAAACCACTCCTCTCAAAGGAAACGAGCATTTACTTGTCGAAGGAACGCTCACGCCAAGATATATCAAGACTTGAAGGCACGATTCTGGTGGCACGGGATGAAAAGAGAGATTGCAACCTATGTTGCAAAGTGTGATGTGTGCCAAAGGGTCAAGGCTGAATATCAGCGACCCGCTGGATTGCTTCAACCACTCAAGGATCCTGAGTGGAAGTGGGATAAAGTCGGAATGAACTTCGTCACTGGTTTACCAAGGTCGGATGGAGGACATGACTCTATCTGGGTCATAGTCGATCATTTGACCAAGATGGCCCATTTCATTCCTGTCAAGACCACTTGTGATGGCAACTGGCTGGCAGCTCTCTACATCAACCGAATCGTAAGTCTTCACGGCATTCCCAAGGAGATTGTGCCAGATCAAGGAACCCAGTTCACCTCTAGGTTCTGGAAGGAGTTCCAAGAAGCCTTGGGAACCAAGTTATCTTTCAGCACGGCTTTCCACCCACAGACCGGAGGTCAGACAGAACGAGTCAATTAGATTCTTGAAGACATACTCCGAGCCTGTGTCTTGGCATATAGAGCCAAGTGGGAGGATTGCCTCCCTTTTTGCCGAGTTCTCCTATAACAACAATTACCAGTCGAGCCTTCAGATGGCACCATTTGAGGTGTTGTATGGACGCTGATGTCGCACACCCCTCAACTGTTCAGAGACTGGAGAAGGGCTAGTCCTTGGACCGGATATTCTCCGCGCAGCGGAAGAGCAAGTCCAACTAGTCAGAGAACGTTTGAAGGCAGCCAAGTCAAGGCAAAAGAGCTATGCTGACACTCACCGTCGGGACATGAGTTTCCATGTCGGGGACCACGTGTACCTGCGGGTAACTCCTCTGAAGGGAACCAAGCGTTTCCACGTCAAAGGGAGGCTCGCACCAAGGTTCATTGGACCCTTTGAGATCACTGCACGACGAGGAGAAGTGGCTTACCAGTTGGAACTACCACCCGAGCTATCCGATGTGCACAATGTATTCCTTGTGTCACAATTCCAGAAATGTCTCCAAGTTCCGGACAAGCCTAATCTCTACAAGGAAGTTGATCACCAAGCCCTTGATCTGCAGCCTGATTTGACCTACCGCGAGAAGCCATCCGCATTCTGGACGAAGCAGAACGACGGACGCGAAGCCATACCATCAAGCACTTCAGGATTCCAAGGAGCACCGCTCGGGAGTAGAACCAGCAAGAAGAAGTGAAGACTACCCCGTCTCCAAGACTCCGCTTTTCTTTTCCACTCCTAGTATGGGAATCTCGGGGACGAGATTCTTGTAAGGGGCGTAGGTCTGTCACACCCTGATTTTCATACCACATTGCTTAAGCTTATTTTCATGTTAAAATGTGGAATTACAAAAACTTTTGAGTGTTTTTGACTTTGATTGATTTGAATTTTGTCTGATGTTTGCTAGTGCTCTAAAAATCAATTAAATCCTCCAACTCTTATACTTCATCTCTTTGACCCAAAACCTTTTCCCAATGATCATGCCATGTGTATAGACCCGTATAGAATTTTCTTATAAAAATATTTTGGCCAAATGGTATTTTCTAAAATTAGCTTTCCAAAAACCCCTGAATTGAGGTTCGAACTGCAAGTACCTCATTTAGGGTGTGAAAAATCTTTCAAAAAGTATATTTGAATCCTATTAGGTATAGGACTCCCAGAAACCACAAAATTATAATTTTAAAAGTTATATTTATATTTTATTTAAAAGCTTTTTCTTAAGGCCAGAAATGGTCTTTAATAGGGAAAAATTATTTAATCAGTTCAAAAATATTTGCCAAAATTCAGGGAAACTCCTAGGACATATATTGTCCATATATAAGAGTTTCAGCACATGGTCGTGTTCAAAATATTGGGCAAATCCTTCCAAAACCCTTTCTGGATATTTCAAGCTTTTGAAATATTTACAAAGGAAATATTCTCCAAAAATTCCAGGGAAATTCTATCATGTCAAATATGACATATTTGATGATCTTGCAAAGCCTCATGCCTTGAAGATCAAGGAAACATCCTCTAATCCCGTCAAAACCATTCTGTCCATATTTGAAGTTTGAGCAACTCTACATTGCCAAACTAGTCCAAATGCTCTCAAACTTGGTGAACATGCTAAAATGATGTAATTATGCATCTATGCCAAATGGCACAAGTTTTGGAGAAGCATAACTTGGTCTATGTGCCCCAAAACCATTTCTGTTCAAATGCAAATTTGAACAACTTTACATTGTCAACTTTTTACCTGGGGCTTCAAACTTTGTGAGCATGATCATAACCCCAAATGATGATACTACACCAAGTGGTGCATCAAGGGGAGATGATTTGCTTAACTCAATCATGGTGAAACCATTTCTGTTGATTTCTAGGGTTCACCAAAGTTACATTGGCCACTTTGCCCAAATGAGCTCAAATTTGGTGTAGGGGCCTAATTATATGTGACATTTGATCCTGTTAAGTCCCATGTCAAGTAGATGTCATTTGCTCTCCCAAAACCCGATCAAACACCTTCTGTCCATTTACCAAAACCAGTGTTTGAACCTCTTTTACCTTTTCTCTTTACCTCAAATTCTTACCACAGCTTATTCTAGTCCTATTCTACCTGCAGTAACTCTCCTCTGCCTTAGCTCTATTATTGGAACGGGGTAAAACCCCAATTCACACTGCTGGACATCAGTTTTCACCCTCTTCTTCACCTCCCTCCTCATTCCAGAGGCTCCCCAGGGCATCCAAGACCTTCACACTATTGTTTACTACTCCCTAGCACTTCTGGACACTTGGGGACACGGCCAAGGAGCAAAGGCACGGCCATGCCGGCCAAAAGCACGCTCTGGAGCGCGCTACAGTGCTCTGGAGCACTGCAGCCGCCCCCCAATCACCGGCTCCGACAGCCTTGAGCCTCCCCCTCGTGTCCCCGAGATCGCCTCGACGTCCGCGACCTGCAGGACGGTCAGCCTTATCCTCCCCAGCCCTCCTCCTCTCTCCACGAGCTTGCCCGAGCACGTCCATGGACGAAGCTTACGGTGCACCGCGGCTGCGCTTATATAAAGCCTCCCTCTGAGCACACCTTGCCTCTTCTGGACCCTCCTCTCTCCGGTGCACCTCCCAGACGTCTTCCCTCTCCCCCTCGTGCCCTCTTCGCCCCTCCATGGCCGACGAGCCGCCATCGATCTCCTCTCAAATTTGCTCCCTGTGGCCTTCCTCTTCTCTGTTGGCCACCAGGAGGAGAATGGCCACTGGTCTGCAGAGCTCTCCATCCCCTCTCCGCCTCTTCTCGTGCCCCGTGGTGTCCGCACCACCACCACCTGACGAGGCCGCCCGCCATGGCCGGTGCAGGGGGCGCTCCAGTCCATCCCCTGCCGCCCCAAGGGCCTTCCCCGTTGCACCGTCCCTTGGCTTTCCTCCGGTGGCCGTAGCCTGGCCAGGGATGGCCTCTGCCGCCGGGGAGGGGCGCCGGCTAGCGCGCAGCCGCGGCATCCAGCCCCTCCGTCGCGGGTGCGGGAGGAAGAGGATGACCCTGCGGGAGGGGCCCGCAGGTCAGCGACCCCGGAAGGGCAGGCCCACCCATTTAAGTGGATGCGGCTTCGGCGCAGCCTGCCTCCCTCGTGCGAGAGCGCATCCCTGGAAAAGCCGCCTTCGACGTGGCACTTGTGCGCTCGCGGCCGTGCAGCTGGGCCGGCCCATCATCTATCCCTCGCCCGGCGCGTAGTAAAAGGGTATAACCCCCTTTTTTCCTTTTATTTTCTGTTTCCAGTAAACTTAAAAAAAAACCCAAATATTCAAATGGACTCCAAATGGCATGAATCAAATTTTAGGTAGTCTCTAAATGCATGGTCTACCACATGGTGCAACATGCACATTATTCCAGATACATTTCTTTCACAAATATTTATCAAATGCCCATATTCCATTTTCTGTGATGAACTTTAGAAAATCACAGAGAGCTCAATCTTGATCCAAATGCAGTGATTCAAATTCCTAGATGCTTGTCATGTCCAAACTTAGTTTTGGAACATTTTTAATAATAGTTTCTGTACCCCACCAAATATTGAGCCATTTCTTCATATTTATCAGCTTTGCAAAATCCTAGGAAATTCATTTGAATTCCAAATCCAGTGAAACCAACTCCTAGATGCTTCTAAAATTATGACTTGTTGATGGGTGCCTTGGCTCATCATTCAAGAAAATATTTCTGTATACTTCTTTCAAACCCATAAACCCCTTGGTTCCATTATATTGAAATGTTCCAAGTCACCCATTGATCCAATACCTATGAAACCACCTTGGTTATTTTTCATATGACCAAAGGTATCTTAGAAAAGTCCAACTCCTATTTTTAGAGCACTTATTTTTGCTTTGGTTGTGTTGCTTATTATGATTGTTTCCATCGTTAGTTGACGGAATAAACGAAGTACTCGGAGGTGGACCAGAAGGTTTGAAGACTCGGAAGAATAAGGCAAGCAGCCCTTTGACCATGTTCGAGAAACCTTTTTATGCATGTCTCATAGCACCTTATTATTCAATGCATCGGAATCATGTAGAAGAGGTGACCACTTTGGTTGGTACCTTTGTTACTTTACTGTTGAAACTTGCATCAAACATGACCCTACCTTCCTATGAGGGTTATGTGGGTGGGAGTAGCTAGGTTGCTATAGTAGTGGCTATGCAAATGGGACGGGTATATGCATGGTGACGGAGGCAGGATACTTTCAAAAGACTTTTCGAAAACCTTGTCGGGTGCCATTTATGCCCGAGGGAGATGGTGAGATGGGTAACCACTTGAAGACGAAGTGGTGTACCGAGGCAAGTGTGTGTGTGTTGTTTTGAAAACGGATTGGTTTATGTTGCGACCGTTATTCCAACCTTACATTCGCAACCACTCTACCATTATATGGGAAAGGGCATTATTGATTACCTAGGCCGATACTAGCATGGTGCCCGCATTACTAGTGACGGGGGTGACATGAGGTCACTCTTGGGACGGGGTCGCGCTTGTATAGGCGGCCATGACTGTCTTTACAGGGCACCGGACACACCGTTGGTACCACGTGCTTGTGGTATGTGATGAATACGGACCGAGGCTCCAAAAATCTTGAGATGCAAAATGTGGGGCACGGGGCTATTACCAATCGAGTGGACTCTATGTTAGTGTCGTCTAGGGAAAGATAGTGATCGGGTGCTTACCCCGGGTACTTGAGGTACCGCGGGTCGTGGATGACACGGAAGTTCACCGGATCTTGTGGGTAAAGTGTGCAACCTCTGCAGAGTGTAAAACTATTCGAATAGCCATGTCCGCGGTCAAGGACAGTTGGGTAACCGCTCTTGGGCTACGTCCAATGTTTGCGAAATCTGGTGTGTGTGTGTGTGAGGAAACAACCTGGTTCAGTGATATTGTTGATGTGATTGTGAGAAAGTCACAATGAGCTTGAGCATGAGTTGATTACAACTCTTTCTCGATAATGATGTCTGTGACCTCCTGATACTTGTTATAGACACATGCATATCCATGTTATATATTGATCATACTTGCATATGAAAAACTAGCTTTCCGCAAAACCGCCAACTTAGAAGTAGAGCCTTGCATAATTATTCTGTCATCACACTTGGGTTGCTTGCGAGTACATTCAAAGTACTCATTGGCTTGCCACTGGTTATTTTATTGGCCAGGCATGAGAGAACAGGTTATGATGAAGATTTCTTGGTGACGAGCATGCGAGCTAGGACGCTTCCCAGTCAGAATGCCTGTAGGGTTAAGGCAGATGGCATGGGTCCAAGTTGTTATTGAAGATTTCCGCTGCGATGATATACTCAAGACTTGACCATTATGGTCCTATTTATGTAACACGGTATGTATGGATGTAAGACTCTTGTTATTCAGCTTCTGTGTGTTCAGTGAGCATTGATCTCTGGGATCACTGTACACGTGCATTCGGTGATCACGGCTTACGAGTCGGGGTCCCCACATAGGCGGGTCATATCAGATACTCATATCCCCAACACTATGTATTGGAGGCAAGGGTGATAGCAGCTTCAGCCTAGCATAAAAATTGATGCATACGGGGTTGAAGGGGGACCAATATATCTTAAGCTATGGTTGGGTTTTACCTTAATGAACGATAGTAGTTGCGGATGCTTGCTAGAGTTCCAATCATAAGTGCATAGATTTCATAGCAAGGGATGACATGCTAGCAGTGGCCTCTCCCACATAAAACACTTGCTATCGGTCATGTAATGTAGTCGATTGCCTAGGGACAAATCTTTCTCTTGTGTTACACAAAGCTTGTTACTACACAACTATATTTATTTTATTGCAAAGTACTCGTAGTTTCATTCTCGCTAAGTCCTACTACACCTACAAAGTACTTCTAGTTTTATTTCTTGTTATAGATAAATCAAACGTTAAGTGTGCGTAGAGTTGTATCGGTGATTGATAGAACTTGAGGGAATATTTGTTCTACCTTTAGCTCATCGTTGTGTTTGACACTCTTACTTATCAAAAAAGGCTAGAAATGATCTCCTACACATGTGTGTTATGAAGACCTTTTTCTGGCGTCGTTGCTGGGGAGCTATAGCGTGGGGTGAATATTCTTGTGTGTTTGTTTGCTTTATCACTAAATAGTTTTTATTTCCTGTTCTAAGTTGTTCTCTATCTTTAGTTATGGATATGGAACACGGAATACCAAAAAAATTAGGTGTACTTGCTACTCATTTAGATGGGGAATCTCCTAAAACCCTCGATGCTAGTTATCCGAATAGTATTAAACACAATTTTGATAATCCTGAGAAAACCCCATTCAACTTGATAATGGGAGTAACGTTGGATCAACGTGAATACATTAGGTAATATTGCTAGACACAAAAAGGGAAACGTTTATGGGATTAAATTCATATGTTGCATGCTTGGAATCTATGCTTTGAATATGATTATACTTGTTCCTATATAATGAAGGCTCCACACCTTCCCTTTTCATGTGAATTCAGTAATAATGGAACCTTAGCTTGTTATGCTAAAGGTACATATGATTACTATGATTTGGAACGAATAAAAGAATTTGTTGCTTTTAAGGGTGCTTATGAAAAAGAATCTCTGTTTGAAAAGTATGAAGATTATGATATTGATTCAGTTTATAGATATAAATTTTTTGCTATCCTTAAATATTGCTATGATAATTATAAACACAATAATGATATTGATGCATTTATTGAGGAAGTCTCCGCTGTCCAAGAATAGACTAATATTTTGAGGAGTCTATGGAAGAAGGAATTGATGAAACTGTGAGCTCATTGGATGAAGAAGATGAGGAGGAGACCGAAGAACAAAAGGAGGAAGAGCGGATTGATCACCCGTGCCCATCTTCTAATGAGAGTAACTCTTTATCCCATACATTGCTTAATGTCCCTTCAAGCTTACCGAAGGATTAATGTTATGATGATTGCTATGATCCCTTAGATTCATTTGTAATATCCATTTTCGATGTTCCTTTTTATGCTTGTGGCCATGATGCCAATATGAATTAATCTTATGGACATGAACTTGCTATAGTTCCTTATGTTAAGAATGAAATTGTTTCTATTGCACCCACACATGATAGTCTTATTATCTTTTTGAATTCTTCCAACTACACTATATCAGAGAAGTTTTCTCTTATTAAGGATTATATTGATGGGTTGCCTTTTACCATTGCACATGATAATTTTGATGAATATAATATGCATGTGATCGCTACTCCTACTTGCAAATATTAAGAGAGAGGAACTACATCTCCACCTCTCTATGTTTCCAACACGATAAAATTGCAAGAAACTGCTTATACTATGCATTGGTCTTTACTTGATGTGCATGAATTGTTCTTTTATAACATGCCGATGCATAGGAAGAGAGTTAGACTTCATTGTTGCATGACACACATCACTTTTTTCTCACTACTAAATTAAAAATCATGGTTAATTCAAATTGGCTTTGATATACCTTGGGATCCGGGTGGATCCATTACTTGAGCACTTTATGCCTAGCTTTAGAGAGTCAACATGAATTGGTCAATTGCATGGTTAGTCATAAAATCCTATATAAAACTTGTGGATCACTGAATATGATATGTTTGATTCCTTCCAATATTTTTGTTATATAGAGATGATAATATGTGGGAGGTACTAGTGGATGATTGTGTTTAGTAAGATATTGGTGTTAAGGTTTGTGATTCCCGAAGCATGCACGTATAGCCTCTCGTTATGCGAGGAAGTTCGAGCACAATTTATCCTTGATTGTGTATCTTTATGTGAAAGTCGGTTGAGCGCGATTGTTAGCTCCTTTCAACCTCCCCCGTAGGAGTGTGTGTCGTATAACTTTGCTTCGAGGGCTAATAAACTTTTGCAATAAGTACGTGAGTTCTTTATGACTAATGTGAGTCCATGGATTATACGCACTCTCACCCTTCCACCATTACAAGCCTCTCTCGTGCCATGCAACTTCCGCAGGTGCATAAACTTTATTATACCTTCCTGAAAACAGCCACCACACCTACCTATTATGGCATTTCCATAGCCATTTCGACATATATTGCCACACACTTCCATCATACAGATGACTTCAGCATTCATTTTCATATTGCTTTGCATGATCGTAAGATAGCTAGTACGATATTTGCATGGCTTGTCCGTTTTTTGATATCTTTGCTATGCTAGATCATTTCACATCCTGGTACACTGCTACAGGCATTCATATAGAGTCATACTATGTTCTAGGTATCGAGTTGTAATTTTTATTTCTTTCGAGTTATAAGTAAAAGAAGTGTGATGATCATCATTATTCATTATTAGAGCATTGCCCCAGTGAGTAAAGGATGATGGAGACCATGACTCCCCCACAAGTCGGGATGAGGCTCCAGACAAATAAATAAGAAAAAAGTGAGGCCAGAAAGAGCCCAAGAAAAAAAAAGGAAAAAAAGGAAAAAAAATGAGAGAAAAAGAGAGAAGGGGCATGCTCATACCACACTTGTGCTTCAAAGTAGCACCATGGTTTTCATATAGACAGTCTCCTATGTTGTCACTTTCACATACTAGTGGGAATTTTCCGTAGTAGAGTTTGATGCATACTCACTTAGTTTCATATTGAACTTTCATACACTTATAGCTCTTAGTGCATCCGTTGCATGGCAATCCCTACTCCTCGCATTGATATCTCTTGATGGGCATCTCCATAGCCCATTAAATTTCCTAGTTAATGTGAGACTTTCTCCCTTCTTTTGTCTACTACCACCGCATTCTCTTCCACCCATAGTGATATATCCATGGCTTGCGCTCATGTATTGCATGAGACTGAAAATGCTAAAGCACGTTAAAAAATAGGAACCAATTTCTTGGCTGATACCAGGGTAGTTCATGATTTATACTTTGTGTTAAGAAGACAAAGCATGACAAGGCTATAAGATTTTGTAAGGATAATGTTCTTTAGCTTTTGATATTTCGAAAGACATGATTGGTTCTTGGGATGCCCGAGTATTGATGTCTTTATGTCAAATTATAGACTATTGCTTTGAATCACTCATGTATTAATATTCAGGCCATGATTAGATATATGATCAAAATTATGCTAGGTAGCATTCCACATCAAAAGTTATCTTTTTTTACCATTTACCTACTCGAGGACGAGCAGGAATTAAGCTTGGGGATACTGATACGTATCCATCGTATCTATAATTTTTGAATGTTCCATGCCAATATTATTCAAGTTGTACATACTTTTGGCAACAATTTTTAAGATTTATTTGGACTAACGTACTGATCCAGTGCCCGATGTCAGTTCCCGTTTGTTGCATGTTTTTCGTTTCACCGAAAATCCATATCAAAGGAAGTCCAAACGCGATAAAAAATTACAGAGAATTATTTTGGAATATATGAGATTCTTGGGACTTGGTATATATGCAAACTAGGGCCCACAGCCCCCAAGATGTACCAGGGCGCGCCCCAGGGGCCAGGTGCATGGTGGTGGGTTCTGCTCACCTCGTTTTTCAGTTGGAGCTCTACTTCAGGAGCAAGGAAGCTTATGTCCAAAAAAAATCGTGTTAAAATCTTAGCGCAATAGGAGTTATGAATCTCCGGATATTTAAGAAACGGTGAAAGGCCAGATCCAGGGAACGCGAAACACAAGAAAATAGAGAGGGATATCCAATCTCAAAGGGGCGCTCACCCCTCCGCTGCAATGGAAGCCATGGAACAGAGGGGGGAACCCTCCTCCCATCTAGGGGGAGGCCAAGGAAGATGAACAAGGAGGGGGGATCTCTCCCCCTCTCTCCCGATGACGGCGGAAGCCGCCGGGGCAAGGCTCATGATGACAATCTACATCAACAATCTTGCTACCGTCAACACCAACTTTCTCCCCCTCTATGCAGCGTTGTAACCTCTCTATTCCCACTGTATTTCTCTTCTTAAACATGGTGCTCAACACTATATATTATTATATAATGATATATGGTTATCCTATGATGTTTGAGTAGATCTGTTTTGTACTATGGGTTGTCCGGTGAAATTGCTATGATTGGTTTAAATTGCTTGTGGTTATGTTGTTGTCCTTTGGTCCCCATCATATGAGAATCTGTGTGGATCACACCATAGAGTTAGTTGTATGATGATAGGACTATGTATTGGAGGCAAGGGTGACAACGTCTTCAGCCTAGCATAGAAATTGATGCATACGGGATTGAAGGGGGACCAATATATCTTAAAGCTCTGGTTGGGTTTTACCTTAATGATCAATAGTAGTTGTGGATGCTTGCTGGAGTTCCAATCATAAGTGCATATATTTCCTAGTAAGGGTTGACATGCTAGCAGTGGCCTCTCCCACATAAAACACTTGCTATCGGTCTAGTAATGTAGTCTATTGCTTAGGGACAAATCTTTCTCTTGTGTTACACAAATGTTGTTACTACACCACTATATTTAGTTTCTTGCAAAGTACTCATAGTTTTCTCGCTAAGTTCTACTACACCTACAAAGTACTTCTAGTTTATTCTTGTTCTAGATAAAGCAAATGTTAAGTGTGCATAGAGTTGAGTCGGTGGTCGACAGAACTTGATGGAATATTTGGTCTACCTTTAGCTCCTCGTTGAGTTCAACACTCTTACTCATCGAAAAGGCTACAAACGATCCCCTACACTTGTGGTTATCATCATCCTTTAGACATACAGTCCTCTTCCGATGGATGTCGTTCGTTGACCGCGTTAACCATGCAACGTCGAGAGCACCAGGGTGGTGGATGACAGTGAGTCCTAGGAAAGGAAAGACACGGAGCTAGGGAAGACTCGGTAGTAGTTTCCCACGTGGATGGGAGTAGCTGGGTTTAATGGTTTATCTGCCATCGCTGGAGAATAATAACAAGTGTGGGTGAGTAGAGGGATGGCCAGGCCAGCGATGGGAGTAGGGTGGGGTGGTGAGGCCTGTGCGAGAGCACAGCCGGCCACGGGAGGAGGCAGCAGACAGTCCCGCCGATGCTTATTTGAGTGGATGGAGCAGGAAGAGCAGAGATTGAAGAAGCTCAACAGTCATTGGATGGACATCCAATAGTCACTCCTCTCGTGTGTTGACAAGTTGACAAGGCCTTGCGTGTGTGTCAACCTTATTTTATGAAAGCATACGCGTCAAGCTAGTAGGGCAACAAGTCAGCCTCAAATATGTGGAAAGCAGCATACAACCCAAGTGCCATTATTGCTAATAAATGTACAACCCATTGGCTAATTCTTACATATTTTTTGAAGCCCATATTCTTTTTTTGACCATTACAACCTATATTCTAGCCACGGTTAAAAATGCAACCAAATTTTCCTATTTCAGTGCGGTCCGAATTGTTTTTGGTCCCAAAGTTTCGAATCATGTTCCAACTAATTTAAAAATAATAAATTTATATCAATTTAAAATCCAACATCATTTTCCTCCAAAAAACAATTAAATTTGAAATATAGAAATCTTAAAGAAGATATTTGAAACTAATTGCCGGTTTGCTGTGTTTTTAAAACTTACATCCCATTTCTTACTACTTCATTTTCAGGGAAAGCGAATACATCACTCTTGTCTTGAAATAATTGCAGCCCAGCAGGGCTGAGAAAACAAGTAGGCCTCAGTTGGGTATTTATTTTAAAAAAGTATAACCGAGCTAGCCATTTTCAGAAAGAAAAAAACACAACTGGGCTCATCATGTGGTAAACATAAAATAAAACCCAGCCTAGATGGGTCACAGCTCCCGCACAACCTCGTCGTTACGCTGATCCGTCTTTAAAACTTGTTCTAAATAACAACTGCTTGTTCCTCAAAAAAAGCAAATGACAACTTCACGTCCTACTGGGTCCCTGGTGTTAGTCGCTCATTGTGTAATTATCTCATTTATTGACTACGTTGACAATGGCGTGGGACCCATATGTCCAACCATTAGGAGGAACCATTTTTTAGGCTTATAATAACGAGGCACTTGCTTGCGTACTGCCATGACCCTGGTTGGTCCCTACTGCCATCCTCTCCACGTATAATCATCTCATTATTCCTCTCGGTTGTTGACCATGTTGACAACACCAGACGGCGGCGCACCCACACGGCGAGCAAACCAAGGTGGAGGACGACAGTGAGGCCTCGGACAGGAACGAACAGGAGCCGTGGAAGATGCAGCAGTCTAGTCGCAAGCGGATGGGAGTACGAGGGTTGACTGGTTTGGGTGCGGGTGCGTGTTGGGGCTGACATCGCTGTAGAATAACAGGATGTGTGGGGGGAATGGAGGGATGCACTTACCAACGTTTGAAGGTATGGAGGGCGGCGGAGGCACAACCAGCCGTGGGAGGTGGGACAGGCGGGACCGTCGGGGTGGTTTGGTTTGGGCAGCTGGAGGAAGACAACAAGAGATAAAAGATACACAACAAATGTTGGATGTAAATCCAATGGCTGGTAGGCAGGGTCGTTTGTTGACTAGTAAGTCGACACCACCTTGGATAGGCTTTTCCCTCGTGGGTCCCAAATGTCAGAATCCAAGTCTATCACGGCCATGCAGCCTTTTTCTTATGAAAATTTATAGCCCATTTGGTGTGCTAGGTAAAAATAAGTTTGTGGGTGCTGGTGGGGGCTAATCACTTGGGTTCTGTAATGCACAGTGAGCTCAAGCAGCCGGTGAGAGTGATGTTATTTCCCTTGGTTGGCATTTGTTACAATATTTCTCTCTTAATTATACAAATGACAAGCCATTTGCTTTGTTTTAATGAAAATATGACAGTCACAGCCGAGTTGAAAAAGGGAACACCATCTAACTCCAGCTTAAAAACCATACAAAAGCACGAGGGTTAATTGTTCCTCATGTTTAGACAAACCCCAAATTGAAAAGGGCAAAAACATCTAACTCCATCACTATTTTTGGGAGTCACAATCAAATGAATTGGCCAAGTCCATAGAATGAACATCCTTGGTCATAAAATTTACTCGAGTACGACCACAAGATGTTGTAAATAGAAGCCCGCCATGTTCAGAAGCCCTTTTGTCCACCCGAAACTCCTTTTTTTGCTCTTACACATTCCCATCCGTCAAAACCATGCCGCTGACAAACTTAAGCGTAATGGACAACAGTAACCTCACATTCAGTAGGAAGAATGTGACAAATCTAGTACAATAGTAACCTCACATTAGGTGGCATTACCGTGTCCAGTTGCCCAAATAGACATGAAGATTGAAAACTATTAAGGTCTAAAAAAGAGTGTCAAAAGAGCAACAGTTGAATGGTTAATTCTAGTACACTATATGCGGGCTTCCAATGTGCGTGAAATTATCACCTTTATATACAACTTCTCCAGACATGGAATGCATTGCAGCAAGCCAATAGAATTGTTCAGATCAAAACTACTCATATGGATATATAAGATCTTGACAGAATCTAGCACCATTGATAGGCTACTCATGGACAAACTCTTCATTGAGCATAGAACATAATACTAGTACAAAAAGTGTACTCCAAGATGATATATAACTCATGCGAAGAAATTTAAAATGCAACTTATGATTACAAGTGTAGATGATAATATACAGTACCTAAAGAACAATCGAGCCAAACACCATCTTGAAATAAGCATAGAGATCATGTATTACACCCATGGTCTCCAGTTTAGGAACAAAGACGACAGTTATTTCCGATGGTGAATAAAAAGAGTCAAGGATCGACCTTTGAAGTGAAGGGGCATCTTGAATGATGAGCTGCCTTCTGTCAAAAGAAATTCCAGTACTTACAAGGCTAGGCGATTTTATTTCGACACAACCGATTTAACTGTGAAAAGAAGCACCAAGCACTCCAGGGCAGGGCAATTGGAGTTGATGATGCTATGCAATGAGGCCTTCGACATACGAACCCGCACAAGTGAATGTTTTTTGAGAAATGGGAGTCGAAGGTTTTGTACCAGATTATCTGGTAGGTAGCACAGTGCAAATGTGGCTGTGTGGAGAGAGGAGGAAAACCGCAAGATGGACATCGGTGCTGAGGGCACAAGTACATGGCGTTCGGTATGTGGTATGTGATTTCTGGGGGAAAAGTAGAACTCATGTAGCTATAGTTCTGTGAATTCAGGGGACTTTAGCCAGGCATCCACCATGCAGGGCATGCTCAGGTAGCATGCTGGGATGCAGAGGCCTTGAACAGAGCCCTGGTGGGAGGAGATGATGGCTCCGGGGAGTTCAAAATCATTAAAGAGAGATAACTGACGATAGTCGAGATTAAGGGGAGCGGCCCACCATAGAGGGTGCCACCGAGTTGAGAGTACTTGGATGCGGGAACAATGTGGTGGGGAGAGGTGAGATGATCTTCCCGAGGATGGCGTGCAGGAGATCGCTGATGCGGTCCACAGGAGATTCTACGGGTTCCTGGGATTCGAGGGGGCTCACCACTTCTCCCCGCGCTCTCGGGTGTGGGATCTACAACATGCGTTGCCGCTGGCGGGAGCCTCATCTTTTTGGTGCTGGTGTCAGCCGACTCGATTATCCTCGAGGGCGTGCGTTGAGCTCATGGATTTGAGCAGAGTAACGAATGACGAGCCTAGTTGTAGTGCGAGTGAAGAAGAAGGGGAGCTGGTTTTTCTTGTAGTACTGAGGAAGAAGGGGAGCTGGGGTTTTCTATAGTAGTGAGGAAGAAGGGGAGTTGGGGTTTTCTGTACGAGTGAGGTGAGTAATTTGGGGGAACAAGTGGAGAAAGCTGACGTGAGGTGGGTGGGAGTGAGGAGCAAGAAGGGCACATAGGTCTTTTTGGGGGCGGTGTGCTACGTAGCGCCTCTCATTAAGTAAATATATGGGCTTTTGAACTGATTTTTTATTTACTAGGGTGGATGGGATCTTTTGTCTTGGGCACAGAGAAACAATTACTACTAGTACAGTGGAGATACTCTATAGCTACCCAGAAAAAGAATTACTACTGGTGCAGTGGATACACTACCGCTTTAGGCTCCTTCGAGGTCATCGAAACATCTCCCGCTACTGAATGACGTTTTACTTTGGTTCATCGATATGCGGGCCATGTAGAAAGCGGGCCCATGTTCCATCCACTGAATTAGAAGGCGGTATGCAGGCAGAGAGTCACCCCGGTCGTAGCGGTAGTAATGATCCATCATATCACAAAACCGCACCTCCCCACAATCTAAGTTTGACAGACGAAGCAACCATCATTTCACTCTTTGTTGAATCCCCTTTTCCCTCCCCGTCTCCAAGAAGGCCAACACTAGCATCTGCCGTTGTTCTTCTCTCCCAACGAAGGGAAGGTAAGCAGATCCGCGATGTTGCTATATTTTCTTACAGAAAAAAGAACTTTTGCAAAGTAGTAACCGATCCTCACTATATTTTTTGTTTCATTGTCATTGCGATTGTGTTTTCCTATCATTTGTATCATATTCTTCAGTTTCATGACGGACCAAGAAGAACCAAGCAAAGATCTGCCGATGTGGGAGCACACGTGGGGGGCTGATCCCCATGAGACAAAGAGCCCCAAGACGATCGAGGCCGCCACCGAGCCGACCCCAAATATGCTCACGTCCACTACTGAGATGGTCAACGCCACGTTTGAGGCGACAACCCCCCGTGGCCATGCAGGAGCAGTTTTACCCTTTCAAGAATATGTCCCCCCCCCCACGCGTTGAGCTGCCCAAGGTGATTTTCTTCTTTGCCGATCTTAATTGTGGTTTTTCATCTAAGTATGTGGTGATAAATAATGCAAAAATTTATTAGCTTCGATGCCATGCAACCTTCCCTGTCATGCATACTTTTGACTCTACATAGTGGTTTAAATAACTTGTGCTTTTTATATTGGAAAGTAATTCAGAATTTATTTTATTTTCAATTAGAGCCCTGATGCAGACAAGGATTGTGTGGTTGTACATGTCACTCGCTATGAGACGAATGGCCTGAATATACACACTGGCAAAACTGAGTTCTTAGTTTGTTGGGTCCTGGAAGCTAGTTGCACTTATACCAAAGTCAAGATGTATTCCAGCCACACTGTTATCAGGCGTGTTGTCCAGGGTGTACAGAAGCACATGAACATCAAAGCTACTCCTTCATTTGTGAGGTGATATCTACTATGCAACTTTTTTCTTGTAGACACATGTTGGGCCTCCAAGCGCAAAGTTTTGTAGGACAGTAGCAATTTTCCCTCAAGTGAATGACCTAAGGTTTATCAATCCGTAGGTGGTGTAGGTTGAAGATGGCCTCTCTCAAACAACCCTGCAACCAATTATAAAAGTCTCTTTTGTCCCCAACACACCAAATATAATGGGAAATTGTATAGGTGCACTAGTTCGGCGAAGAGATGGTGATACAAGTGTAATATGGATAGTAGATATGAGTTTTTGTAGTGCGAAAAATAAAAAAAGCAAGGTAGCAAGTAACAAAAGTTAGCACAAATGGTATTGCAATGTTGGAAAACAAGGCCTAGGGTCCGTACTTTTGCTAGTGCAATCTCTCAACGGTGCTACTATAATTGGATCATATAACCGTCCCTCAACGTAATCACCTCAAATTTATTCTTTCCATTCAATCTATCAAGAGTTCGTACTAAGACAACATAAAGTTATCCTTTCTGATCTATCTATCAAGAGTTCGTACTAGAATAACACGTGGTTATCTTTTCCGATCGATCTTTCAAGAGTTCGTACTAAGATAGCAGAAAGTTATCCTTCCCGATCGATCTATCAAGATTTCGTACTAAGAAAACACCAAAACCGGAGAAACAAAGACAAGAATGTGCATCAACCCCTATGCATAGATTACCCCAATGTCACTTCCAGAATCCGCAAGTTGAGTGCCAAAACATATATCAAGTGGATCAATATGATACCCCATTGTCACCATGAGTATTCAATTGCAAGAAATATATCAAGTAGTCTCAAATCCATAAAAGTATTCAATCCAAAGAAATCTCAAAGGGAAACTCGGTTCATCACAAGAATATAGAGAGGGGAAAACATCATATGATACAACTATATTAACAAAGCCCCCGATACATCAAGATCATGCTATCAAGAACACGAGACAGAGAGAGATATACCACATAGCTACTTGTACAAACCCTTAGCCCCGAGGGTGGACTACTCCTTCCTCATCATGGTGGCTGCCGGGATGATGAAGATGGCCACCAGTGATGATTTCCCCCTCTGACGGAGTGCCGAAAAGGGATCTAGATTTGATCTTGTGGACTACAGGGCATTGCAGCGGCGGAACTTCTGATCCAGGTCTACTTCTGGTGGTTTCTCTATTTATAAGATTTTTTAGCATTGGTTTCACGCGTAGGTGTGCCTCGAGGTGAGCACAACCCACCTAGGCACGGGTAATGGCCCAAGCGCACCCTGGTGTCTTGTGCCCTCCTCGTGGCTCTTCTGGCCCTCCCACAAAGCTTAGGGGTTCTCTTCTATTCCAAAAAAGTTCATCAAAAAGTCTCGTCCAATTCCGAGAAATTTTATTTCTGCACAAAAAAAAACACCACGATAGTTCTGCTGAAGACATCGTCAGTCTGGGTTAGTTCCATGCAAATCATACCAAAACCATATAAAATTGTTGCAAACATGACATGCATACTTCATAAATTATAGATACGTTGGAGACGTATCAGCATCCCCAAGCTTAATTCCTACTCGTCCTCAAGTAGGTAAATGATAAAAGAAATAATTTATCAAGTGTAAATGGTAGCAAAGTGCACAAGTTTGATCAATAACTATTTCAATCACTTTTCCTAGCATCATAATAACAATTCTTTCCTATAAAACCTCTCATGTTAAAGTAGCAACCAATTCACATGTTAAAGTTCAAACAATGAATTCTCTTAAAACTCAACAACCTATGCTCTCAGTCACAAAGCAATTGCAATTCAACTTATTCAATGGAGTTTAAGTAAGAGAGCCACATACTCAACCATCATATAGTCTTCGATGATTGCTAACACTCACCGCATACACATGAGCAAAACGTTTTAACCAGACACATAGAATGATAGGGGTGACGTCAACAATAATAGCTCATGCTACCCATATTCAGCTGGACATATGTGCCTAGATCTTTTCTCACCACATGATTCTCGTCAAAGGAGAAAAAATAAAAAAGGAATAGAGAGAAAAACTTTGACTCTTTGCGTAAAATTAAATACTGAAAAGTAAAAGATAGGCCCTTCACAGAGGAAAGCAGAGGTTGCCATGTGCTTATTTGTTTGTATGCTCAATCCCTTATTTCAAAGGAACGTTATGTTATATTAACCCTTATGATAGCAACCTTTATTATGCAGTCTATCGCTTTTATTACTTTGCCATCACAAGTTCGTACAACGCTCAATTTTCCCTTACACTAAATGATCTAACACTTTTAGAAGCATTTTTATTGCCTTTTTGCACCGATGACAAATTACTTGAAGGTTCTTGCTCAATCATAGGTAGGTTTGATGGACTCTTGAATATGAGATTTGGCTTTAAGGGTTTTTGGATGCACAAGTAGTATCTCTACTTGGTGCGGAATTTTTGTCTAGCAAAGATGAAGGGCAAGCACCACATGTTGAAGGATCTATGGCAATATAACTTCTTTGTTAATATGAACAAACAGAAACCATTACGTTGTCTTCCTTGTCCAACGTCAACAATTTTGGCATATAATATTGTGATGGGGGCTCACAATCACAAAAGATTTCCAGGATAGTGTATTTGCATGTGAAAGTTCTCTTCCTTATACTAATTATTCGTGAATTGCTTGTATGACCAATATTGTGATTTTCAAGCCTCAAAAGATTTCACTATCTAAACCCAATGTGAAGCTACCACTAGGCATGATATGATTTCAACTTCATGACATTCAATTTATTCAAGAATTTACTCATAGGATATAAGGGAAGCACAAGAGTAAATGACAAGCTACTCCAGAAAGATATAAATGAAGATCATGAGAATAATATTTCTTTTTCTCATATTAATCTGAGTGAAGCATGCGAGATTTTCTTCAAAAATACTAAAGCACACCGTGCTCAAAAAGATATAAGTGAAGCACTAGAGCAACAGTGTTAGAAAAGTGCTTCTTTGACGCGATGTGAATGCCGCTTATCTAGTTTTTCTGGCAACTATTTGGGGGCTCTATTTTATTTAAAAACTTCCAGAGCTAAGTATTTTATTAAAACAACAAGGAAACAAAATTAAATGACATTTCAAGAATAGCACATCTCGTGTGAAGAAGCAAAAACATAGAGTCAACCGATACTAACCGATAATCGTTGATGAAGAAATGTGGGATGCCTATCGGGGCATCCCCAAGCTTAGATGCTTGAGACTTCTAGAAATATTATCTTGGGGTGCCTTGGTCATCCCCAAGATTGAGCTTTTGTGTTTCCTTAATTCTTCTCATATCATGGTTTCCCTAAATCTCAAAAGCTTCATCAACACAAAACTCAACAAGAACTTGTGAGATAAGTTAGTATAAATCAATGCAAAACCTTATCATCCTCCACTATAGCAAATTACTAAAATTATTATTCAACATTGCATACTAAATTCTGCTGCATATTTAATTCTGCTATCCTCAAATAGAATCATTAAACAAGCAAACATATGCAAACAATGCAAACATATTAGCAATCTGTGAAAACAGTACATTATGTAAAGAATGGAATTGTTCTCATACTTCCCTAGCTCTAAAAATTCTGAAAAAATTACCACGTTACAGATAACTTATTCATGCTAACTTTGTAAACATTTCAAGAATTTATCAGGTTCTTACTATCTAGAAGAATTCAAACAATGATAGAAAACTTTCAGTTTTAAAATAGCAACATGTATACTTGCAAAATAAGCATGGTAAAGGCTATCCTTGACACTTTTATTGAAATAAAAGATGAAGAACATTATTCTAAATACCAGAAAGCAAATTCTAATGAAATAAATTGACACTCCAAGCAAAACACATATCATGTGACGAATGAAAACATAGCTCCAAGTGAGGTTACCGATAATGTTGGAGACAAAAGAGGGGATGCCTTCCGAGGCATCCCCAAGCTTAGTTGCTTGGACTTCCTTGAATATTACCTTGGAGTGCCTTGGCCTCCACAAGCTTAGGTTATAGTCACTCATTGTTCTACACATATCTACATCTCACCCAAAACATCAAAACTTCAATCACACAAAACTTAACAAAACTTCGTGAGATGGGTTAGTATGATAAAACAAATCATTCACTTTAGGTACTGTCAAAGACAAGATTCATAATTGTTCTAACACAATTCTCACTGTAGAATATCATTTCTACTATTTATATTGATCGATATAAGATATAGAAACTAGAAAATAAGCAAACTATGCATTGAAAACAGAATCTGTCAAAAATAGAACAGTCTGTAATGATCTGAACATACACCATACTTCCGCAACTCTAAAAATCTTCAAACAAATATGAACATGTGAAAAATTTGTATATTAATATTCTACAAAAATAATCAACTTAAAATTACTATTCTCTAAAAAATGAGAACTTTTCTTGTGAGTACAAAAGTTTCTGTTTTTCAGCAAGATCGAATCTACTATCACCCAACATGATCCTAAGGCTTTGCTTGGCACTTTATTGAAACAAAAGCTATAAACATGATTACTACAGTACCATAATCATGTGAACACACTCAAACAGTAGGTATAAGTGTTGGGTTGTCTCCCAACAAGCACTTTTCTTTAATGCCTTTTAGCTAGGCATGACGATATTGTCACACCCTGATTTTCATGTCACTTTGCTTAAGCTAATTATCATGTTAAAATGTGGATTTGCATAAACTTTTGTGTGGTTTTTGACTTTGCTTGATTTGACTTTTGTCTGCTGTTTGCTAGTGCTCTAAAAATCAAATAAATCCTCCAACTCATATACTTCATCTCCTTGATCCAAAACCTTTTCCCAATGATCATGCCATGTGTATAGACCAGTATAGAATTTTCTAATAAAAATATTTTGGCCAAATAGTATTTTCAAAAATTAGTTTTCCAAAAACCCCTGAATTGAGGTTTGCACTGCAAGTACCTTATTTAGGGTGTGAAAAATCTTTCAAAAAGTACATTTGAATCCTATTAGGTATAGGACTCACAGAAACCACGAAATTATAATTTTAAAAGTTATTTTTATATTTTATTTAAAAGCTTTTTCTTAAGGCCAGAAATGGTCTTTAATAGGGAAAAATTATTTAATTATTTCAAAAATATTTGCCAAAATTCAGGGAGACTCATAGGACATATATTGTCCATATATAAGAGTTTCAGCACATGGTCATGTTCAAAATATTGGGCAAATCCTTCCAAAACCCTTTCTGGATATTTCAAGCTTTTGAAATATTTACAAAGGAAATATTCTCCAAAAATTCCAGGGAAATTCTATCATGTCAAATATGACATATTTGATGATCTTGCAAAGCCTCATGCCTTGAAGATCAAGGAAATATCCTCTAATCCCCTCAAAACCATTCTGTCCATATTTGAAGTTTGAGCAACTTTACATTGCCAAACTTGTCCAAATGCTCTCAAATTTGGTGCACATGCTAGAATGGCCTAATAAGGCATCTAGACCAAATGGCACAAGATTTGGAATAGAGCAACTTGATCAGATCACCCCAAAACCCTTTCTGTTCAAATGCAAATTTGAACAACTTTACATTACCAACTTTTTACCTGGAGCTTCAAACTTTGTGGGCATGATCAATACCCCAAATGATGATGCTACACCAAGTGGTGCATCAAGGGGAGATAATTTGCTTAACTCAAACATGGTGAAACCATTTCTGTTGATTTCTAGGGTTCACCAAAGTTACATTGGCCACTTTGCCCAAATGAGCTCAAATTTGGTGTAGGGGCCTAATTATATGTGACATTTGATCCTGTTTAGTCCCATGTCAAGTGGAGGTCATTTGCCTCCCCAAAACCTGATCAAACACCTTCTGCAAGTTTGCCAAAATCATTGGTTGGACCCCTTTTACTATTTCCCTTTACCCCAAATTCTTACCACAGCTTCCCCTGATCATCCTCTACCCCCAGTAACTTCTCTATGGCCTCAGCTCAATCATTGGAGGGGGTAAAACCCCAATTCACACTACTGGACAGCAGTTTTCACCCTCTCCTTCACCTCTCTCCTCATTCCATAGGCTCCCCAGAGCATCCAAGACCTTCACGCCTTTGTTTACTATCCCCTAGCACTACTGGACACAAGAGGACACGCCAATGACACCTTGTGCATGCCATGGCATGCAGGGTTCGCGCTCTGGAGCACGCTACAGTGCCCTGGCGCACTGTAGCCACCTCCAATCAGGGGCGTCCGACAGCCTTGGGCCTCCCCCTCGTGTCCCCCGAGGCAGCCTCGACGTCCGCAACACGCTGGGTGGTCGGCCCCCTCCTCTCTCCCCCTCTCTCACCTCTGCTCGCACGCGCACCGGCCGACCACGGGCTCCAGTGAGCAACCTCGCACGCGCGACCTCTCTGACGCCTCCCCACTCCTCCTCTCTCTTCCTCTAGGCGTGGACCAGCCCCACGAACGCCCTAGACATGCCCACTGGCGCCCCCGTGGCCTACAACGACAGCAACGACCTCGCCGGCGCATGCATCTTTGGTGGACCGGCGCTCACCTATTTATAGGCCGCCCCCGAGCCCCCTTGCACCTCCTTTAGTTCTTGCCTTCCCTCTTACGCCTCCCAGGCCAACTCGTTGCTCCTCCCCATGCCCTACTGCCTCCCTTCTGGCCGGAGTTCCGCCGCCGGCCTCCGCTTGAATTCTCGCCATCCCGAGCTCGCCTCCCTCCCTTTCCTCCACCAGAAGAAATGCGAGGGTACGGTGACCCTTTCCCCTACTTCTCCCAGACCACCGGGGCACCACATCCCCCAGCTGCTCGTCGCCCGAACGGGCATCCGCCGAGGCAGTGCCGAGCGCACCACGGTCGTCCCCTGCCGGCCCTGCCGACCTCTCCCGATGCGCCGCATTCCAGTGGCCCCTCCGGTGGCCAGCGCTTGGTCGGAGGTGGCCTGAGCCGCCGGGGGGCAGGGCAGCAACCTCCCGTCGACGAGGCCCTGCCTCTTCTGTCGCGGGCGGGAGGAAGAAGAAGGCCTGCTGGTGGGGCCCGCTCGTCGGTGATCCAGCGGGGCGGGCCCAGCAGTTTAAGTGGAGACGGGCCGGGCGGGAGCCGTGTTCCCCAGGCGGAAGCACACTTCGGAGATGACGCCTTCGGCGTCACCACCTTCGTCCGCGCAGCCGAGCCGCTGGGCCGGCCCACAAGCTATCCCTCACCCTGCACGCAGTATAGGGGTAAACCCTTATTCCTTTTTCCTTTTCTTTATTCTGTCAACTTCAAAAATGCCTAATTAATTCATTTGAACTCCAAACTTGCTGATTCAAATTTCCTATGGCTCCATAAATCATGCTCTATCACATGGTGCAACATGCATAGTATTCCAGAGACTTTTCCTACACAAATATTTATCAAATACCCATATTCCATTTTCTGTGATGAACTTTAGAAAATCAGAGAGAGCTCAATCTTGATTCAAATTCCTAGATGCTTGTCACATCCAAACTTAGTTTTGGAACATTTTTACTAATACTTTCTGTACCCCACCAAATATTGAGCCATTTCTTCATATTTATCAGCTTTGCAAAATCCTAGGAAATTCATTTCAATTCCAAATCCAGTGAAACCAACTCCTAGATGCTTCTAAAATCATGACTTGATGATGGGTGCCTTTGCTCATCATTTAAGGAAATATTTCTGTATACTTCTTCCAAATCCATAAACCCCTTGGTTCCATCACATTGAAATGATCCAAGCTATTCATTGATCCAATACCTATGAAACCACCTTGGTCATTTCTAATATGACCAGAGGTATCCTAGAAAAGTCCAACTCCTATTTTTAGAGCATTTTTATTTTTGCTTTGATTGTGTTGCGTATTATGATTGTTTCCATCGTTAGTTGACGAAATGAACGAAGTACTCGGAGATGGACCAGAAGGTTTGAAGACTCAGAAGAATAAGGCAAGCAGCCCTTTGACCATGTTCAAGAAACCTTTTTATGCATGACTCATAGCACCTTATTATTCAATGCATCGGAATCATGTAGAAGAGTTGACCACTTTGGTTGGTACCTTTGTTACTTTACTGTTGAAACTTGCATCAAACATGACCCTACCTTCCTATGAGGGTTATGTGGGTGGGAGTAGCTAGGTTGCTACAGTAGTGGCTACGCAAATGGGACGGGTGTAAGCATGGTGACGGAGGCAGGATACTTTCAAAAGGCTTTTCGAAAACCCCGTCGGGTGCCATTTATGCCCGAGGGAGATGGTGAGATGGGTAACCACTTGATGACGAAGTGGTGTACCGAGGAAAGTGTGTGTGTTGTTTTGAAAAATGGATTGGTTTAAGTTGCGACCGTTATTCCAACCTTACAAGCACAACCACTCTACCCTTATATGGGAAAGGGCATTATTGATTACCTAGGTCGATACTAGCATGGTGCCCGCATTACTAGTGACGGGGGTGACATGAGGTCACTCTCGGGACGGGGTCGTGCTTGATAGGCGACCATGACAGTTTTCACAGGGCACCGGACACACCGTTGGTACCCCGTGCTTGTGGTATGTGATGAATACGGAGCGAGGCTCCAAAAATCTTAAGATGTGAATTGTGGGCACGGGGGTTACTACCAATCAAGTGGACTCTATGTTAGTGTCGTCTAGGGAAAGATAGTGATCGGGTGCTTACCCCGGGTACTTGAGGTACCGCGGGTCGCGGATGACACGGAAGTTCCCCGGATCTAGTGGGTAAAGTGTGCAACCTCTGCAGAGTGTAAAACTATTCAAATAGCCGTCTCCGCGGTCAAGGACAGTTGGGTAACCGCTCTTGGGCTACGTCCAATGTTTGCGAAACCTGGTGTGCGTGTGTGAGGAAACAATGGGGTTCAGTGATATTGATGATGTGATACCTGAGGAAGTTACAATGAGCTTGAGCATGAGTTGATTACAACTCTTTCTCGATATGATGTCTGTGACCTCCTGATACTTGTTACAGACACATGCATATCCATGTCATACGTTGATCATACTTGCATATGAAAAACTAGCTTTCCGCAAAATTGCCAACTTAGCAGTAGAGCCTTGCATAATTATTCTGTCATCACACTTGGGTTGCTTGCGAGTACATTCAAAGTACTCATTGGCTTGCCACTGGTTATTTTATTAGCCAGCCATGAGAGAACAGGTTCTGATGAAGATTTCTTGGTGACGAGCATGCGAGCTAGGACGCTTCCCAGTCAGAATGCCTGTAGGGTTAAGGCAGATTGCATGGGTCCCAGTTGTCTTTGAAGATTTCAGCTGCGATGATATACTCAAGACTCGACCTTAACGGTCTTATTTGTGTAATACGGTATGTATGGATGTAAGACTCTTGTTATTCAGCTTCTGTGTGTTCAGTGAGCATTGATCTCTAGGATCACTATACACGTGCATTCGATGATCACGACTTATGAGCCGGGGTCCCCACAGAGCTGGTATCAGAGCCATCCTGACTGTAGGAAGCCTTAGTTAGCATGGTCATTAGTTAGGGTAAAACTATTTTCAAAACTATTACTAGTTTTCAAAACTATCTATACTTCTCTTCCCTTCTCAGTTTTTCGAAAACTAGGGTATACTTGATCTCTTCCCCTTCAAAACTTTTGGTCGCCAAAACCCTTATGCCCCAGACCACTGGATTTCCTGTAATCCTCGTGGAGTGCACCTTGCCGAACACTCACCCACCATTTTTTTGCACGCAAGATTGGTGACACCACGACAAGACGATACCAACGGAAATTACATCCTCGGTGGATGAGGACATGAAGACCCAGAAGATGGTGGTACCCTTGACAGTGTCCCAAGAAGATGCAACATTGTCCTATGATGACCAGGGTATAGGTTATGCAAAATCATGATATGCATCGCTAATAGAGTAATCCTGTCACTACCGTTGTTGTATCGACAACCACCGGTGGATGAGAACCTTGCCATTTGGTCCGCCTCACTATGGTGAGCAGGAAAACGGTTCTCTTCGTCCCCCGCTCTTGGTGTCGATGTTTTCAACAATGGAACCGACATGTTGGACCTCTATTATGCCTTGTTATTGTCATTGCACATGCATTGCCTACCTGGTACCCTCGACGCCCCAGAAGGCACAAGGGATCGTCATGATTAAAGAGACAAGAGAAGACCAAGTCAACGCCAGCCACAAGGAGGCACCTTGACCACAGCACCTCATCAGGCGAGAAGTTGTTGAAGATTCTTCAGGCTCAACCTGGATCGTTCCTCAAACAACTACAAG
Source organism: Secale cereale (assembly GCA_902687465.1). Taxonomy (NCBI): domain Eukaryota; kingdom Viridiplantae; phylum Streptophyta; class Magnoliopsida; order Poales; family Poaceae; genus Secale; species Secale cereale. Next base: position 218,930,778 of record LR738714.1, read on the forward strand.
GGACGTAGCAACACCTGAGGAAGCTCAGAAGACTGCACGAGGCACAAGTCACGACACTGAGTCCGAGAACCCCTAGGGTAGGATGAGTCGTGTACCCCCCTATGCGCAGTCGAGTCCGTATGATGGTTCGAATAGAACCATGATTGTGTGTTGTTTGCTTTTATTTGCTTGTGTTTTAATATAAGTCGCACTTTTGCCTCAGGCAACAAGTGCATGGCTATATCACCTTCCTTGCCTTGTTTCTTTTGTTTCGGCCTTTTTGCACCTGTTTGTTGCACTTGCACTATAGAACCCCCCTTTAGGCATTTCCCTCCTCTACGCTGCTTCTTCCCTCTATTCTCTCTCTCCCCCAATTGAAGACCCGCAAGACAAGATGCACCAAGGATTCTACCTCGACAGCCAATTGGCACCGAAGACTTCTGCTACAACCTCCACGATCTATTGCAACCCCGTAGAGTTATGCTTAACCCTCCAGACCAGTAACCCCATTCCTAGACCCTTTGAGACTTCACGAGACACTCTAGCACAAATCCTTAACCTTGTGCCTAACCCATGGTAAAGCAAGAGAACCTGTTAACCTTTGCAATCTTGCACAACACTGGGTTCGTAAAGGAGCTAGTGGACACGATGAGTGAGCATATTTTCATCCTAATATAGCACGAGGACTGACGATGCCATAGATAGACTAGTTCGAGGATATTGGACAGATGACTTGGAGGTTTATATCAGTGACTTCGAGGAATTATCTGAGACCTTGGTGGATTGTGAGATTTCATATTGTTGGGATCATGACTTTGGAGAAGCATGTATGAATTCTCGTTGGGCATAAGATTTGGATTTATGTAGGTGATTCTGGTTGGAATAAATGCTTGATTTGTCTGCATGGTTCGGAGTAAATTGGATTTAGACCGATGATCTTGATCATGATACCATGCTTCTCGGTGGACAATAACCTAGGAGATTGGATTATTTGTTCGAGTTGATTTAGGGATTTATATAATCATGACCTTGGAGTTTACTTGACCCGGATGATGACAATTTGGTGGACTTACTATCGTAATGCATAGTCCTTTCGAGTATTTGGGTATTATAGGGACTTGGGATCTTGTGGAACACCGTAGATATCGGATTTGTAGAATTGTTGGATTATGTGGAGATTGATGGGAATTACCGGGCTATTGGAGTTGATCTATAGGAAGGAAACAAAATCTTGGGGTGGCATATGACGTGTTTCCTTACAATAGAGATGCATTATCTTGAGCCTTGCAAGACTAGGTTGAGTGCTTGGATTGTGGAGTTTAATTTAAGCTCAGCAGCATGTATGATCTACCTTTGGATTTTAGAGGTAGACATACATATAGATTTGGGGATCATAGACAAGTATAATTTTGTTAGACCGTCTCTTGAGAGTCATGAGGTCATGTATGGCATGAGTGGTGATTGAAGCTAGTCTATGCTTTTCATTTGGAGTACTAGATAGAGCTATTGGCATCTCAGAAACCGTGCTTAAGGATAAGATGATAAAAGTTCACTCACTCACTAGAACCCTCGAAACCCTTAAGCCCCCCAAGCCACAACCTGGTCACATTCCGACCACGGGCCTTGGCTCTAAGTCAGGAAGACCTTGCAAATACTCAACCGAGACCACCACCAATACCCCAGCCTACCTGGCGTACCCCATAGACCTCATGGAGTGATTGGACAAGTTAGGTGACATCATTATTTGATGGTCTACTTGTCTGCCCAAAGACAAAGAAGAGACGGACAGCTGGATGGAAGACATTTGAAGACCGCCCTATCAAGAAGGAAGATCTATACCAACCACCGTCATCAAGAAGTAAACTTCCGCGTCAAAGACCGGGCGTATCTGCAAACCACTCCTCCCAAATGAACGCTCACACCAAGATGTATCAAGACTTGAAGGCACGATTCTGGTGGCACGAGATGAAAAGAGAGATTGCAACCTATGTTGCAAAGCGTGATGTGTGCCAAAGGGTCAAGGCTGAATGTCAGCGACCTGCTGGATTGCTTCAACCACTCAAAGTTCCCGAGTGGAAGTGGGATAGAATCGGAATGGACTTCATCACTGGATTGCCAAGGTCAGATAGAGGACATGACTCTATTTGGGTCATAGTCGATCATTTGACCAAGGTGGTCCATTCCATTCCTGTCAAGACCACTTATGATGGCAACTGGCTGGCAGCTCTCTACATCGACCGACTCGTAAGTCTTCACGGAGTTCCCAAGGAGATTGTGTCAGGTCGAGGAACCCAGTTCACCTCAAGGTTCTGGAAGAAGTTCCGAGAAGCCTTGGGAACCAAGTTATCTTTCAGCATGACTTTCCACCCACAGACCAGAGGTCAGACAGAACGAGTCAATCAGATTCTCGAAGACATACTCCGAGCCTGTGTCTTGGCATATAGAGCCAAGTGGGAGGATTGTCTCCCTTTTGCCGGGTTCTCCTATAACAACAGTTACCAGTCGAGCCTTCAGATGGCACCATTTGAGGTGTTGTACGGACGCTGATGTCGCACACCCCTCAACTGGTCAGAGACTGGAGAAGGGCTAGTCTTTGGACCGGATATTCTCCGCGCAGCGGAAGAGCTAGTCCAACTAGTCGGAGAGCGTTTGAAGGCAGCCAAGTCAAGGCAAAAGAGCTATGCTGACACTCACCGTCTGGACATGAGATTCCATGTCGGGGACCGTGTATACCTGCGGGTAACTCCTCTGAAGGGAACCAAGCGTTTCCACGTCAAGGGGAAGCTCGCACCAAGGTTCATTGGACCCTTTGAGATCACTGCAAGTCATGTAGTAGACGGCTCCCTAGCTAGATCTACCACCTGAGATACCCTCCGTGCACCAAATCTTCCACGAGCCCCCACTCTGGAAGTACTTCTTACCTCCTAGCTAGCCCGATGCCGCAAGGACATCGATCACCGAGCCTTTGACAGCTAACCCAACCTAACCTATGCAAGAGACCCCTCAGCAACCTCCATCAAGGAAGGCATCAAGCAAGAAGCCATACCATCAAGCACTTCAGGATTCCAAGGAGCACCGCTCGGAAGCAGAACCAACAAGGAGAAGTGAAGACTACCCCGTATCCAAGACTCCGCCTTTCTTTCCACGCCTAGTCTGGGAATCTCGGGGACGAGATTCTTGTAAGGGGGGTAGGTCTGTCACACCCTGATTTTCATGTCACTTTGCTTAAGCTAATTATCATGTTAAAATGTGGATTTGCAAAAACTTTTGTGTGGTTTTTGACTTTGCTTGATTTGACTTTTGTTTGCTGTTTGCTAGTGCTCTAAAAATCAAATAAATCCTCCAACTCATATACTTCATCTCCTTGATCCAAAACCTTTTCCCAATGATCATGCCATGTGTATAGACCAGTATAGAATTTTCTTATAAAAATATTTTGGCCAAATAGTATTTTCAAAAATTAGTTTTCCAAAAACACCTGAATTGAGGTTTGCACTGCAAGTACCTTATTTAGGGTGTGAAATATCTTTCAAAAAGTATATTTGAATCCTATTAGGTATAGGACTCCCAGAAACCACAAAATTATAATTTTAAAAGTTATTTTTATATTTTATTTAAAGCTTTTTCTTAAGGACAGAAATGGTCTTTAATAGGGAAAAATTATTTAATTATTTCAAAAATATTTGCCAAAATTCAGGGTGACTCATAGGACATATATTGTCCATATATAAGAGTTTCAGCACATGGTCATGTTCAAAATATTGGGCAAATCCTTCCAAAACCCTTTCTGGATATTTCAAGCTTTTGAAATATTTACAAAGGAAATATTCTCCAAAAATTCCAGGGAAATTCTATCATGTCAAATATGACATATTTGATGATCTTGCAAAGCCTCATGCCTTGAAGATCAAGGAAACATCCTCTAATCCCCTCAAAACCATTCTGTCCATATTTGAAGTTTGAGCAACTTTACATTGCCAAACTTGTCCAAATGCTCTCAAATTTGGTGCACATGCTAGAATGGCCTAATAAGGCATCTAGACCAAATGGCCCAAGATTTGGAATAGAGCAACTTGATCAGATCACCCCAAAACCCTTTCTGTTCAAATGCAAATTTGAACAACTTTACATTACCAACTTTTTACCTGGAGCTTCAAACTTTGTGGGCATGATCAATACCCCAAATGATGATGCTACACCAAGTGGTGCATCAAGGGGAGATAATTTGCTTAACTCAAACATGGTGAAACCATTTCTGTTGATTTCTAGGGTTCACCAAAGTTACATTGTCCACTTTGCCCAAATGAGATCAAATTTGGTGTAGGGGCCTAATTATATGTGACATTTGATCTTGTTTAGTCCCATGTCAAGTGGAGGTCATTTGCCTCCCCGAAACTTGATCAAACACCTTCTGCAAGTTTGCCAAAACCATTGGTTGGACCCCTTTTACTATTTCCCTTTACCCCAAATTCTTACCACAACTTCCCCTGATCATCCTCTACCCCCAGTAACTTATCTATGGCCTCAGCTCAATCATTGGAGGGGGTAAAACCCCAATTCACACTGCTGGACAGCAGTTTTCACCCTCTCCTTCACCTCTCTCCTTATTCCAGAGGCTCCCCAGAGCATCCAAGACCTTCACGCCTTTGTTTACTATCCCCTAGCACTATTGGACACAAGAGGACACGCCAATGACACCTTGTGCATGCCATGGCATGCAGGGTTCGCGCTCTGGAGCACGCTACAGTGCCCTGGCGCACTGTAGCCACCTCTAATCAGGGGCGTCCGACAGCCTTGGGCCTCCCCCTCGTGTCCCCCGAGGCGGCCTCGACGTCCGCAACACGCTGGGCGGTCGGCCCCCTCCTCTCTCGCCCTCTCTCACCTCTGCTCGCACACGCACCGGCCGACCACGGGCTCCAGTGAGCAACCTCGCACGCGCGACCTCTCTGGCGCCTCCCCGCTCCTCCTCTCTCTTCCTCTAGGCGTGGACCAGCCCCACGAACGCCCTAGACATGCCCACTAGCGCCCCCGTGGCCTACAACGACATCAACGACCTCGCCGGCGCATGCATCTTCGGTGGACCGGCGCTCACCTATTTATAGGCCGCCCCCGAGCCCCCTTGCACCTCCTTTAGTTCTTCCCTTCCCTCTTACGACTCCCAGGCCAACTCGTTGCTCCTCCCCGTGCCCTACTGCCTCCCTTCTGGCCGGAGTTCCGCCGCCGGCCTCCGCTTGAATTCTCTCCATCCCTAGCTCGCCTCCCTCCCTTTCCTCCATCAGAAGAGATGCGAGGGTACGGTGACCCTTTCCCCTACTTCTCCCAGACCGCCGTGGCACCACATCCCCCAGCTGCTCGTCGCCCGAACGGGCATCCGCCGAGGCAGTGCCGAGCGCACCACGGTCGTCCCCTGCCGGCCCTGCCGACCTCCCCCAATGCGCCGCATTCCAGTGGCCCCTCCGGTGGCCACCGCTTGGCCGGAGGTGGCCTGAGCCGCCGGGGGGCAGGGCAGCAACCTCCCGTCGACGAGGCCCTGCCTCTTCTGTCGCGGGCGGGAGGAAGAAGAAGGCCTGCTGGTGGGGCCCGCTCGTCGGTGACCCAGCGGGGCGGGCCCAGCAGTTTAAGTGGAGACGGGCCGGGCGGGAGCCGTGTTCCCCAGGCGGAAGAAAACTTCGGAGATGACGCCTTCGGCATCACCACCTTCGCCCGCGTAGCCGAGCCACTGGGCCGGCCCACAAGCTATCCCTCGCCCTGCACGCAGTACAGGGGTAAACCCTTATTCCTTTTTCCTTTTCTTTATTCTGTCAACTTCAAAAATGCCTAAATAATTCATTTGAACTCCAAAGTTGATGATTCAAATTTCCTATGGCTCCATAAATCATGCTCTATCACATGGTGCAACATGCACAGTATTCCAGAGACTTTTCCTACACAAATATTTATCAAATACCCATATTCCATTTTCTATGATGAACTTTAGAAAATCACAAAGAGCTCAATCTTGATGCAAATGCAGTGATTCAAATTCCTAGATGCTTGTCACATCCAAACTTAGTTTTGGAACATTTTTACTAATACTTTCTGTACCCCACCAAATATTGAGCCATTTCTTCATATTTATCAGCTTTGCAAAATCCTAGGAAATTCATTTCAATTCCAAATCCAGTGAAACCAACTCCTAGATGCTTCTAAAATCATGACTTGATGATGGGTGCCTTTTCTCATAATTTAAGGAAGTATTTCTGTATACTTCTTCCAAATCCATAAACCCCTTGGTTCCATCACATTGAAATGATCCAAGCTATTCATTGATCCAATACCTATGAAACCACCTTGGTCATTTCTAATATGACCAGAGGTATCCTAGAAAAGTACAACTCCTATTTTTAGAGCACTTTTATTTTTGTTTTGATTGAGTTGCTTATTATGATTGTTTCCATCGTTAGTTGACGAAATGAACGAAGTACTCGGAGATGGACCAGAAGGTTTGAAGACTCGGTAGAATAAGGCAAGTAGCCCTTTGACCATGTTCAAGAAACCTTTTTATGCATGACTCATAGCACCTTATTATTCAATGCATCGGAATCATGTAGAAGAGGTGACCACTTTGGTTGGTACCTTTGTTACTTTACTGTTGAAACTTGCATCAAACATGACCCTACCTTCCTATGAGGGTTATGTGGGTGGGAGTAGCTAGGTTGCTATAGTAGTGGCTACGCAAATGGGACGGGTATATGCATGGTGACGGAGGCAGGATACTTTCAAAAGGCTTTTCGAAAACCCCGTCGGGTGCCATTTATGCCCGAGGGAGATGGTGAGATGGGTAACCACTTGATGACGAAGTGGTGTACCGAGGAAAGTGTGTGTGTTGTTTTGAAAAACGGATTGGTTTAAGTTGTGACCGTTATTCCAACCTTACATGCGCAACTACTCTACCCTTATATGGGAAAGGGCATTATTGATTACCTAGGTCGATACTAGCATGGTGCCCGCATTACTAGTGACGGGGGTGACATTAGGTCACTCTCGGGACGGGGTCGTGCTTGATAGGCGGCCATGACTGTTTTCACAGGGCACCGGACACACCGTTGGTACCCTGTGCTTGTGGTATGTGATGAATACGGAGCGAGGCTCCAAAAATCTTAAGATGTGAATTGTGGGCACGGGGGTTACTACCAATCGAGTGGACTCTATGTTAGTGTCGTCTAGGGAAAGATAGTGATCGGGATCTTACCCCGGGTACTTGAGGTACCGCGGGTCGTGGATGACACGGAAGTTCCCCGGATCTAGTGGGTAAAGTGTGCAACCTCTGCAGAGTGTAAAACTATTCGACTAGCCGTGTCCGCGGTCAAGGACAGTTGGGTAACCGCTCTTGGGCTACGTCCAATGTTTGCGAAACCTGGTGTGCGTGTGTGAGGAAACAACAGGGTTCAGTGATATTGATGATGTGATACCTGAGGAAGTTACAATGAGCTTGAGCATGAGTTGATTGCAACTCTTTCTCGATATGATGTCTGTGACCTCCTGATACTTGTTACAGACACATGCATATCCATGTCATACGTTGATCATACTTGCATATGAAAAACTAGCTTTCCGCAAAACTGCCAACTTAGCAGTAGAGCCTTGCATAATTATTCTGTCATCACACTTGGGTTGCTTGCGAGTACATTCAAAGTACTCATTGGCTTGCCACTGGTTATTTTATTGGCCAGGCATGAGAGAATAGGTTCTGATGAAGATTTCTTGGTGACGAGCATGCGAGCTAGGACGCTTCCCAGTCAGAATGCCTGTAGGGTTAAGGCAGATGTCATGGGTCCCAGTTGTCTTTGAAGATTTCTGCTGCGATGATATACTCAAGACTCGACCTTAACGGTCCTATTTGTGTAATACGGTATGTATGGATGTAAGACTCTTGTTATTCAGCTTCTGTGTGTTCAGTGAGCATTGATCTCTGGGTTCACTGTACATGTGCATTCGGTGATCACGACTTATGAGCCGGGGTCCCCACAGATATCAATGATGCTCACATGAAAGATATGAGTTGAAAAATGCAAGAGATGTCGGGACCCTGATCCTAAGTCACACCGATCTAGCATGTAACACACCATATCACTTTGTGGCCTCACGCACGGTATCCCCACGGGTGCCACCTTACCTGGCCCGGGACCGTTTGCGCATTTTGGCTCACGTATATGATAGTGTCGCTAGCATCCATATGCCAGAGAACCCGGGCCGACATGACCAGTTATAAACCAAAAGTGGCACTAAATTACAGAGACAGGCATACATGACCCAGCAACGAACGTGTCGGTCATCAACGTATGAACCCAAGTCGTAGCAAGCTACAAGGACTTAAAGGAACAACGCGTGACATTTCCCATAAGGGACAGACACAGGAACGAAGAAGGACACATGCCGGTCAGCCTAAGTGTTCCGGAGCAGTAGCAGGCTACCAAGGCTCAGTGGAAACATTAGGAGAAATCTCCCTGTAAGATAGGCTACCAAGGGTAAACAACTAGGTGTCGGATCCCACACATACCAAGCATTTCAATAACATACACACAATATGCTCAATATGTGCAAATACAACATGGCATCACAACAAGACTCTAATAAACAAAGTATTTATTCATTAGGCTCCGAGGAGCCAGTTATTACAAACATGGGTCTCATGACCCAACATTCAGAGCATACAAGCAACAAGCGGAAGCACTACATGTCTGGGTACAGACATCTACAAATGGAAAAGGCTGAAGAGCCTGACTATCTACAACACTCGTCCAAGATCGTAGCTGAGGTAACAAGCTACTTGTCGAAGTCCAAGCGGAACTACTAGTGAGACATCAATCCTATCTTCAAAACATAAATTAAGCAAACATGAGTTCAAAGGTACTCAGCAAGACTTACATCAGATCCTATCATACATGCACTTGTATCAAGAAGGCAAGTGGGGTTTAGTTGCAGCAAGCCAGCTTTGACTCAGTGGCTATCCTATTCTACGATTGCTGGTAACTCTTTGAGGTGACGCACATGAGTCCACTAAGAACCACACAATACACCACTATGGATTCATCCCCGTCTCCCTACGAGAAGGCCATCCATAGTACTCACACTTGTCTTGAGTATTTTAGAGTATCCACTTCAAGTTGTCTATGTACCACGTCTGCAGGGGTGTACTTCTTCACACACGCTCTCGCCACTTACCGCCAGGTACACGCCGTGTATCTCGGCAACCGTCAAGCGGAAGCCTGGCGAGGGTGTCAGCCACGACCTGACTAACCACACAAGTCTCTCGTCCAGGTTTATCGCCTATTCGGGTTCCATCCGCAAGGGAGTCCGGCCGAGGTTTCCATCACGGACCCAAACGATGTGTACAGGGTTCCCGAGCCCACCATCCGGGTGCCACTCGGTACACCGGGCCACGTGTGCCTAGTCAGTCCCAAGCCCACCCTGCCGGGTGCCACCTGGTAGAGAAATAACACTACCTACAAACACCAGAAACTAGTTGCAACTCCTGGACAGAGATCATGTTGATTAATAAGTCGAGAGGGGCACTTAAGCATTCCAATGCATGGTAGTAGCTGATCATTGGACAACATACACATAACTCAGTTCTTAGGGACGGTTCCAGTGAGACAACCCACCATGTACTCCTACATGGCCTCCCACCACTACCTTTACCAAAACGTGTTCACACACTTAACCCTCAGCATCAGAACATATCATTTCACTCTAATTCATTCCCGATGAATCAGACCTGACACACTCTAAGCAATAGCAAGCAAGGCATGGTAAGATCACATCATGGCTTCAATCAACTCCTACACATGCTGGTGGGTTTCAACTATTTACTGTGGAAAGACAGGTCATGTAGAGGAATGGGTTCAACTACCGCAGCATAAAGTAGCAGGTGAAGTCGTTGTTGTCCTAATGCAATAATAGGGAGCAGGAGCGAGAGAGGGATTGTATGGGAATGAACAAGGGGGTTTGCTTGCCTGGTAAAACAACGTGCAGAGCACTGCTCCTCTGACAGGTACTCTGGATCGGTCTCCGGAGCTGGACCTATCGAGAAGAACGGTGCCGACAATCAGACACAAGCATATGCAACAATATGATGCATGAATAGGGCATGAAGTTATGATGTTGTTTGAGCTAGTGCAACTAGCATTCAATTTGAAAGAAGTCCATTTGAGCCAAGGGTTCAAATACAATTTTAAAATAAGCATTCTAAATGCCAAATATGTGTTTTCAAATAAACAGTAGGTTTAACTTCATTTGTCATGCATGAAAATGGTACAGATGGATAGATTGAATTTTTCTAATAATTTTTCATATATAAATTATTTCATTCTGAGCTACGGTTGAATTTCTGTGAATTTTTGAAGTTTAAACCAATTTCTGAAATAAATAAATTATTTATTTAAATACCAGAACTTGATTATTGCGTCAGCATGACACAAGCATGATGTCAGCAGGTCAAAGAGCTGGTCCAGAGTCAAACCTGACAGTGGGGTCCCACTGGTCAGTGACTCAGTTAAATAACTAAAGTTTAAAACTGAACTAAATAGACAAGGGGCCCACATGTCAGTGTCTAATTAGATTAATGTCAGTAATTAAAACTTAATTAAAACCCTAAACTAAAAATTAGTCAAGGCTGGCCCCACATGTCATAGACTCAGGGGAAGTCAAACCCGGTGGGTTTGGGTCAAACCCACCGGCGGTTAGCCGCCGGCGAGGCCGAATGCGGCGGAGGGCGTCGAAAAATCGCCTCCGTCGACCATTCGAGCGGCGGAGGGCATCTACAAGATGCACAGGCTCTTGCGCATCCAACGCACTAAGCGGCAGTAGTTGGGGTGGCCGGAATCGTTGCCGGCGTCGAGCCCAGCGGCGGCCGGAGTTAGGGCCTCGTCGGTTTAGGTGCTGCGGTGCACGTGAAGGCGAGGGAGTGGGTGCGTTGGGTTCCTGGGGGCTTCCTGAGCACAATGACGTGCTCCGTTGTGAGCTCGTGCGGCTGTGGCCACGGCTACACCATGGCCGGCGGCGAGAAGCTCTCGGCCGCGGGAGGAATCGGGGCTAGGGGACAGGCGCGAGCACGGAAGAAGGGGGGAAAAGAAGAGGAGCTCACGGCGATCTTGATGGCGTCGTCAGCGAGCTCGGGGAAGCGTCGGAGCGGGCGCAGGGTCGCCGGCGATCTCCACGGCCGCAGGTTGAAGACGAGGTCGACGATGGCGCTCCAGGGGCTTCTGACGTCGGGCAGCTCGGCGAGGAGAAGGAGAGGAACGGGGCGGAGCTTCTGGGCAGTCCGGGGAAGCGAGAGGGGGACGGTGGCCACGGCTACGGCGAACGGCGGCGACGGTGGCGTTCGGGCGTTCGCGAGGAGGAGCACCAGGAGAGGGTGGAAGGGACCGAGGGGGAGTGAGAGGGTCCAGGGGGTGCGTGTCGTCGTCCAGAGGCTGCTAGGCGCGTCAGGCAGCGGCAGAAGCAAGAGGTGGCCGTGGCGCGTGGCCGCGGGCGCCGAGCACGCGCTCGTCCTCCTGGCAGGGAGGAAGACGACAGGGAGGGAGCGGGCTGGGCTGGCCAGCTGGGCCGGCCAAGCCGTGCTGTGCTGGGCCAGCACAAGTGAGTCTGCCCTTTTTAATTTTCTTTTCTATTTTTTCTGACATTTGTTTTGATTTAATTTCTAAATTAAATCATTTGTTTTCCTTCTGACATTTTATTTTGCAGGGACCTAGGAATTAACCCAAACCCCTCAAAATAAAGAACCAGAATTTTGGACATATATAAAATATATAATATATATATATATCCAAGCAAATAGCTATTGCATTAATTCCAAATGCCCAAAATAAATACTTATGAGCTCCTAATAATATTGGTTTTATTTTTATCTCTGACCAATATTTTTAGAGGGCCACATGAACATTTTCTTGGACCTTTTTGGAGCAACTTTTATTTGAGTCATTTTTGAAAAGGGTTTCTGAGGGTTTCACAAGTCCTCAATTCAATTTCATTTGAAATTTAAACATGATGCAAACCACAAGACTAACCTAGTGCATACCAGAACTAGGGTTGTGACAACTCGCCTCCATTCGAAAGAATCTCGTCCCGAGATTCAGGAGTAGGCGGAAAGAAGGTGGGGTACTCCAGTCGGAGACGATCTTCTCGCTCCCAAGTAGCTTCTCTCTCGGAATGATGAGACCACTGAACCTTGAGAAACTTGATGTTATGACGTCGAGTGACACGCTCTGCTTGATCCAGAATGCGAACGGGATACTCTCGATATGTGAGGTTATCTTGGAGATCAAGCGTTTCGTGGTCCACTCCGAGGATGGGATCCGAGAAGCAACGCCTGAGTTGAGAGACGTGGAAGACATCATGAACTCGAGAAAGATGTGGGGGTAGTTCCAATTGGTAGGCAACCTCTCCTCGTTTAGCAAGAATGCGAAAAGGACCAATGTAACGAGGAGCCAACTTGCCCTTGATACCGAAACGATGGGTACCCTTCAAAGGAGTAACCCGAAGATAAGCTTTGTCACCAACTTCATAAGCCACTTCCTTATGATGACGATCATACTGGCTCTTTTGACGAGACTGGGCTGTTTTCAAATTCTCACGAATGATACGAACTTGCTCTTCTGCTTCCTGGATCATGTCCGGTCCAAAGAATTGTCTTTCACCGGTTTCTGACCAGTTCAAAGGTGTTCGACATCTTCGTCCATAAAGAATCTCAAAAGGAGCTTGCTTGAGACTAGAATGAGGGGATCATAACAAAGACGTGGGCGTTGGTTTCGTTGGATTTGGACCAACGAGCAAAAAGTTATGTCCGTTTGAAGTTTAGGGACTGATCTGTATATAAAATATTTACATCTAAGTCCCTGGCCGATAAACTAAACAGAAAAGAAAAAGACTATCGTGCGAACGCTCGTTTTCTAGCTCTAGCTAAAGAACGTTCACTGAATAGATCAAACTTAAAAATAAAACCGATCTAATCAGAAAACCATGGGGTTTACCTAGCGGTTTTTTTTCTTCAAAAACCGCGGTTTCGGCGGATCGAAACAGGCGGTTCGGGTCGGATCCGACGCGGGCGGAGCTCGGAGCTCCGACCGACGAACTTCGGCGAGGGGCGGTAGGGCTCGGCGAGCGGGTGCTGCGCGGGGCGGTTTCGCGGCGCGGCGGGAGGGGCGAGGCTCGAGGCAGGCGAGGGGCGGGGCGTGGCGCGACTGTGGGAGCCAGCAGCGGCGGTGGCGGTGGCAAGATGCGGCAGCGGCGCCGGCGAAGTCGGCGGCGGTGGCTGCGGCGAGAGGAGGGGGAAAGAGGGGCGGCGGGGCTGCGTATTTATGGGGTGGGGGAGGGAGATGCCGTGGAGGAGGGGCAGGGGAGAGGCCGGGCGGCGCACAACGGCCATGGCGGTGCGGCGGCGTGCCCGAGCGGGACTCCCGCTCGGGGAAGGAGGCGGCGCGGGTGGGCTGGGCCTTGGCCTTGCGGGTGCGGGGCCGGCCCAGTTTGGCGGGGAAAGACTTAAAAAAACACAGACAAAATAATAAATCAAAAATAAATAAAAGTAATATATTATATAGGCATATAATATATCAAAATTGGAGAAAAAGATTTCCTATAAGATGAACATTTTTCTACTATCAAATAAAATACTAAAAAATTCTAATAAATCAAAAGGTCCTACTGTTGCAATAAACTCCATTAATAATCATTTTAAAAATAACAAATTGATTTCAGATTTATTTATCTCCATTTTTTTGCTGTAGGGAATCATGTTACCCTATTTTCCATATATTTTATTTTTGGAGAAAAATAATTTGAATAAAACCCAAATAACTCAATTTTTGTAAATGAGTTATAGAAATTTCAGAAAAACTTCCAACTCATATTTCCTATAATTTGAAGAAGTAATTTTATCTTCTCTCGGGAAAATCATTGAGTTGCATAAAGTTTCTGAATTTGAAATATTTCGAGAATGAAATTCAAAATCCTTTCAAAGCCCTTTATCATTTAAAATAAATGGAAGAAGTCATATTATCTTCACTCTAGGGTTTTGTGTTGAACAGAAATTGAATTCCCAGAGATCAAAATGAAAAGTGAAAGTTTTGCGAAAGTCATTTTATTCCCTCTCATTTAACTTTCAAAATTTTCAAGTTTCACTCAAATTCACACAGCACATCAAACAAGCAATCAAATATTTCTATTTATTATAACATTCCAAAATTTAGAATTTTGGGATGTTACAAATTGTGAGTTTATGATCTAGGTTATCTATGAAAGATATTTGGTTCTTCTCTGAACTTTTTATGTCTGCTCATAATATGCCTGCAAGTCTCTTCGAATTATTGGTTTGATTTGGCCTACTAGATCTATAGTTCTTGCATTGGGAGAAGTGCTTGGCTTTGGGTTCAATCTTGCGGTGTCCTTTCCCAGTGACAGTAGGGGCAGCAAGGCACGTATTGTATTGTTGCCATCGAGGATAAAAAGATGGGGTTTTCATCATAGTGCTTGAGTTTATCCCTCTACATCATGTCATCTTGCTTAAGGCATTACTCTGTTCGTATGAACTTAATACACTAGATGCATGCTGGATAGCGGTCGATGTGTGGAGTAATAGTAGTAGATGCAGAATCGTTTCGGTCTACTTGTCTCGGACGTGATGCCTATATACAATGATCATGCCTAGATAATCTCATAATTATTCGCTTTTCTATCAATTGCTCGACAGTAATTTGTTTACCCGCCGTAGAATATCGCTATCATGAGAGAAGCCACTAGAGAAAACTATGGCCCCCGGGTCTATCTCTATCATATTACTGTCCCGTTAATTTCTACCGTCGTTATTTATTTGCTTTCTTTACTTTCTGTTTCTATGCCAAAAATACCAAAAATATAATTATCATCTCTATCAGATCTCACTCTCGTAAGTGACCGTAAAGGGATTGACAACCCCTTATCGCGTTGGCTGCAAAGTTCTTATTTGTTTGTGCAGGTGAGAGGGACTGGCGTGTGCTCTCCTACTGGATTGATACCTTGGTTCTCAAAAACTGAGGGAAATACTTACGCTACTGTGCTGCATCTCCCTTTCCTCTTCGAGGGAATACAACGCAAGCTCAAGAGGTAGCACACCTCAAGTATCCGTGGGCATGATTATACGATATGCATCACACAATCTCATATTCATCTATTCAACCAACACAAAGAACTTCAAAGAGTGCCCCAAAGTTTCTACAGGAGAGTCAAGAGGAAAACATGTGCCAACCCCTATGCATAGATTCCCAAGGTCACGGAACCCGCAAGTTGATCACCAAACCATACATCAAGTGAATCAATAGAATACCCCATTGTCACCACATGTATCCCATGCAAGACATACATCAAGTGTTCTCAAATCCTTAAAGACTCAATCCGATAAAATAAGTTCAAAGGGAAAACTCAATCCATTACAAGAGAGTACAGGGGGAGAAACATCATAAGATCCAACTATAATAGCAAAGCTCGCGATACATCAAGATCATGCCATCTCAAGAACACGAGAGAGAGAGAGAGAGAGAGAGAGAGAGAGAGATCAAACACATAGCTACTGGTACATACCCTCAGCCCTGAGGGTGGACTACTCCCTCTTCGTCATGGAGAGCACCGGGATGATGAAGACGGTCACAGGAGAGGGATTCCCCCCCCTCTAGCAGGGTGCCAGAACAGGTCTAGATTGGTTTTCGGTGGAAACTGAGGCTTTCGGCAGCGGAACTCCCGATCTAGATTACTTTTTGGAGGTTTCTGTATTTATAGGATTTTTTGGCGTAGGTCTCACGTCAGGATGGTCTCCGGGCTGTCCACGAGATAGGGGGCGCCACCAGTGGGGGTGGGCGCGCCCCCACCCTCGTGGGCAGACCGTGACTCTCCTGGCCCAACTCTTTTACTCCAGAGGCTTCTTTTGGTCCATAGAAAATCATCAAAAATTGGCACGTCAATTGGACTCCGTTTGATATTCCTTTTCTGTAAAACTCAAAAACAAGGAAAAAACAGAAACTGGCACTGGGCTCTGGGTTAATATGTTAATCCCAAAGATCATATAAAAGTGTATATACAATCCCATAAAACATCCTAGAAGGATATTATAATAGCATGGAACAATAAAAAATTATAGATACGTTGGAGACGTATCAAGCATCCCCAAGCTTAATTCCTACTCCTCCTCGAGTAGGTAAATGATAAAAAAGAATTTTTGATGTGGAATGCTTCCTAACATAATTCTCAAAGCAATTTTCTTTATTGTGGCATGAATGTTCAGATCCGAAAGATTCAAGACAAAAGTTTATATTGACATAAGAATAGTAATACTTCAAGCATACTAACAAAACAATTACGTCTTCTCAAAATAACATGGCCAAAGAAAGTTCATCCCTACAAAATCATATAGTTAGGCTATGCTTCATCTTCGTCACACAAAATATTCCAATCATGCACAACCCCGGTTTCAGCCAAGCACTTGTTTCATACTTAAATTTTTTCAAACTCTTTCTACTTTCACGCAATATATGAGCGTGAGCCATGGATATAGCACTATAGGTGGTATAGAGTGGTGGTTGTGGAGAAGACAAAAGAGGAAGATAGTCTCGCATCAACTAGGCATATCAATGGGCTATGGAGATGCCCATCAATAGATATCAATGTGAGTGAGTAGGGATTGCCATGAAACGGATGCACTAGAGCTATAAATGTTTGAAAGCTCAACAAAAGAAACTAATTAAGTGGGTGTGCATCCAACTTGCTTTCTCACGAAGACCTAGGGCATTTGAGGAAGCCCATCGTTGGAATATACAAGCCAAGTTCTGTAATGAAAATTCCCACTGTATATGAAAGTGACTAAACAAGAGACTCTCTATGATGAAGATCATGGTGCTACTTTGAAGCACAAGTGTGGAAAAGGATAGTAGCATTGTCCCTTTTTTCTTTTCATTTCTTTTTCCTTTCTTTTTTCTTTTTTTCTTTTTTTGGGCTTTTTTTCTTTTTTTTTTCTTTTTTTCTTTGGGACAATGCTCTAATAATGATGATCATCACACTTATATTGATTTACAACTCGATATTACAACTCGATACTAGAACAATATATGACTCTATATGAATGCCTCCGGCGGTGTACCGGGATGTGCAATGAATCAAGAGTGACATGTATGAAAAATTATGCATGGTGGCCTAGCCATGAATACGATGTCGACTACATGATCATGCATGGCAATATGACAATGATGAAGCGTGTCATAGCAAACAGAACGATGGAAAGTTGCATGGCAATATATCTTGAAATGGCTATGGAAATGCCATGATAGGTAGGTATGGTGGCTATTTTTAGGAAGATATATGGTGAGTTTATGGTTCCGACGAAAGTTGTGCGGTACTAGAGAGGCTAGCAATGGTGGAAGGGTGAGAGTGCGTATAATCCATGGACTCAACATTAGTCATAAAGAACTCACATACTTATTGCAAAAATCTACAAGGCATCAAGAGAAAGTACTACACGCATGCTCCTAGGGGAAGGGTTGGTAGGAGTATACCATCGCGCAATCCCGACCTCCACACAAAGGATGACACTCAATGAAATACCTCATGCTTCAAATTTGTCACACAACGGATACCATACGTGCATGCTACGGGACTTGCAAACCTCAACACAAGTATTTCCCAGATTTACAACTAGTCTACTAGCATGACTCTAATATCACCATGCTCATATCTCAAAACAATCATCAAGTGTCAAACTTCTCTTAGTATTCAATGCGCTTTATATGAAAGTTTTTATTATACCCATCTTGGATGCCCATCATATTAGGACTAAATTCTTAACCTAAGAAAATTACCATGTTGTTCTAAAAGACTCTCAAAATAATATAAGTGAAGCATGAGAGTTAATCTATTTGTTCAAAATAAAACCACCGCCGTGCTCTAAAAAGATATAAGTGAAGCACTAGAGCAAACAACAAACTACTCCAAAAGATATAAGTGAAGATCAATGAGTAGTTGAATAATTATGTAACTATGTGAAGACTCTCAAACATTTAATAATTTCAGATCTTGGGCTATTATTCAAACAGCAAGCAAAAGAAAATAAAATAAATTGACGCTCCGAGCAGAACACATATCATGTAGTGAATAAAAAAATAGCCTCAAGTAAAGTTACCGATGAACGGAGACGAAAGAGGGGATGCCTTCCCGGGGCATCCCCAAGCTTAGGCTTCTGGTTGTCCTTGAATACTACCTTGGGGTGCCTTGTGCATCCCCAAGCTTAGGATCTTGCCACTCCTTATTCCATAGTCCATCGAATCTTTACCCAAAACTTGAAACTTCACAACACAAAACTCAACAGAAAACTCGTAATCTCCGTTAGTATAAGAAAATAAAATCACCACTTAGGTACTGTTGTGAACTCATTCTAAATTCATATTGGTTTAATATCTACTGTATTCCAACTTCTCTATGGTTCATACCCTCCGATACTACTCATAGATTCATCAAAATAAGGAAACCGCACATAGAAAACAGAATTTGTCAAAAACAGAACAATCTGTAGCAATTTGTAACTTTTAAATACTTCTGTAACTCTAAAAATTCTAAAATAAATTGGTGGACGTGAGGAATTTGTCTATTAAATTTCTGCTGAAAGAATCAACTTAAAAACACTCTCTAGTAAAAAAATGGCAGCTAATATCGTGAGTGCAAAGTTTTTGTTTTTTACAGCAAGATCCCATTAACATGCACCCAAGTCTTCCCAAAGGTTCTACTTGGCACTTTATTGAAACAAAAGCTATAAAACATGATTACTAAAGTAACTTAATCATGTGAACACACAAAAATAGTAGGGGTAAATATTGGGTTGTCTCCCAACAAGCGCATTTCTTTAATGCCTTTTAGCTAGGCATGATGATTTCAATGATGCTCGCATAAAAGATAAGAATTGAAACATAAAGAGAGCATAATGAAGAATATAACTAGCACATTTAAGTCTAACACACTTCCTAGGCATAGGGATTTTGTGAGCAAACAACTTATGGGAACGATAATCAACTAGCATAGGAAGGGAAAAAGAGCATAACTTAAAGATTTTAAGCACATATAGAGGAAACTTGATATTATTGCAATATGTAGAAGCATATGATCCTCTATCATAATAATTTTAAGTAGCATCATGAATGAATTCAACCATATAACCAGCACACAAAGCATTCTTTTCATGATCTACTTGCATAGAAATTTTTCTACTTTCCACATAAGCAAATTTATTCTCATCAATAGTAGTGGGAGCAAACTCAACAAAATAATTATCATGTGAGGCATAATCCAATTGAAAACTAAAATCATGATGCCAAGTTTCATGGTGATCATTATTCTTAATTATATACAAGTCATCACAATAATCATCATAAACAGGAGGCATGCTTTCATCATAATAAATTTGCTCATCAAAACTTGGGGGACTATAAATATCATCTTTATCAAACATAGCATCCCCAAGCTTGTGGATTTGCATATCATTAGCATTATGGGTACTCGAAGAATTCATAGTAATAACATTGCAATCATGCTCATCATTCACATATTTTATGCCAAGCATTCTATGTAATTCTTCTTCTGGTACTTGAGCACAACTTTCCTTCCCATCATTTTCACGAAACATATTAAAAATATGAAGCATATGAGGCAACCTTAATTCCATTTTTTGTAGTTTTCTTTTATAAACTAAACTAGTGAAAAAACAAGAAACTAAAATAGTCGATTGCAAGATGTAAAGATATACCTTCAATCACTAACCTCCCCGGCAACGGCGCTAGAAAAGAGCTTGATGTCTACTACACAACCTTCTTCTTGTAGACATTGTTGGCCTCCAAATGCAGAGGTTTGTAGGACAGTAGCTCATTTCCCTCAAGTGGATGACCTAAGGTTTATCAATCCGTGGGAGGCGTAGCATGAAGATGGTCTCTCTCAAGCAACCTTGCAACCAAATAACAAAGAGTCTCTTACGTCCCCAACACACCGAATACAATGGTAAATTGTATAGGTGCACTAGCTCGGCGAAGAGATGGTGATACAAGTGCAATATGGATGGTAGATATAGGTTTTTGTAATCTGAAAATAGAAAAACAGTGTCCGGGAAACAGATCACCCACGAACACCTATGTGACCGGAGCCCCTTTTCGGTATGGCAAGGGGGCGGAGGATGCACAAAGAGCGGATCGAGGCGAGCACACGAGCAGTTTACCCAGGTTCGGGCCGCACGGATGCGTAAAACCCTACTCCTGCTTTGGTTTGTATTGTGTTCTTGCTTGAGAGCGGGGAGAGCAACAGTACACTCTAACCGCTAACTAGACCGAGCGTGGAATGATCGATGTTCGGAACCCCCTCTATGTTGCGCATGGGCCTCCTTTTATAGGATCAAGGGGTCACCGACAGGTGGCAACGCAGATGAGGGTAAAAGTGTAAAACGAGTGGTAGTTGGAACAGTGGTCCATACCTAACCCTGACGGCAGGGGACAAGGGCATTAAATGCCCGTCGCCGTCGCCCAAACAGTGCAAAAAATGGTCGTCAGGGGCGCCGCCGTCCGCCACGACGATGGCCTTGTCATCGCCGCTTGCCACCGTGTACCCCAGGCTGCACAGCCTTCCGCCACGTACGCCTGGGACGGTCCCAGGGCGACATGTGGGTGGATGCGCTGGAGCGCGGGTACTGAGTGGAAGCTTGCCGCGGCAAGCGTCTTGCCGCGTTCGCTATCTTTTCGCTACTGGGAGCTTGTCGCTCACCGGGCCTTGCTGGGACGCGTGGCGCGTCGCGGCAAGTCCCTTAAGATGCCTTGATTGGCCTTCCCGGCAAGCTCCCTTTGCCAGGGTCTTGTGTCTTGAGCGGTTTTGTGCCTTGAGTGGCCTTCCCGGCAAGCTCCTCTTGCCGGGGTCTTGTCTTCTGGACTTGGATACTTTGTTCTTGAATGGCTCCAAGGGAACCATGGAGGATCTTGGCGGTCGCCAGGCAAGCCTTGCCGCGGGACGCTGCAACTGCCCGTGCACAAGTTCGGGATACTAAGGTACCCCTACTTTAGTACACCGACAGGAGCCCCCGGGCCTGGGCCATACATGGTGCCGAGCGCTGTTGGGCCAGGCCCAAAACAGTGCACAAGCACGCGCGGCCTTCGGCACGCCGTATCCCACTCTGTATCCGCCGCGCCCTCCCTTAACGACACGCGTTTAATGCGGCGTCGTGGGGGAGATCGTGGCCTGTTTCTTTAATAGGAAATGCGGAACGTCCGCCCCCTCACCCCTTATAAGCAGGGGAAACAGGGGCAGTTTGCCCATCTGCCCGTTGCTTCTTCCATTCTCAGAAACCTCCGCTGCTCCCCTACTTCCCGAAGGCCGAAAGAGAGCAGCGCCCCGCCCTCCGTCGCCACCAGCACTACCAGCGCCGTCGACCTCCTTCCCTGCTTCCGCCATGGCTCCGAAGAGCGAGAAGGGGAAGACCAAGAAGTCGGTTGATGCGCAGCGGCTCGCGGCGATGCGGAAGAGGAAGGCAGTCTTCCCCCCCATGCTTGACGCGGAGGAGCTGAGGGATACCTTCTACCTTTTCTGGTCGAGGGAGACGAAGGCGCACCCGCGCACCCGCGCACCAAGGTACTCCCGTCCGTGGCTTGTGAGATGTTCCCGAATGGCTATGCATTCTTCGCTCTGTTCTTCTACTGCGGGCTCTGCCCGCACTATTCCGAGTTCTTCTGCGACGTCATGAACACCTACGGGTTCCACCTCCTTGACTTCACCCCCAACGCCGTTCTGACCATGGCCGCTTTCGCACATCTGTGTGAAAACTTTGTCAGAGTCTTCCCCAATGTAGCTCTTTTCCGCCATTACTTCATGCCTCGAGTTGAGAGGGGAGAGCCTATGTCTGGCGGAATCTCTTGGATCTCTAGGACCCACAAGAAGGAAGCTTACTTATCGGGAGAGCTCCGCGGCAAGTGGGATGAGTGGAGAGCCAATTGGTGTTGCATCGTGGAGGATAACCCGCAGCACTTTACCGCCCGGCGCCAAACCCCAGCAGTACGCGGCAACGACTGGAGCGACTTGGCCCCGGAAGACAGTAGATTGAAGATTGCCACTACCCGAATCCTTCGTCTCAGGCTTGCCGGGCTGACTGTAGGCGCAGTTGGAGCAGACTTTCTCTGCCGCCGCATCGCCCCCTTGCAGGAGAGGAAGAAGGCCGCCTGGGAGTTCGAGAACGCGGCAGATATCATGAGGCTGCGCCCGGGCCTCAATTATAACTTCACTGTCCTGGAGCTCAACGCGATGCTCCAAGCGTTGTTCAAGTACGACTCCGACCATCCCGAATGGTTCACGTTGCCGAGGGGCGTAGTTCCGCTGTGCAACAGCTCAGCGCTCAGCGGCATCCGCGCAGTGATGCCGCTGTGCGACTCCCACGGGACCGACCCCACTTGGAAAGAGCCTTCCGACGAAGCTGTGCAGGCGTTCTTCGACAACTTGGTGGAACAGCCAATCGACTACGACGAGAAGAAAGGCCTCACCCGCGACACTACTGACCAGGAGATGGCATATATTGCCACCAGACTGGAAGAGGCAGCGACAGCCGCGGCTGCGGGCGAGTTTGGGCACACGGTGGAGGAGGCGGAGGCAGCGGAGGCGACAAGCCTTGCTGAGCAAGAAGAGCTTCTCAAAGCGGGGAAGCTTGCCGGCAAGGTCGCCGAGACAAGTGAGCCCGTCGAGCAGGGCGTCGAATCGAGCGGGCCTGCCGAGCAGGGTGCCGAGTCGAGCGGGCCCGTTGGAGACTCGAGCGGTTCACTGGAGATCGGCGACTCTTCTTCATCCTCGGGCAGCTCGCCACCACCAGCAAGTCCTCCAGCTCCACCAAGAAAGCATCTCCGCAAGGCCGGGGACGTGACGGAGCGGCAGAAGGGCCAACAGCCGCCGCGCCGCGCAACGCGCACCACCGCGGCAAGCAAGGCTGCCGCGGGAGTGCCTCGCACTTCTGCAGCGGCTGGAGGGGGGTCGTCCTGGACCGGAACTTCTGCTCCTGCCGCCCCTCGTCCCTTGGTGGCAACCGGAGCAGGGTCTTCTCAGACCACCGCCCCTGCTCCTGCCAAGCGGCCAAGGGAGCCTACTCCTCTGCCTCCTCGCGCCGGGACGCGTGAGCCAGACTTCGACTTCTCTGCGCTCAGCTCCGACAAGGAGGAAGAAGAGTAAGTCTTTGCGATTCTTGTATTTCTTCAATTTTTTGTCGCTTTGTCTTGTATCTCTTTTGCCTAACTCTGAACCTGATCTTTTTCAGAACTCTGGCCCGGAGGGTGGCGAAGAGGGCCAAGGTCCCGGTGATCGTCATCGAGGACGAGCCCGCCGAGACAGCAGGGGGTGCGCCTGAGACAAGCTTGCCGGACTCGGCAACTGTTCTTCAAAGCAGCCCCGAGCGCAGCCCCCAGCGTAAGTGTCTTGTTTATCCTCTGCTGTTAGGCGCGCGTGGGTGCTTCTTCTTTACTGACGTCTTGTTTGTTGATTTGTGCAGGAGCAGAGCAGCAGCACCAGGAGCGCCAGGAGACCGCCCCCGACGTGCCGCACGCTTCAACCACACCGCCAAGGGGAAGCTCTCCGGCAAGGGAGAGCCCTCCGCCAAGGACGAGCTCTCCTCCAAGGACGAGCTCTCCGCCAAAGGCGAGCTCTCCGGCGAGGGATGTCACTAGCGACCCTCCGCCGGCGGGAGCTACGACCACGCCGCCGAGGGAGAGCTCCCCGGCAAGGAATCTCACCGAGGAGCCGGCCCGCGCAGGTAACCCCTTTGCTTCACTCTTCCCTTGGACTTTTTCTTCTTTGGGTTCTTCTTTTTGGAAATTTGCTTGACCGTTTGTCTTTTCTTTTCCTCCGTCAGACCCGTCCGTAGTTGAGCCAATGGAGACGGAGGTCGTTGCTGACAACGCCGCTGTTGCTGAAGAAACGGTTGGCGCAGACGATCCTGCCGGCGCAGAGGCCGCCAAGGCTGCTGCCGCAGCAGCCGGCGATGGGGCTGGCGATCACACTAATGGCGCTGAGGCCTCAGGAGCGCCAGGCGCTACACCGACCGCCGAGCCCTCCGCCGCTGCCGCAGCCCCCAGCTCCGACGAGCCCGAGCTGGGTGCCTACTTAAAGGCCGGCGACGACATCTTCATCCAGCTCCCTTGGGCGTCCATGTCCAGGGCGCCAGTTGAGGGAGAGGTCTTTGACGGGGAGTTACTTGCCTCCGCCGGGCTGAAGCTGGTCGACGCGCCGAGCAGCAGCAACGAGCCTGAGGAGGAACGGCTGCTGCGCAGGCTGCTGTCACTTTACCGCGCCCAGCAGGCCAAGCTGGAGTCTCGCGAGGCTCTGGCCGCCAAGGCGGGAATCGATATGGAGAAGCGCACAGAGGAGCTCCGGGCCATCAACCAAGCAGCCCTCCGGTCCTTGGCGGAGGAGCGGGAGCAGCTCGCTGAGGCGCAGCAGGTCTTCATCTTGGAGAAGGCCGAAGTGGAGGAGCAGCAACGGCTTGCCGCCGAGGAGCTGTCCAAGCGAGAAGGCGAGCTGGCGCTGCGGAAGGTCAACCTCGACGGCCACGAGGATGAGCTTGCCGCACGCGAGCAGTCGCTTGGCGGAGCTCTCCAAGAAGCGAAGGATGCTGCCGCGGCCGCCGAGACCGCGAAGAGGGAATTGGAGACGAGGGTGACGCAGCTGGAGGCCAACCTCAAGACGAGCGGCAAGGAGGTTGCCGCACTCAAGCTCGAGCTAGAGAAGGACGCCCATAGCCACTCCGAGCTACAGGTCCGCCTCTCCGAGAAGGGCAAGGAGCTCGCTGTCGCCGAGGATTCCATCGCCGACCTCGAGCTGAAGCTGGCCACCCTAACCCAGACGCTGGACGGCGCGAAGGAGCGGGAGGCGACCCTGAAGGAGGAGCTCAAGGCCGAGAAGGCGCTGCTGGAGAGCGCTGCCATCACCCAAAACGTCTTCAAGGAAACCGTGGAGCATTCGACAGAAGGTCTTGTCAATGCTGCCACGGATATTGACAAGGAGCTGGCGCAATTGGGGGCGGAATATCTCGGGTACTCCACCGACGAGAACATCCACCACAGCGCCAAGCTCACTTTGTTTTTCAGAGGCGTTGCGACGGCCCTCCAGCAACTCCGGGAGAAGATCCCAAAGCAACTGGCGGACGAGTCGCGTAGGCTCTGCGCGGGGGCCCTGCAGAAGGTGTTGGTGAAGGTGGCCTTACGCAATCCAGGCCTCAACCTCACCAACGTCCTTAGGAGTTTGCCGCCGGACGCCGACCAAGAAGCGCTCAAGGCCCTTGTCGCACCCATCGTGGACAAGGTGGGTGGCATCAAGAGGGTCGAGGGCGACCGCGCGGACTAGTCTTGTTCACTTTCTTCTTTTCCTTGTCGCCGTTATCCATGTTATGAAAAACAATCTATTAGAGTTGCGAAATGTTGCCTTGTAATATAACTTTATTTTGGGTAGTCATTGCAATGTTATTTCCTTTACTTGATTCCCTTGATTTGTATGTTATTATCCTACGCTTTTAGGGAACTTGCCGGCGTAGGCACCTTTGCCGCGAGCGCTGAGTGCGGGACTTCAGCAGCCCGCTGGCGGTGCCGTTGCCGACAAGTAACCTTGTCGCAACTAGTCGCATCACACTTAGGTCGTTGAGCGAACTCGAAAACGAAGTAAGGGCGCGACACTAGTCGCAGCACACTTAAGTCGTTGAGCGTGCTCGAAACAAAGTAAGGGCGCGGCTAGCCACGAGTGGGTTCCTCCGCGCACAGGTTTTCCATACAAAGCACTGTTGTTCAAGGAATATAACTTAGAAAATTTAAAAATTTGATTGCTCACACTTTGGCCACTTAGCTTTTGTGTTGTCTGCTTCCCGGCAAGGCAGGGTTTTCTTGAACGGTGCTTGGTCCATACCGGTATCTTCCCCCCCCCCCCCGGCAAACTTGTGCGCGAGGGAACCTTCTTCTCCTTGAGAGAAAATATAGAAGAGAAAATACAGATATGGAGCTTTTCGGCCCGTTATTGCTTACCGGGGTAGGTGCTGCACAAAGTGTCAGATAGCACATGCAAGAAAATAAAGAAGCATGAAATGACAAGTCGTGTGGGGCACATGAGCTTTACTGATGCACGGGGTCTGCGCCCGGCTTTGTACAAAGGATTAGATGCAACAGCGGCAAGACTTGTACAAAAGGTGGTTGCCGAAGCGGATCACGGCAACCGCGCCTTACGGATAAAACTTGCGAAGATGCTCAATGTTCCAGGAGTTGCTCACCGGAAAGCCATCTTCGGTCTCTAGGCGGACAGCGCCGGGCCTAGTGACTCGTTTCACCCGATAAGGGCCTTCCCACTTCGGCGTCAACTTGTTGGAATTCTTGGCGGACTGAACGCACCGAAGAACAAGGTCGCCTTCCTCGAGACTTCTGGCGTTAACTTTGCGGGCTTGCGGCTATGGTAGCGGCGCAAAGCTTGCTGGTATCGAGAAGCTCGTACAGCAGCCTGAAGACGGTCTTCCTCAAGGAGCAGCGCGTCATCTTGCCGCAGCTGCTCTTGCTCGAGCTCATCATAAGCGAGCACTCGAGGTGACCCGTATACGAGTTCCGTGGGGAGAACTGCCTCCGCTCCATAGATTAGAGCAAAGGGTGTCTGTCCAGTGGCTCGATTTGGCGTCGTCCTGATCGACCAAAGAGCCGCCGGCAACTCCTCGATCCAGTTTCTTCCGCACTTGTGCAGCCTGTCAAAAGTTCTTGTCTTGAGTCCGCGCAGCACTTCAGCGTCTGCCCTCTCCGCTTGACCGTTGCTCCTTGGGAGAGCAACAGAAGCGAAGCAGACCTTGGCGCCAAGGTCTTGGACGTACTGCATGAAGGTGCGACTTGTGAATTGTGTGCCGTTGTCGGTGATGATCCTGTTAGGGATCCTGAAACGGCAAACAATCGACCTGAAGAACTTGACTTCTGACTGTGCGGTCACCTTTCATACTAGTTCCACTTCCGGCCACTTTGTGAACTTGTCGATTGCAATGTACAAGTACTCAAAGCCCCCGGCTGCGCGGGGAAAGGGGCCGAGTATGTCGAGCCCCCAGACCGAAAATGGCCAGGATAAAGGGATCGTCTGGAGAGCTTGAGCTGGCTGATGTATCTGTTTGGAATGGAACCGGCACGCTTCACACCTGGTTACTTGTGCAGTTGCATCCTGGAGGGCTTCTGGCCAAAAGAAACCTTGCCGGAACGCCTTGCCGGCAAGTGCTCTTGCGCCAATGTGGTGGCCACATATGCCTCCATGTATCTCTGCCAACAGCTTCTGTCCATCTTCCCGGGGAATACACTTCAATTTCACACCGTTGAGTCTTCTTCTATACAGTGTGTTGTCAACAAACTGGTACATACTTGACTGCCGGGCTACTCTATCCGCTTCTTCTTGCTCTTCGGGAAGTTCTCCTGTCTGAAGGAAACGGACAATCTGCTGCGCCCATGCTGGAGCTTGTGGCTCGACAACAAGGACTAAAGGCACTTGTGCTGCTGCGGGAACGTCTGCTTCTACGGCAAGAACCTGCGGTTCAGCCGGAGCTTGACATTCCCCGGCAAGCTTGCTGGAGCAAAACTTGTCGGGAGCGTCTGCTTCAACTGTACAAACCCTAGGGCTTGCAGGAGCAGACTGCCCCTCAGCATTTTCGGTGTTGATCTTGGGGACTTTCTTGGCGGCGGCTTCGGGAAGCTCTGCCGGAAAATAGTCACCGAAAACCAACTTTCTCTTCTTGGTCTGTCCAGTTGATGGTGTTACGGATGGCTGAGTCAGCTTGAGCATAAAGATCCCTGGTTCCACAGGCAACTTTAGTGCGGCGCACTTCGACAGGCCATCTGCGATGTCGTTCTGGGCTCTTGGAACATGCTCCATCTGTAGGCCGTCGAAGTGTTCTTCAAGCTTTCTCACCTCGTCGACGTATGCTTCCATCAACGGGCTCTGATAGTTCTTGTTCACTTGGCGGACGACAAGCTGCGAGTCACCCCTTACAGTCAGCTTCTTAATCCCAAGGTCTGCCGCGATCCTGAGACCAGCAAGCAAACCCTCATACTCTGCAGTATTGTTTGTCGCTTGCTCCTTGGGAAAGTGCATCTGGACCACGTACTTGAGGTGCTCTCCGGTGGGCGCGACAAGCAACACGCCGGCACCGGCGCCTTGCAGCGAGAAGGCACCATCAAAGTACATTATCCATTCTTTGCTTGCTTCCTTGACTGGGATGCTCGTCTCTGGAATTTCTTCATCTGGTGTTGGCGTCCACTCTGCTATGAACTCTGCCAATGCTTTGCTCTGGATAGTTGAAGTGCTTTCAAATTTGAGGCCAAAGCTTGACAGTTCCAGTGCCCACTCAACAATCATGCCTGTCGCTTCTGGATTTTGCTGTATCCTCTTCAACGGAAAGCGAGTGACCACTGTTATCTCATGTGCTTGGAAGTAATGGCGCAGCTTCCTCGAGGCCATGAGAAGGCCGAAAAGCAACTTCTGCACACCAGAGTACCTTGACCTAGCCCCCTGTAGAAGGGATCTAACAAAGTAAACTAGGCGCTGCACCATCTTTTTCCGCACCTCTTCTTGAGTCTGCGCAGATTCATCCTTGTCGGGACCAGAGCTTGTCGGGGAAGCCCCCTGCTTGTCGCTGGCTACGCATGCCGCAGTTGCTGGCTCATCGTTTGCCTCCCTCTCCGCTACTAGCGCAGCACTAACCACTTGATTGGTTGCCGCTAGGTACAGCAGCAACTTCTCTTGTGGTTTAGGTGTGACAAGTATTGGAGTAGAGGACAGGTACCTCTTCAAGTCTTGTAGCGCAGCTTCCGCTTCCGGAGTCCACTTCATTGGACCTGCCTTTTTCAAAATTTTGAAAAACGGCAGGGCACGCTCTGCTGACTTAGAGATAAACCTGCTGAGAGCAGCCACGCAACCGGCAAGTCTTCGCACATCCATGACGCGCTTGGGTGCTTCGATCTGCTCAATGGCCTTGATCTTGTCGGGATTGGCTTCAATTCCCCTCTGAGACACAAAGAACCCGAGAAGCTTGCCGGAAGGGACTCCAAACACGCACTTCTCGGGGTTGATCTTGAGCTGGATCTTGCGCAGATTTGCAAAGGTTTCTTCTAAATCTTGAACTAGGGTAGCCCTGTCCTTGCTCTTGACCACTATGTCATCCATGTATGCTTCTACATTTCTGTGAATTTGTGGCTCAAAAGCTGTATGGACTACCCTTGCAAATGTTGAACCAGCATTCTTCAAACCAAAAGGCATCCGTATGAAACAGTAGGTGCCACATGGAGTGATGAACGCGGTCTTCTCTTCATCTTCTTCAGCCATGAAGATCTGATGGTATCCTGAGTATGCGTCAAGAAAGGAAAGCAGGTCACATCCGGCCGTGGAGTCAACAATCTGGTCAATGCGCGGCAAGGGAAATGGGTCTTTTGGACAAGCTTTATTCACATCGGTGAAGTCGATACAAAGCCTCCATTTCCCGTTTTCCTTACGCACGACTACAGGATTGGCCAACCACGTGGGATGGAGTACTCCTCTGACAAGGCCTGCTGCTTCCAGTTTCATGATTTCTTCTGCGATGAACTCTTGGCGCTCCACCGCTTGCTTTCTAACCTTCTGCTTGACGGGCCGCGCGTGAGGACAAATGGCAACCTTGTGCTCAATCACTTTCCTGGGAACACCGGGGATGTCAGACGGTTGTCATGCAAACACGTCGACATTTGCCCGTAGGAAAGCAACGAGCGCGCTTTCATATTTAGGGTCAAGCGTGGCACTGATGGTGAAAGTACCACCAGTGCCGTCCTCCTTGGCGGGCACCTTCTTTGTCTCTGGTGGAGCTGCCATCGTCTTCTTACACTTGCCGGTGGAGCTCGATGGTTCATCCTCGACGGCAGCGCAGCACTCCGAAGAGGTGCCTTTGCCGGAGTGGGCCCCAGAACTCTTGCCGGACTTGGTCTTCTTCCCTTCGGGAACTTCAGCGGCAAGTGTTTGTCGCTCTGTTGCGGCTGCTGCTTCCCGGTAAATCTTGTCGGCGCAGATAAGGGCATCCTTCTTGTCGCCAGGGACAGAGATGACACTTATCGGGCCTGGCATCTTGAGCATGTTGTAGGCATAGTGAGAGGCTGCCATGAACTTGGCAAGCGCTGGATGGCCAAGTATCCCATTGTAAGGTAATGGGAAATCGGCAACGTCGAACGTGATCCTCTCAGTTCTGAAGTTCAGCTCGCCGCCAAATGTCACTGGCAGCGTGATCTTTCCCTTTGGCTTGCTCCTTCCCGGGTTGATTCCTTGGAATGTACCGGTCTCTTCGAGCTCGCTGTCAGGGATCTGGAGTTTCCGGACCACAGCGGAGGAGATCAAGTTTAGGCCGGCCCCGCCGTCAACTAACATCTTGGTGACCTTGAGGTTGCGGATAGTTGGTGAAACCAACATCGACAAGCACCCGACCGCAGTTGTGCGATCAGGGTGATCCTCAATGTCAAAGACGATAGGCGTACTAGACCACTTCAGAAGCTTGTGCGATTCGACAGGTGAATCTGCTGCATTGACTTCACGCACCCACTACTTGAGTTCGCGGTGCGAAGTGTGCAGAGAAGCACCGCCGTCAACGCACAAAACTTCTGTGGCTTTTTGAAACTCCTGCTCGCTGGTCTCTCCTTCATCCATGTCTTCGTCGTCGTCGTCGTCTTCGTCCTTGTCGCGGCCACGGGGAGGTCTGTCTCCTTGCCGCTGCTTGGCCTTGCCGCGGCGTCCTCCCCGGCCGTTGAATGGCCGCTTCTTGTCGGATCCTCCATCACCTTCTTGGGCCTTCTCCTTGTCGCGTCGCTCGTACTCAGCTTTTTGCTGCTCGACGAGGTACTCAACCCTCTTGCAGTTCTGGAGGTCGTGGCCCTTGGTGCGGTGGATCTTGCAATACTGCTTGTCGGTGCCGTCCTGCTTGTCGGCGGCTGCCAAAGCCTGACAGTTGGTGCATGCGGCAGTCTCCTTGCCGGAGCTACCAACTTGGGCATTCTTGGCGCCGGCCTCCTTGCCGGACTGCTCAACGACTAGCACTTCCTTGTTCTTCTTCTTCCTATTGTTCCGCTGCCGGTTCTTCTTTGCCAGGGTGGCATCCTCGCTGTCTGATCCCCCTTCTCCTGTATCCTCTCCGGGGAGTTTCCTCCCCTCTTCAGCACGTGTACACTTGCCTGCCAGGGCGTACAGCTCGTTGACGTCCCTGATCTTGCACATCGCCATCTCCTCCCTCATCCTGCGGTTACGCACGTTCTGGTGGAACGCGCTAATAACCGCGACAGGGTGGACGTCTGGGATGTTGTGTTGCACGCGGCTGAACCTCTGGATGTATTTGCGTAGGGGCTCTCCTTCCTTCTGGGCGAGCAGGTGAAGGTCGCTCTCCTGGCGATGAGGCTTGTGGACGCCTGTGAAGGCGCCGACAAACTGATGGCACAGGTCAGCCCAAGAAGAAATGGAGTTATCCGGCACATGCATGAGCCATGATCTGACGTTTGGCTTGAGCACCAGCGGGAAGTAATTGGCGAGTATCTTCTCGTCTCGTCCCCCAGCAGCCTGCACTGCGATGGTGTAGATGCTGAGGAACTCCGACGGGTGTGTCTTGCCGTCGTACTTCTCAGTTACGTCGGGCTTGAAGTTTTTCATGCTGGGCCACTGGACTTGCCGCAGCTCACGGGTGAACGCAGGACAACCTACCGCGTACGGCAAGTCGCCTAGTCCCCCGGGCGCATGCATGTCGACAGCGGGCCCAGCGCGCTAGTCTGACTGACGCCGCGCTTCTCTTCGGCGCTCGATGCGGGTGCGAGCGTCCTCTTGCCGTCGATCGTCGAGAACTTGGCGCTGATCGCGGCGAGCTCGCGGATCTGATGACGCAGTGGAGTCATCGTCGATGTTGATCCGGCGAGCCGGCGATCTTGGCCTTCGGGGCGGAGAGTGCACGGTGGTCGCACCCCCAGCGGTCTTGTCACCATCGGCCCGCGCCTGGCTGACTTGCCGCGGCCGCGATGTGCTTGGCTGCTGCGGAGTGTCACCATTGGCGAAGGCGATGAGACTCTAGATGGTGGCCCTCCAGTCGTCGGCCTTGTCTGCCGCTGGAGGGAAGTCGAGGAGCAGTTGGGCTCGTGCTAGAGCTTCTGCTGGAGTGGCGGGTAGTGGTGGTGAACGGTGTGAGGAGCGGGATATGCTCGGACTTCTAACTAAGTTAGAAGGAGCGGCATCCCGTCCCGGCGACCGTGCCTTGCTCGTGCCAGCGTGTTGGTGCGCACGTTGGCCTTGAGCGTCCCGAGATCCGCCAGCTTGACCTTGGCCAAGCAAGCGTATGGTACCTTGAGAACCACGACGTTGCCGGTCCCGCGGCTCCTGAGAGGGGCGCGGTGCATGCACGGACGCGGAGGTCTTGGAGTGTGCCCGGTCGTCGTGGGAGCCAGCCGCGCCGCCGATGGGTAGCGCAGCCTTGTCCTTGGACCTGGCGGCACCGTGAGTTCCCTCGTCGGCGTCCGTTCTTCTGCCGGCGTCTACCCCACTAGCCGTTGGCTCCGGCGGTGGCGGGATCGACGCGGACGG
This sequence comes from Secale cereale, assembly GCA_902687465.1. NCBI lineage: Eukaryota > Viridiplantae > Streptophyta > Magnoliopsida > Poales > Poaceae > Secale > Secale cereale. The sequence continues at coordinate 218,963,376 of LR738714.1, forward strand.
GCCTGCTGCCTCCGAAGCCTTCTTCTTCGGCGGCATGTTGATGGAGTTGATGAGGTTGGTGAGGATCTAGCTCGTGTGGACGCCGGATCGGGTTCACACAACCTCGACGCACCCCCTACCTGGCGCGCCAAAGATGTCGGGGAAACTGATCGCCCACGAACACCTATCGGAACGGAGCCCCTTTTCGGTACGGCAAGGGGGCGGAGGATGCACAAAGAGCAGATCGAGGCGAGCACACGAGCAGTTTACCCAGGTTCGGGCCGCACGGATGCGTAAAACCCTACTCCTGCTTTGGTTTGTATTGTGTTCCTGCTCGAGAGCGAGGAGAGCTACAGTACACTCTAACCGCTAACTAGACCGAACGTGGAATGATCGATGTTCGGAACCCCCTCTACGTTGCACATGGGCCTCCTTTTATAGACTCAAGGGGTCACCGACAGGTGGCAACGCAGATGAGGGTAAAAGTGTAAAACGAGTGGTAGTTGGAACAGTGTTCCATACCTAACCCTGACGACAGGGGACAAGGGCATTAAATGCCCGTCGCCGTCGCCCAAACAGTGCAAAAAGTGGCCGTCAGGGGCGCCGCCGTCCGCCACGACGATAGCCTTGTCATCGCTGCTTGCCACCGTGTACCCCAGGGTGCACAGCCTTCCGCCACGTACGCCTGGGACGGTCCCAGGGCGACACGTGGGTGGATGCGCTGGAGCGCGGGTACTAAGTGGAAGCTTGCCACGGCAAGCGTCTTGCCGCGTTCGCTATCTTGTCGCTTCCGGGAGCTTGTCGCTCACCGGGCCTTGCCGGGACGCGTGGCGCGTCGCGGCAAGTCCCTTAAGATGCCTTGATTGGCCTTCCCGACAAGCTCCTCTTGCCAGGGTCTCGTGTCTTGAGTGGTTTTGTGCCTTGAGTGGCCTTCCCGGCAAGCTCCTCTTGCAGGGGTCTTGTCTTCTGGACTTGGATACTTTGTTCTTGAATGGCTCCAAGGGAACCACGGAAGATCTTGGCGGTCGCCTGGCAAGCCTTGCCGTGGGACGCTGCAACTGCCCGTGCACAAGTTCGGGATACTAAGGTACCCCTACTTTATTACACCGACAAACAGCATGGTAGAAAGTGGTAAAAGTGAGCATAAACGGTATTGCAATGCTAGGAAACAAGGCCTAGGGTTCATACTTTCATTAGTGCAAGTTCTCTCAACAATAATAACATAACCGGATCATATAACTATCCCTCAACATGCAACAAAGAGTCACTCCAAAGTCACTAATAGCGGAGAACAAACGAAGAGATTATGGTAGGGTATGAAATCACCTCAAAGTTATTCTTTCTGATCGAGCCATTCAAGAGTTTGTTGTAAAATAACACGAAGCTATTCTTTCCGTTCGATCTATCCTAGAGTTCGTACTAGAATAACACCTTACGACACATATCAACCAAAGCCGTAATGTCACCTAGATACTCCATTGTCACCTCAAGTATCCGTGGGCATGATTATACGATATGCATCACACAATCTCATATTCATCTATTCAACCAACACAAAGAACTTCAAAGAGTGCCCCAAAGTTTCTACCGGAGAGTCAAGATGAAAACATGTGCAAACCCCTATGCATACATTCTCAAGGTCACGGAACCCGCAAGTTGATCACCAAAACATACATCAAGTGAATCAATAGAATACTCCATTGTCACCACAGGTATCCCACGCAAGACATACATCAAGTGTTCTCAAATCCTTAAAGACTCAATCCGATAAGATAACTTCAAAGGGAAAACTCTATCCATTACAAGAGAGTAGAGGGGGAGAAAGATCATAAGATCCAACTATAATAGCACAGCTCGCGATATATCAAGATCGTGCCATCTCAAGAACACGAGAGAGAGAGAGACCAAACACATAGCAACTGGTACATACTCTCAGCCCCGAGGGTGGGCTACTCCCTCCTCGTCATGGAGAGCGCCGAGATGATGAAGATGGTCACTGGAGAGGGATCCCCCCCTCCGACAGGGTGCCAGAACGGGTCTATATTGGTTTTCGGTGGCTACTGAGGCTTTCGGCGGCGGAACTCCCGATCGAGGTTATTTTCCGGAGGTTTCTGTATTTATACGATTTTTTGGCGTAGGTCTCACGTCAGGGGGGGGGTCTCTGGGCTGTCCACGATATAGGGGGGTGCCACCAGTTGGGGTGGGCGCGCCCCCCACCCTCGTGGGCAGCCCGTGACTCTCCTGGCCCAACTCTTTTACTCCTGGGGCTTCTTTTGGTCAATAAAAAATCATGAAAAATTGGCACGTCAATTGGACTCTATTTGATATTCCTTTTCTGTAGAACTCGAAAACGAGGGAAAAACAGAAACTGGCACTGGGGCTTGGGTTAATAGGTTAGTCCCAAAAATCATATAAAAGTGTATATAAAAGCCCATAAAACATCGTAGAAGGATAATATAATAACATGGAACAATAAAAAATTATAGATACGTTGGAGACGTATCAATAACCACCCCACAACGTAATCACCTGAAAATTATTCTTTCCGTTCAATCTATCAAGACTCCGTACTAAGACAACATAAAGTTATCCTTTCCGATCTATCTATCGAGAGTTCATACTAGAATAACACATGGTTATCTTTTCCGATCGATCTTTCAAGAGTTCGTACTAAGAAAACTCAAAGTTATCCTCCTCGATCGATCTATCAATACTTCATACTAAGATAACCCCAAAACCGGAGAAACAAAGACCAGAACATGCGTCAACCCCTATGCATAGATTACCCCAATGTCACTTCTGGAATCCGCAAGTTGAGTGCCAAAACATATATCAAGTGGATCAATATGATACCCCATTGTCACCATGAGTATTCAATTGCAAGACATATATCAAGTCTTCTCAAATACATAATAGTATCCTATCCAAAGAAATCTCTAAGGGAAACTGAATTCATCACAAGAAGATACAGAGGGGAAAACACCATATGATCCAACTATATTAACAAAGCCACAGATAGATCAATAACGTGCCATCAAGAACATGAGAGAGAGAGAGATACAACACATAGCTACTGGTAAAAACCCTCAACCCCGAGGGTGGACGACTCCCTCCTCATCATGGTGGCCGTCGAGATGATGAAGATGGCCAACGGTGATGATTTTCCCCTCCGGTGGAGTGCCAGAAAGGGCTCTAGATTAGATCTCATGGACTACAGGGCCTTGCAGCGGTGGAACTTCTGATCTAGGTATACTTCTTATGGTATCCCTATTTATAGGATTTTTCAGCGTTGGTTTCACGCGAAGATGGGCCTCGAGGTGAGCACAACCCACCGGGCCATGGGCAAGGGCCCAGGCGCGCCCCGGTGTCTTGTGCCCTCCTCGTGGCTCTTCTGGCCCTCCCACAAAGCTTCGGGGGTCTTTTATGTTCCAAATAAAATTGTCAAAGAGTTTCGTCCAATTCTGAGAACTTTTATTTCTGCACAAAAAACAACACAATGCTTGTTCTGCTGAAGACAATGCCAGTCCGGGTTAGTTCCATGCAAATCATACCAAAACCATAAAAAATTATTGCAAACATGGCCTCAATACTTCATAGATTATAGATACGTTGGAGACGTATCATGAGGCATGCTATTATTTTCATGCTTACGCACGAAGATGATGTGGCATGCCTCAACAAACAAGTTTATGAGTGGCAAGGCCACAATATTATCTCCAAGAAGGTTGACAGGATTGAGCTGCTGCCACACGTCCTCAATGATGGTCATGGCAAGGTGCGTCTTGTGTCCGTCCCAAATTAGATCAAGGCATGAAATAGTTGTCCTAGCTAGTGTTTAAAAGTAGTTTATATTGTGTCTAATTAGTTGAACTTTTCCTATTATCGAGCCCTCTAGGGCTAGTACTCTGTGTGAATCCGTCTATGGGAACTACTGCTACTTTTGTGTGCCCATGATTTTTGCCGAAACAAATGCGTCCTCACTTGTTTTTTCATGTAATATGGCATGGTAAGACATAAGTTGTCACAGTTTATCGTACGAGCCATGTGTGTTTGATGAAATAGAGTACTTGTTCGAGAACTATGTGCCGATGTATACAGAGGGTACATACGGCTGGTTAAGTACTTGTAAACACTGTTGGTGCTACCCCACTTGTAAGCAGTTGTGCAAAACAGGGCACATTGGCTGAGCTCGCTTCAACACTAGAAAAGTCGGCTATCTACCAGCTAACAATAAGAACTTTGTTGTCTAACATATAAGCAACTACATATATTTTATAAGTGTTTGATCTATTTAACTGAGGCCACCATATAAATTCCAAACGTTCACACGCAAGTCCAGCGTTCATGTGGAACATTCATATTAAGCTCGGCTTCATAAATTACTTGAAAATCATAAGTTCAACAATTTTATACATCTCAATGATTCATAGAACATAACCAACATTTACTACTTCACAACAAAAGACAAACTTCTGAGAAGTTTAAAAATCAGGAAAAATCAAGAAATGCTTCTCTGAGTAAAGGGCCTCCCTAGGTAGGCTTTAATTTTTGGAGTTCACTCTAGTTTTTCTTGTTTCCACCATCCATGGTTAGGTTCACTCATTCCAGAGTAACCAATTATAATTTTGTTCTCAGTTGGAATACTGAACTGAACCATATAGTGTACTGACCATCAGAACATCTTGTGCGGTTCCACTAAAGTTAAGCAACACTATCTGCAGAAATAAGCAGACGACAATGCCTCGTGTCCGCGCACTTGTCCCAAAAACCTCCACGCAGCCGTGCCAGCTAGTCCTTTGTCCATCCTTGATCTGGGAGGTAGTACATTCCTGACTAGGATGCAGTTGCTTTCGCTCGTCCCTGCACTGCAATCAGTAAGTGTCAGCGATATTACTAGCAGGTATGAACGGGCTAGTATAAACCGGCTCATTGTAATACGTTTATATAGTTGTAATATTTAGTAAAGGCTACGGCCCATAAGATCTTAGGGCCCATGTATAGAATTATGGTTTGTAAACCGCCCGATGATGTAACTTGAGGGATAAGGAAGAAAGAACAGAGACCGAGGCGGACACAAGTATGAGCCGGCCTCGGGACTCTGTAAACCGGACCAGGCGTCGCCTCTATATAAAGGGACGACCCGGCAACGGTTCAAGGACAAGCAAGAATCAACCCTCGAGACTACAGGCAAGCGATCCGCTCCCTGTAATCCGACGCCCAAGCAATACCAAACCAACTAGACGTAGGCTTTTACCTTCATCGAAGGGGCCGAACTAGTATAAACCCTCTGTGTCCTTTGTGTGCTATGAACCCCTTCAAGCTAACCCGTGCGATGGTTCCATCATCAAGTCCATTGAACCGGACATCTGCCGTGTTAATTCCACGACAGTTGGCGCCCACCTTGGGGCCTCCGCACGATGGTTTCGAGTTCTTGAAGGGCAGCTTTGAAGGGCTCAAGGGTTACGCGGTCGGCCGGATGACCAAGAGTCGCCGCGGCCGGATCTACATCGACGACGCAGGTTGGGGACCGGAGGCCGATTCAATCAAATACGGGTACCGGGTTCCCTTCGGTGGCATTCAAGTCTTCATCGGCAAGATCGGCGAACCGGGATCTGAGCCAGACATCTTCTCCAACATCATCGAGCCGGCTCAGCGTGCGAGATCGGCCCGGATTCGGCCTGCCATGAAGCGCGTTTTCGTTGGAGCGGTTCACGGGGTCCCAACGGAGGACGGATCAGAATCCAGCGGAGAAACAGTTGTCTACTCCGACGACGGGTCCTCATCCGGAGAGACTGAATCTCTGTATCAGTTGCAGGACGACCGGTCTGAGGGTGAATCCGACGGGAACAGTATTCCGGACCCCTTTGACCCGCCAAACTGGGTGGCTGTCTTTATGGCCGGTTCACAGCCCACGGTGAACAGGGCGACAGCAGAAGCTGGTGTAGGGGGGAGCGGCCCAGCCGTCTCACCCGCTGACGTTCTATCCACCTTAGTCGAGGAATTCATGGCTAAAGCGGTGGCAGAGGTAGCTCCAGCAGACAAGGCGCAGCATGATGCAGAGCTCCTTCAGCTAAAAGCCCGGGTGGATCAAGCAAGGGATGATTTGAAGGCAGAGAAGGCTATGATAGCGATAAGGCAAGCGGAATTGAATGATCAGGCCTTTCACCTAAGGATGGAACAGGCCTCCACACAGGGAGTAAGAAGTCGGAAATATCAATCTCGTCTACCATCGGTTTATGAAGCGACGGATCTGTTCAGAACACCCGGGGCTGGGACAAGCAATGATCCAGCTTTAAACCGGAGGGCACCCCCAGCCAGGGATAAGCCGGTTCAACAGCCTACTACGGAGCAAGATCAGCGGATCACGTCTGCGCCTCATGTTCCTGCCCCTCCGGGTCATTATTCGAATCCTTTGGACAATATCGTTGCTGTTGCACGTTTGGCCGCTTTACCTGTTGAAGGGACGTCTCCGGTGGCATTAGAGGCACGCCGGGTCAGGGAGTTACTTAATACGGCGTTAGTACAGCAGCAAGCGTACTCTCATAGCAAGGAGAGGCTACATTCAACACCACGTCACAGCCGGAGTTACACTAGGCATTGGGAGGAACCAGAAGTGTCTAGTAGTGAACGCAGGAGGCATCGGCACAGACAGGATAATCCGGCAGGCGCAGCTGCACAAGCTCAGGATGTAAACCGGGTTAGGTCGGTAGCCCGGGAGGAAATCCGTCAGACGACGCCGGTTCACACGACCACAGCAGAAACAGGAGTCACAACGAGTTCTTTTGGGGTGCAGTGTCTTATCCCCGCTTTGCGAAGCGTGAAACTGCCCAAGGATTTCAAGGGTCCGCGAAAGGTGCCTAATTACACCGCAGATTTGGCTCCCGAAGCTTGGGTGGAGAGTTATGAGATGGCCATGGAGATGCTGGACGTGGATGAAGCGGCTTGTGCAAAGTACTTTACTATGATGCTTGAGGGTACGGCCCGGACCTGGTTAAAGGGTTTACCCCCTAATTCCATCGGATCATGGGGAGAGTTACGTCACCAGTTTATCAAAAATTTCAAAGATACATGCAAGCAGCCAATGTCAGTAGTGGATTTGGCAGCCTGTGTGCAAGGAGAACAGGAATCTACAAGTGCATGGGTGCGGCGAGTGTCAGAGATCTTGCACTCTTCGAATAGTATCAATCCTAGTACGGCAATAGTAACTTTAGAGAACAATTGCCGGTTTGAGTCCCTAAAGTTAAAACTAGGACGGCTTAAAAGGGAATGCAATGATATGGGAACTCTCATGAGTGCTCTGGTAAAGTATGGGGACTCTGATAATACCAATTATCCAGAAGCTGAGGGAGACAAAGCAAGGAAGGTTAACAAACCTGGTAAACCGGCGCAGGTTAACCCGGCTACTGCAAGTTTCTTAGGCAAGCGAAAGGCAGAAGGTGGCTCTGATTTCGTAGCCAATACCCAAGTTCAAGGGGGTTTTCAGCATAATAGGGGCAACCCACCTGAACAAACCGACGGAGGGGATGTTAGTTGGGACCAAGAGTTAGATCAGCCTTGTCCGAAGCATGGCTCGAGAAAACGACCGGCAAAACACACTATAAGAGAGTGCAGGCATTTTATGGAAGCAATGATGGGCCACTTTAATCATAATGACAGGCCTCCAAATGGCGGTTCAGGCCCAGGGTTCTATGGTCCGGGTCATCAGGGGAACAGCTCCGGATCAGGATATAGGGGCAATAACAATGGTTATCAAAACCGGGCCGGTAATCAAAATGGTCAAGGAAGTTATAATAACCAGGGCAATCAGCCGCGTAATCAGGGTGGTTACAATAACCAAGGCAGTCAACAGCAGGGCCAAGGTAATCACAATAATCAGGGTAATCAGCAGCGTCAGCAACAGCAACCACAATCCGGATATCAGAGTAATCCAAAGAAGTTGAGTAGTGGGCAATACCATGTATTCACCACAAGTCTGTGTAAACGAGATCAGAAGGTTTTTAAGCGGGCAGTCAACGCGGTTGAACTGGCAACACCGCAATTTCTACGCTGGTCGGAGCAGCCTATTGTATGGAGTAGGGAGGATCACCCAATGCGGGTGGATAATCCAGGCCACTTGGCCTTGGTGGTAGCACCACAAGTGGGAGGTTATAAATTCACTAAAGTTCTCATGGACGGCGGTAGCAGCATCAACATCTTGTGCTATGAGACTTTCCGTCGGATGGGCCTAACGGATAAGAAGTTAAGGTAATCAAACACGGTGTTCCACGGGGTTGTTCCAGGTAAGTCGGCTTATCCAGTTGGAAAGATTGACTTGGAAGTTACCTTTGGAGATGAGCATGATTCCAGGTCAGAAATGATAACTTTCGAAGTTGTCAAGATCCGGAGCCCCTATCATGCTTTATTCGGAAGAACGGTTTATGCCAAGTTTATGGCTAGACCATGTTATGTTTATCTGCAACTCAAAATTCCGGGTCACAAGGGCACGATCACAGTTCATGGAAGTCGCAAGATAGCAGTGGAGTGTGAAGAGGGAGATGCAGCCTACGCGGAGGCAGTATGTGCCACAGAAGAGTTGAAGTTTTATAAAGATAATGTTGATCCGGCAGATATGACTCCGTTGAAGAAGCCAACTACAGAGCATGATCCGGCATTGAAGTTTAAATCGGCGGAGGAGACCAAGCAAGCTGATTTTGTGCCAGGTGATTCGTCCAAGCAGTTCACTATCAGCGCTAACCTTGATCCCAAATAGGAAAGCGCGCTCATCGAGTTCATCTATGAGAACCGGGATATCTTTGCATGGAAACCTTCTGACATGCCAGGTATACCGAGGGAACTCGCTGAGCACAGTCTTAATATTGATTCGAAGTTTAAACCGATCAAGCAATATCTGCGCCGCTTCAACGAAGAGAGACGCAAGGCTATAGGAGAGGAAGTGGCCAGGCTTTTGGCTGCAGGGTTCATAGTGGAAGTTTTTCACACAGAGTGGTTGGCTAATCCGGTGCTGGTGTTAAAGAAGAATGGGAAGTGGAGAATGTGTGTGGACTACACAGACATCAACAAAGCTTGTCCAACTGATCCTTTTTCTCTCCCTCGCATTGATCAGATCATCGATGCTACAGCGGGATGTGAGCGGCTAAGCTTTTTGGATGCATATTCAGGATATCACCAGATCAAGATGGCAGTTAAAGACCAAGAGAAGACAGCTTTCATAACCCCTTTTGGTGCTTTTTGCTATGTATCAATGCCTTTTGGGCTCAAGAGTGCTCAACCAACTTATCAGCGTTGCGTTCAGAATTTTCTTAAAGGACAGATAGGGAGGAATGTTCATGCCTATGTGGATGACATTGTGGTAAAATCAAGGAAAGATGATACGATGATAGAGGATCTCAAGGAGACTTTTGATAATCTTCGAGCCTATAAGATGATGCTTAATCCGGAGAAGTGTGCTTTTGGTGTTCCGGCATGTAAATTACTGGGATTCTTGGTCTCAAACAGAGGAATAGAAGCTAATCCGGAGAAGATTAAGGCAATCACATCTCTGACTAAACCAGTTTGCATCAATGATGTTCAGCGTATCGCTGGCCGGATCACAGCATTAAGCCGGTTCGTCAGCCGTTTGGGAGAGAAGGCGATCCCGCTTTACCAGATGTTGAAGAAAATAGATCGGTTTATATGGAGTGATGAGGCAAATGCGGCGTTTGAGGGTCTGAAGCGGCAACTGGCAAAGCCGCCGGTCCTGGCTGCCCCTGTTGATAAGGAGCCGTTGCTGTTATACGTTGCTGCCAATGCACGGGCAGTCAGCGCCGCAATTGTGGTTGAGCGCAAGGAAGCAGGAAAGGAATACCCGGTTCAGCGTCCGGTTTATTACGTAAGTGAAGTACTTATTGAATCCAAGCAAAGGTACCCACATTGGCAGAAGCTGGTGTATGGTGTGTTCATGGCAAACCGGAAGCTGAAGCACTATTTCCAAGGTCATCCGATAACTGTGGTTAGTTCAGCACCGTTGGGGGACATAATTCAGAACAGGGAAGCTACAGGTAGAGTTGCGAAGTGGGCCATTGAGCTCAGCCCACATGAGTTAAAGTATGTGCCATGCACCGCTATAAAATCTCAGGCATTGGTGGATTTCATCAATGATTGGACAGAATTACAAATTCCTGAGGAGAAGCCGGATCTTACGTACTGGACGATTCATTTTGACGGTTCAAGACAGTTGGAAGGCTCGGGGGCTGGAGTTGTTTTAAGCTCCCCCCGAGGTGATAAGTTTTGTTATGTCCTTCGTCTATTGTTTCCTTGTACTAATAATGCGGAAGAATACGAAGCATTACTTCGTGGCTTACGGATGGCGAAGGAGATGAACTTGAGCCGGGTCAAGTGTTTTGGCGATTCAGATCTGGTGGCACAGCAAGTTTCAGGCAAGTGGGATTCGAGAGACCCCCTCATGGCAGCTTACAGACGGGAAGTTGAAGCAGTTGCTGGATATTTCAAAGGGTATCAAGTGGAACACATAGACCGGCGAAAGAATGAAGCGGCTGATGCTTTAAGCCGGTTGGGATCTCAACGTAAACCGGTGCCGCCAAATACTTTTTTGGATGAGCTGCACAGTCCATCAGTACAAGTACCGTTAGAGGAAGACCTAGCTGTTCCTGATCCGGAGGCACAGCTAGTTGCAGCACTTCATGTTAACCCGGATTGGACACTGCCCTATTTGGCATATCTGAGCCGAGGAGAGTTATCGGACGATGAGATAGAGGCACGACAGATAGTCCGGCGTTCTAAGTCCATGACAATTGCAAACGGAGAGCTTCATCATCGCAGTGCTTCTGGAGTATTTCAGCGGTGTGTATCAGCTGAGGAAGGTTGTGAGATTCTTCGCGAGATCCATGAAGGGGATTGTGGTCATCATGCCGGTTCAAAATCATTGGTGGCTAAAGCTTTCCGACATGGTTTTTATTGGTTAACAGCTCATGCTGATGCGTCAGATCTAGTCCGGAAGTGTGATGCTTGTCAAAAGTTTTCGAGACGTGCTCTTGTTCCGGCGCAGGAGCTCCGGATGATACCAATAACTTGGCCATTTGCGACTTGGGGGCTTGATATGGTTGGACCCTTTAAGCAATCTCAAGATCAGAAAACTCATCTACTGGTGGCGGTGGATAAGTTTACAAAGTGGATTGAGGCAGAGCCTGTGAGCAAGTGTGATGCGACCACAACAGTCAAATTCATTAAAAAGGTAATTTTCCGGTTTGGTTTTCCACACAGCATCATCACAGACAATGGCACCAATTTATCTCAGGGCGAGACGGAAGAGTTTTGTCAACAAGAACATATTCACCTAGATATATCTGCTGTGGCTCACCCCCAATCCAATGGTCAAGCTGAAAGAGCAAATCAGGAGATTTTGCGAGGTATCAAGCCCCGGCTTATGACTCCTTTGCAGAGAACCCCGGGATGCTGGGTTGAGGAGTTACCGTCTGTTCTTTGGAGTATCAACACTACACCAAACCGGTCCACAGGTTACACACCTTTCTTCATGGTATATGGTGCTGAAGCGGTCCTTCCAAGTGATATCCGTCATGATTCACCAAGGGTGACAGCATATGTTGAAGTGGCCAATGAGCAGGCAAGACAAGACAGTTTGGACCGGTTGGATGAAGAGCGTGATATAGCAGCAGCACGGTCGGCAATCTATCAACAAGACTTGCACAGATATCACAGCCGCCGGATCAAGAGCAGAACATTCCAGGAGGGTGACTTAGTACTCCGGCTCATCCAAGACCAAACAGATATGCACAAGCTATCCCCGCCTTGGGAAGGGCCCTTTGTGGTCAGCAAGAATCTACATAACGGTTCATATTACCTGCTGGATGTTCGAGAACACAAGGACTCACGGACATCAGAGGAGGAGACGAAGAGGCCATGGAACATCGCCCACTTACGGCCATACTATACATGAGCTATGAGCTCCACTGTATCCTATGTATATATTATGATTAATGAATAAACCGGCACCCTCGGTAAACCGGGGGCTCAGCCTTTTTTCCAATATAAATATCTTATGAGAGCAACCATATATATATCATCATATGTCATATTTCAAAGATATCAGCCGGTTTAAAACTAATTTTTGCAGAATATATACTCAGAAGGAATAAAACTCCCTGAAGAGCATGGAGTCACATCCGGCTCAAAGAGGACGCTTCACGGAAACCCTCTGGATGGTAATCCATCCAGTGATTGGTTTATATTTACCCATGGTTTCAAGGAACCATGGAGGCCCTCTGGAAAGACGGGTTTACCCGCATCCAGTGATTGGCTAATTTTTTTTCTTATGGTTCCTATAGAAAGACGGGATTACCAGCATCCATCGACCGGCCCTCTGGAAAGACGGGATTACCCGCATCCAACGATTGGCTAATTTTTTTTCTTATGGTTCCTATGGAAAGACGGGATTACCCGCATCCATCGACCGGCCCTCTAGAAAGACGGGATTACCCGCATGCAGTGATTGGCTA
>LR738714.1:218976866-219081525 GCA_902687465.1 Secale cereale
GATTGGCTAATTTTTTTTCTTATGGTTCCTATGGAAAGACGGGATTACCCGCATCCATCGACCGGCCCTCTGGAAAGACGGGATTACCCGGATCCAGTGATTGGCTAATTTTTTTTCTTATGGTTCCTATGGAAAGACGGGTTTACCCGCATCCATCGACCGGCCCTCTGGAAAGACGGGATTACCCGCATCCAGTGATTGGCTGAACCTTGCTTTGAGCCTGGCAGCTTGTAAAAAGCCTCGACTACATGGTTTTATTTGCAAATTTACGTTTTCTGATCTTTATGTGTTATGATTCTTTAATCCGGAGTGGGACAATTCAAGAAATTGACCACACATCTACAAAGTTAAAAGTCCGGATCATGAATACCAGCATGAGATAAACCGGTGCTTATTATAAACCGGATCATCCATCAGGCAAAAAGCTACAAACTTCTGGACAAAGTTTCGGAATGATATAAACCGGTGTCTTTTATCAAGCCCGAGTTTTGGATCCATGAAGGTCTTCATCAAGAAATTTTAAATTCTACCGGATTAAGAGTATTGAGCATACTTGGTCTCAGGTATAGAGTTGTTTATGATATGAGTATATACTTATTTGATATATCATGAGAACATTTTAATGGGTCCAACGGTCAAACCGTCAGGACATATTTTCAAATATTGTATATGCAGGAACAGATGATATATAAGACAATTCATATCAGACCAAACTGGTAATGATAAAACGAGAAGTTGGAATATGCGGATCAAAACGGACAATGTTATCAGCTATCCTATTACAAGGCATAGCAAGCCTGACGGATTAAAGATTGTTCGATAAATGAGACTGCAATTGCAAACATTAAACTATGAGCTATGCTCCCTCCTGCTGCGACGGCTGGGCATCGACTTGATCCAGAGTCTCCTCCTCCTCTTGAAGCGGTTGGAAATCCGGGGCGCACCAGTCGATCTTCGTTAAAGTATGAAAATACATCTCTTCGTTGTTGAGTTCCGACGGTTCAATATCTGGAGCGAATGTATGAGGACGCACTGGTGGGATTAGATTGACGGTATCATAAACCGGCCGCTCCACCCGCTCGTTTTGCAAGTCATACCCTGGATGATACCTGGATAGATCTGCTTCGGCTGCAAGTTTGCTGGCAAGAGGACGCATCTCCTTGTCAAAGCATAGAGATCCTTTGCAGTAAACGATGATCCGTCTTCCTTGGTATTTGGACACCCATCTAAAGCCTCTTCCGGATCAAAGTCCGGAACCCAAGCCTTGGCTCTGGTAAGTGCCATGAGGGCACCGGCTCGAGCAGCAGATTTCTTGACTTCCTCCAAACGCACTGGCAAAACAGACAACTTTTCTAATGTACCTTGGATGGTCGTGGGGGCCGGTTTACTGAAAGATGTTGCACTTATGATCCTTTGAGCGCCGGAATACAGCTGCTCGACCAAAGTGTAACAAGCCTTAAGTTTTTTCCGTAAGTCATCCCCAAGATGGGAGACACGGCGTCCTGCATATGACTATCACAGTTAAACCGGCACATATGGAGGATTACAAAGATGAAAGCAGGAATACAAATTATATACTTACCGAAGATGGCAGAAGTCATTAACTCAATTTGCCGCTTTAAACCGGTTAATTCTTCAGTAACCGGATTAAGCGCCTCCTCAGCATCCTGAGCCCTTTTCTCCAGCTCTTTCTTCTGAACCTCAAAGGCGGTCCGCTCTTCATCAAAGAATTTTTTCAGATCTTCAGCAGTCTTTAAACTCACCTTCAGGTCTTTCTTGGCTTTCGAAGCAGCAGACTCCGTTTCAGCAAGACGGCTCCGAAGCTCATTGATTTCGTTAGCACTCCGGTTTAAATCAGCCTGCAAGTAAAATCAAGTGATAAGAAGCAAAAATCAGACAAGTCTCAAGCACACAAACAAGTTGTCTACTTGACACTTGGGGGCTAATGGACAGTTGAAGCAATAAACAGCAGCAGTTCAAAGATAAAAGTCTCAAGCACACAAGCAAGTTGTCTACTTGACACTTGGGGGCTAATGGATAATTGAAGTATCAGAAGAAATTCTTACAAGTATCAAATACATAACCAAGTTATCTACTTGATACTTGGGGGCTAATGTAAGATCAGTTGTTCAAGTTATAAGTTTTGGTTCACCTTCAACGCACAGCTAAACCGGAACATGGGGGCTACTATGATATAGTTAGAAGCATATCAAAAGCACAAAGTCAGAAGGAAAGGATTACCTCATATTTTTCTTTCATCATGTTAACCAAGGCCGCTTCATAATCTCAGCTGGTGTGGAGACGGTTCAAGTACCCGGAATAGAGCTCCTGGGCACTCATGTCAGCAAGGTTGGATAGCTCGGTACTCCATTTACCCTTCTCATTATGCAGTTTTTCCGCTTTAGCCGTATGTTTGGCTAAAACAGTGGGCTCAGCCGGAGCAGTAAAAGTTGTGCCAGTCACTACAACTTCTGGAGAAGCAGGTGCTGTTGGTGGAGCTGCAACATGAACCGGACTGGGAGATGCCGGATTGACCTGAGGATAATTGGCCCGGGCAGGACTTGGCGGATCATGAACATCCTCAGCAGTAGGGTTCTCGGGCACTGAAATATGATCCGTAGGCGCAGTATTCTCAAGAGGAATTGTGGGCTCGCCTTCTGGGGGGACGGTTGTTGCCGGATCAACCGCCGGGTCATCAACAGTAGTCTCAGCAGTGGGTTTATTGGCCTTGGGTTTTTTGCTAGGCTTTGGCTTGCTGGAAGAAGTTTGGAAAATGAGTTAAGATTATGAAGCAAAATGTAATCATAAACCGGATAAGTTAAAAAGACTTACCCTGGGACGGTTTTTAGTGGGGGAAGTTGCGTGGCAGTCGATTCACCGGAAGAAGATAATAGAGTCTCCTGATAATCAGGGTCAGACGGTTTAAGAGGTTTGCGGATAAGCCCGGCCTTGGGATGAAGAAGGGTTGGAGAGAGTATAACCTCAGAACGGCGCCTCCGAGCCGGAGTGAGAGAGATTCCGGATGATTCCACTGCCAGGCCGCTGTGGCGAGTGGTCCAGTGAAGAGCTTCATGTTGTTGTTTCTTCAAAAGAAAATTAGGATCCAATTGAGCATAAGGGTGAGAAAATTGATATTTCCGGACTGTCCGACGACTTTTTTGTGGAAGTGGTTCTGAATCGGAAGAAAGGATAGTTACCTCAACTTCGGCCGGTTTATCACCTTCAGCCAACTCCTGTGGAAAGTTATCATTAGATACAGATATGAGTAAAAGCAAGCAAGTTAAAGCCGGATTAATACATACCTCAGAGTCCGGATCATCATCCTCAGCGTGAGAACTGGAGCCACCAGCCGCTTTTCTCTTCTTATTAGCAAGGGTTTTCCGACGTGCATGTTTGCCAGGTTTCTCCTGAAGCTTTCTTTTCCAAAAGGGATCCTCAGCCTGTTCGGAAGAAGAAAAGTTAATTGAAAGAACGGTTTAAAAGAACGGATTACAAATACATGACAGAGAAAAAGACTTACTGCAGGCAGTCTATTTTTCTTGTAATATGGAGCCAATCCGATTTTGCTGCAATCCTCCAGGAAGACGTTGAGCATCTTCTTAGCCGATTCAATGACCTCCGATTCAGAAAGTTTATCCTTGGTAAACCGTTGAGGATCATCCGGTTTACCAGAATACTTGCACATCAACTACGATCGCCGACTCAAGGGAAGGATACTCCAAGAAAGCCAACAGCGCATAAAATCGGTTCCAATTAAACCGTTGGCCATAAAAGCTTTCAGTCTGGAAAGCTGAGAAGCAAACCGGGGCCGTTCGGCGGAGCTGAGTCGTTGTGGTAGAGGGTGATCCTCCGGAAGACGGTGCTCGCGATAACCCGGCAGTGTGTTTTCCCCTTCAGGAGAAGTATCAACACAGTAAAACCAAGATATGTTCCACTCCTTTGGGTGCGTATGGAGAGCGGCATGGGGAAAGACTGCGTCTCTCCTTTTCTGGATACGAACCCCGCCGAGTTCCTGATGTGGTCCGCTGGTGAACTCCGTACGCCGGTTCAGGTGAAAGAAATCCCGGAATAGATCAACAGACGGCTCTTCTTGCAGGTATACCTCTGAGAAAACTTGGAAGTCACAGATATTGGAAATGGAGTTGGGCCCAATGTCCTGAGGATGGAGTTGGAAGGCAGCAAGCACATCTTGGAAGAATTTTGAACCGGGAGGTGTGAAGCCTCGAGCTATGTGGTCGAAGAAAACAATAACCTCCCCTTCTCTGGGAGTAGGAGGGCATTCGTTTCCTGGAGCCCACCACTTCAAAACAGATTGAGGGCCTAAAGTACCAACGGCAGCAACATTGACCAAGTCTTCTTCCGTAATAATGGAAGGAACCCAATCGCAAGACACAAATTGCTTTGCCATGACAGCAGAAGAGCAAGCGCTAAAAAGATAAAGTATGACGACCGGATTATTTAAGTACAGCGGCATGAACCGGAAGATATATACGAAAATCACGCAACGGTTTAGACAAGGGACTAATGATATGGCTAACACGGCAATAATAGGGAATTATGTTACTACCGGTTCATGACAGCAATAAAGAAAGGAGCTAAACCGTCGCGCTCATCGAGAAATTTCTTACAAGGACAGTGTACGACAGTTTAAACCGAAGCGTAGTTAACAGATCTACAAAGGAGAAAAACAGGTTTTCAAAGACAGCCAAGATGGAACAGATCTGAGCATGCGAGAAAAATAAAAACAAATGCAATAGTATACGGGAAGAACTACAAGGGTTTTACACAGATCAGATAGCCTATAGATTAAGATCTGAAGCATATGCAGCGGAGTAAAGGCAAAAACTTAAAGGGCAAGATCTAAAAGTGAAAGTTACTGAGAACTATTTGTTTAGGTCGAACGAAGATGAAGCTTTTTACTGAGGTTCTAATGGCGGAGGTACGAACCCTAGAAATTACGGATCTGCAATGAGGAGGGAGACATACCTGGAATGGCAAGGATCAGCGGCGGAGGTTCTCTGGTCAAAACTCAGGTTGATGCAGCGGCCAGTGAGGTCTCGGATTCGGCGATCGACGGCGGCGGTTCGAGCTCGGGCGTCAATGGCGTCTGGAGCTCGGGCGACGGAGGAAGAAGAGAGAGGAAGAGAATAATAGATGGGGACAGTAGTATTTATAAGGAAAAGTCAGATACGAAGCGACAGGTGCGGGATTCGAGGGAGCAAAGGATCGGATAAAGATCCTTTGACGCCTCGATTTTCGGGATAACCATTAAACAAAGCTACAGTACAGCTCGCGGCATTAAATGCGGAAGTGATGTCACGGTCAGATTCAGTGATTCTCGAGGATGACGTCAGGGCCGGTTTACAAAAAATGAGAAGACACAGAAGAAAATTATACAAGACAAGGGAGATTGATGTGAACAAAGTTCAAATCATTCTGGGGCCTAATGTCAGGGATATTACTAGCAGGTATGAACCGGCTAGTATAAACCGGCTCATTGTAATATGTTTATGTTGTTGTAATATTTAGTAAAGGCTACGGCCCATAAGATCTTAGGGCCCATGTATAGAATTATGGTTTGTAAACCGCCCGATGATGTAACTTGAGGGATAAGGAAGAAAGAACAGAGAACGAGGCGGACACAAGTATGAGCCGGCCTCGGGACTCTGTAAACCGGACCAGGCGTCGCCTCTATATAAAGGGACGACCCGGCAACGGTTCAAGGACAAGCAAGAATCAACCCGTCGAGACTACAGGCAAGCGATCTGCTCCCTGTAATCCGACGCCGAAGCAATACCAAACCAACTAGACGTAGGCTTTTACCTTCATCGAAGGGGCCGAACTAGTATAAACCCTCTGTGTCCTTTGTGTGCTATGAACCCCTTCAAGCTAACCCGTGCGATGGTTCCATCATCAAGTCCGTTGAACCGGACATCTGCCGTGTTAATTCCACGACAGTAAGTAAACGTATGAATGAGCTTATTTTAGATTGTGTTGGTCATTCTACCTAGCCTTTACCTAATAATAAAGCACGGACGACTTCTGCCCGCGCACCCATCGTGACACTTTTGCAAAAAAGCTCGTGCTATTTTCTTTATTAAACCCGCAGTCCCCACTTAAGTCACAACCCGAACAGTTATTTTACATTTTTTTTCGAAAACACCCCTGAATAGGAATATGATGTTAATTTTATGCGTTAAATATTTTTTTGAAGATATTTAGGTTAAGCAAATACATTTTCAAATTATCCGACCTTTTAAACCGTAAATCCAATTTGAACATGTTATAAATGAAATTTGATTAAAAAAATGTGTAGAATATGAATATGATTTTATTTTTACATGTTAAATATTTTTTAAATATTATTTTATTTTGGAAGCAAACTTATAATCGATAGCACACAATCCATTTTTCTTTCATACCAGCGGCGATCCGGATTTCAAATAAACACCCACTAAAACCATATAGGGAAAAGAAAACATCGATAACTACACGTGCATACCTCTGAAAAGCCTCGTAGAGGAAAACAACAGATTTCTCATCGCGAGAGTGAGAGAAAGTGAGGGAGGGAGAGGGAGGAGAGACACCTTAGAATTTACCACTTTTAAACATGTTTTGGTTTGTGTGAACACTGAAGCGACCGCCGGCGAGGGTGAGAAAGAGGATAAGCGGCAACACAAATATGATACCTCGCTAAAATAAAAGAGATGGACCTATTGTTGTCTTGATTGATGGTTGTTGGGTTAAGAGCGTGTGTTATTTTTTATCCCATTGCAATGCACGGGCTCTTTTGATAGTTACTACAAATGTAGGAATACCTAGAAGATGGGAGGTTAGACAACGACAGCGAGGAATATCAATCTCATTTTGTGCAGTTCTACTAAAACTATGGTGTGTACATTTGATTGCACAAATAGAAACGATATGGAGACATACATACCTGTTTGCGAAAATATGAAATACGGTTATTTAATCATTGACAGTTATTTGCAGTGGCATATGATTAACAACAACATATAATGTGTTATAATTGGCACTACAATAGCATTAAGTAATTGACAGTATGAAAAAGTGCCATTAAGTAAGAAGTAGATCACATCACATCAACACTGTCACTATATTAACATGCCGAACAATAGCATTAGTATTACTGTCATGAGAGAGTAGTAGGTGGTCAGTAAATGTGCAATGAAATTTGTGGAGTTCCACTGGGATGAAGCAATCCTGGCGGTGTGAGATTTCAGTATAACTACAAAAACACAATTCATGGAAAATAAAGCAAGACAGAATCACTTCATAAAATGGTGGTGTCGTTGGTTCAATTTATCAACGGCACTAGACTGACGGAAACATTACTTAATAGTGACATTATGAGGCATTGCTTCATGCTTGATGTGATTTTACATTAACAGCAGCGATAAGGGGGTAGGAACAGCAGGGGCATAAAGTGGTGAGGCAGATGTGTTGCTGAGAGCGGCAAACATTTAGGCAGCATGTCTGCATTTGTCCCATTTTTTAACTCCTCGGCGACATTTTCCTATGTGAGCACAGGAAATCTGGACCTGCTCGTTCTCATTTGCGTTATCCCCCAACACCCCTGACTTTCTTTCCTTTTTGACCAAGAGAGAGGTCCACTTCCCCCACCCTTCACCTTCCACCCTTCTTTCTTCGCCTTTTCAACCAAGAGACCGGATGGGTAGCCAGTATATACTACTTTCCCATGTTTCCTCTTAGAATGAAGTCCTGGATTCATGCTATAGCTTTCCCACTTCCTTTCCTATTTGAGCCAACTCTTAAATTCGACTGTGTGAACTAGCTTTAACTCTAATAATAGTAAAAGTATAGGTGGCTTTGTAATAACTGACGGAAGTTGATAAAGATCGACACGCAGCCACGTGGGGAGCTAGGGCAATAGAGCAAGGCTGGTTCTGAAGGAAGATATACCTTAAGGTTTTTCGGGATGTGGCAAACACGAGGTCGGGAGGTCGCATATTGACCACAATACTGCAGGGGGGAAGAAGGGGTTGGAGGCCCTCCCGAGCTGGCGCTGTCTCGAAGAGATCGGCACGATCGCCGATCGGGACGGATGGCTAGTTGTTCGTCTCCTACCTCGCCGCCGACGACCGCATGAATGATGCACCTACACCCCTAGCCCGGCCGAGGTGGTCCGGCCGGATTTGTGACCAGCGGTGAGAAGAGAGAGAGTGTGGCCACCAATGTCTTGTTTAGATCTGGAGAGCATGAAAGAGTGAAAGAAAGGAACCCTAGTAAATCAAGCGCCGAGGCTACTTCTTATCTACTTATATATATACATATAGTGCAGTGATTTTGTTGTAGCAACTGTTATTAAATTGAATACGCGTGAACCACTATTTTCATTTAAAGTTCAAGTGAAAATAAAACTCCATCAATAACGTGCCACCGCTTCCAGCTCACACTATGAAATCACCGCGTCTAGGACGCACTATGTACTGTATCATTCACGCGCGGTCCCCGACCCTCCATCAAGTTGAAAACTAGACTAGTCAAAATGTCAATTGGGATGCCTATTTGTAAACAAATGCTCTCCTAGCTTCATAAAATGTGCTCCTACATGTACCCCCGAGTGGGTGTCAGAGAACTAGTGCGTGGATGCACCGCTTCTCTTCGTGAGAGTACAATATACTACGCCGAAAGAACGTTCGTCACAATAGTCATAATATAAATGTGTGATGTCTAAGTTAAAATAAAAGGTTCGTGACATCTTTTATTTTTTAGAAGTTCTGAGGGTAGGGTGTGAAGAGCACATATGCATGTGATGTCTACCTACAGATGGACGGTGGGTGCGAGAGGACTAGGGACAATCATGTCTCATGAGAGGGTGCGTGTGTGCTTGAGAGAGAAAGGGGGCACGCATCAATGCAATGCATACGTACGTAAATCATATCACACAAACGTTCATCATAAGCCGTTTCCTGATGAATGCCGTGAAAACCGTTAGATCGGCATCCGACAATTTCAGTTTTGCCATGACATTTAATAGAACAACCACTGCTCTGACAGACTAATCTTCCACGTGAGTTTTAGCAATTTTCGTACGATCCTCCCTCCATATCAAAAGATAATGCATATAGATTTATTGAAAAAAATCCATCCTCGCAAACTTTTACCGAGTTTTTGTATACCAACATGCACATATAGAATACCCAGTGTATATCATTTCATTCATCTTTGAGAGGTAACTATAGAGATGGGGAGGAGTGTACAAAGAAAGACCGTCGTATCACCTACAACAATTTCTACCATCCTTTGGTGTGGAGGAATATCATAGAAACTCTATACGATATGGTTTTAATAGGAATTTTTCCTTTAGAGCCAATTGGTTCATAGGAATAGATTCATATACTCCACATTTCAAAGGAAAATAAACATGATATGATTTTTTAGCTTGAGAGCCACTTGGTTAGTATGAATGGATTCTTATACTCCCACAATTTCAAAGGAAAATAAACATTAGCCTAGATTCAATAGAAAAGTTCATATGATGTGAACCAAATGACATCTCTTTTCCAATCCGTCCTCATAGACATTGAGATACATGCCATCTCTAGAATCAATATAAAAGTTCCTATGATGTGAACCAAATGACATCTCTTTTCCAATCCCTACTCATAGGAATTGAGATACGGAGTACATGCCATCTCTTTCCTTATAAGTTCCATATGTACATCTTCTATTCCAAAATAGCTAGTACAGCCCACTAGCTATTTTCCTGGACATGCAACTATGGCACATAAACAGATCATGCATCACATTGTTTTTGTACTCTATGCATCCAAGCACCACATCAACAATTCATGAATGTTACTCATAAGTCATTTCTTGCATTAGATTTTGTATTGACAATATATGTGTTGGTCACGTGCACACATATGTAGTTCACATTCACATTTTTGTTAGAAATGTCATTCTTTTAACTGATTCTCATTTTTTCTCTTTGTAGTACATTTTCATTTTAAGCATACATTCACTTCCCAATAGTTATATATGTTTTTGGAGGAACTTTTATGCATTATTTTGAGTAGCTAATTTCACACGGCTGCGGGTATATCAAAATGTGGGGCCCGTGCGTCATTGCCTTTGTGTCGAACCTACATCAACAATTTTCTTTACGTATAACTCCACTGCTCCCCGAACCCAAAATTCTGCCTCGTCCCCATAAGAACGAGCGGCCACCCGTATTAAGGCGTCGACTCAAACTCAATCCATCTCCTGTTTATGACGATGTGGCCACGCACGCGATAGTACTCCTACAAACCCTACCGCCACACGCACCTTAAGTTTACTTCAAGAGGACGAGGGAGAAACGGATTTTTAGTCGAGGATCCTACCCTAGGGCGCCCTAGGTAGCTGCCGCATGCATCATTGCTCTTGTTCCCTAGAGTGAAATTACGGTTGCTTCGTCCATCCAGCTTAATGTGCGAAAGGTGGGGCTTTGTGATTTGACCCATCATCGCTCATTTTCTACTACTGTGGCGCTACGACCGGGATGCCTCCAAGTCCAACTGCTCCTTCGAACTTTAATTTGGTGCATCGCGTGTGGAACAAGATGGTGGATGAGCCACATGTCACACAAAGGGGTCCTGTAAGTGTGTTACCATTTTATGTGCGGACTGACCCTCTTGAGTTCCTACGTCAACGTGACAGGAGCAGCCTACCACTTGGTTTTGCTCCGTGGTGAATGCCGACTATATTGATCTAAAAAGATATTATCCAGATTAGTAAAAATGTGGTGATTTTCCCTGGTGGTGGGCGGTGGAGCATGGCCAGTCATGCTGTCCCATATGTCATGATGGACCAAGGTGATGCGCGTCCCTCTTGAGGCAGAATAATGGCAGAAGTAATACGTGGTTTTCTTGAAGGTGATGATGGAGTTGCGGATTCAGGAAAGTGTGAAATAATGGTTGCTTCGTACGTCTGGGGGAAAAGTGGGGCTTTGTGATTTGAGATCTCATTACTCATTACTACTACTTGGGTTCTACGACTAGGGTGCATCCCCCTGCTGTTATGCACTGTTATTTGGTGCATGACACGTCGACTCGATTGCTATATGTCCCACGTGTTCGCAAGAGGAAGTACATCATTCATGAAAGCTAGCATCTCCACTCTTTTAGTACGATGGAGGGGTACATGACATGGCTTGGTTTTTGCTGCTTCGTGCGATCCATCGATACAAACACTGGCTAAAAAAGACGAGCACATGTCTTTTCCCGCAAGGTAAGTAGGGGAGTTTGGCATAGTCTGTTCGAGGCAACGTGGCAGGAAGGGAAACAAGCAAATAAAGGTTGAGCGACTTAGTTTTGGGAAAATCTGATTTTACGGAGTACATACCCACCATGGAGGTAGTACTACTTACTCCTCCCTCCTAAAAAAGTCGTTTTCCCGTTTTATAAGTCTCAATTGTACTAGTAATTACCATCACATGTTTGGATTTTGAGGTGCATTAAATCACTAGACTAAAAAAGGCGAGCATGGGTCTTTTCCCGCATGGTAAGCAGGGGAGTTTGGCATAGTCTATTCGAGGCAACGTGGCAGGAAGGGAAACAAGCAAATAAAGGTTGAGCGACTTAGTTTTGGGAAAATCGGATTTTACGGAGTACATACCCACCATGGAGGTAGTACTACTTACTCCTCATCTAAAAAAATTCATTTTTCCGTTTTATAAGTCTCAATTGTACTAGTATTTACCATCACATGTTTGGATTTTGAGGTGCATTAATTCACCAGATGCAAGAAGTATCAAGAGAAAACTCACCAATGCATGTCGAAGTTCATGGAAATTTAGTGGCCATGCATGCATTCGTTGTAATTAATGCATCGTTAACATAACTTATTGAAAAAAATGAGCATACTTATTAAGTACATGTGCAAACTACAAAATTAATTCCACAACTCATCGTCTACCTTGGTTGGAGAGATTTGGAAATTGAGCCCAAAACTGAAAAGGAGGGGGTAGTAACATAGCCTGGTATAGTTCGATGTAGCACAAACTCCAAGGAAATTGATGTAGTACTACTCCTACCACTATACTACTCCTACTACTCTATACTACGAGTACTATGACGCCATCCAACAGTGTCTTGACAGAAGACCGCGAATGACGATTATTCATTCACATTTAAATTTGTTTTCACACAGCAAAATACCCATGAAAACAACACATGGCAAAATTACATGACGAGTGAGGGCTTTGAATGTGCTGGGAGGAGTGGGGCTCGAAGGGGATGTTTGGATCTTGCCCGGTGTCGTGAACTTGACATGGTAGATGCCCTTGTGAAAGGACTTACGTGTGGAGCCATCACAACATAGGTTAGCTCGAAGGGGTTGAACGGGACGAGAGACACGCGTTTACCCAGGTTCATCCCCTTACCAATGAGGTAAAAGCCTACTCCTGCTTTGTGTTGTATTGCTTTAATATCGATTACAAGGGAGCGGAATCGATTGACCTATCTCTCGATAAATTGTTTCTTGTCCCTAACCAGCCGCTGGGTCTTGCCTTTATATACACAGGTCGAGGGCCGGCGACTTACAAGAGTCCAGGACGAGTCACACAATTTAACCGACTCTGGTTGTAAGTAGACTTGCCTTACAAGGCAAGTCATCATTGGGCGGCTCACACCTTTGGGTCTTGAGTCTCCTCCGAGTCTTGTGCCTTCAACAGGTCTGCTTGTAAGCCGTCGTTTTCATGTCTTGTCTCCTTGGGCCTACTCGGGTCCTCACTTAGAGTCGCCAACAGTATAAGTCGGCCCCTCGTGGGCGGGTCATACCATGGGGTTATATCCCCAACATTACCCGCAAATTGATTTCAACCTGTTCATATGAATCTTCATCCATTGGTTGGCAAATCTAATTGACTTCCTCTCCATATGGATCTTCACAAATCTTCATGACCCGCAATGACAAAAGATGATGTCACATTTATTAATTTTAGGAAAATCCCATGACGTCATAACGAATCTTTGCATTAACCAGTGATTCCGAGAATCGAGGCGCCTCCACTTTTGAGATAATGATGTCGTCCCCTCGATTTCCGCGCCTACCATTTTAACGTTGCACCTTTCCCAGGTAAATAGGGATGAGGGTTCCCCTTTTTCACTTTTACCCTCGTCCCTCTCTCTTGTTCTTCTTTCTCATACCATCTATTGCCACTGGAACTCCGCCACCACCACCGAATCTCGTCGAACACCCTGCTTAGGCCGCTGCATCAACCTGTTCGGACGAGAAAACCGCGACGCACCTCCGCTTGTCAGCCATGTCATCTGGTAACTTCCTTCTTCCTCCATAGATCTACATTAGGTCCTGCTAGTTCTTAGCAGTTCATTGGCATTCGCTCCAGTTCATCCATGCCTGGTTTAGATCCAGTATATCAATCTGAAAACAATCTGAAAGTAGCGCTGTAGTAATATTATCTCTTGTCCCATATCTTAGATAGGTCCTTCCTCTTTCAAATCAATGGCCAGCTTACTAGTTATTCCACTGCCATACTTTAGGTCAGAAATAACCTTTCTTTTTTATCTGTCGTAGATCCATAAACATAGTTGCGTCCGGTAAAACTTGTTTGTCCAACACTTAGCGGAATTTTAGCAATTCAGAAACCATTGTCCACTGACCCGCCATACTCTATACAGGTGGCTTACATAAAGACCTTGTAATCTGCCAGCCTCTAGCGGACATAACCATAAATTATAACCCGCCAGCCTCTGGCCGGCTTAAAGTGTTCAATACTTGATATGCTATAGCTTAATCAATTTGAAATCCCCCAGCTCTCTGGAATAGGGCGGCTCATGACATTATAATCTTATATGCGACTTTGTATTGCACTGTTTAACCCGCCGCACCTTAGTTTTTGAACACAGCCCATCACTTCCGACTCATCTTGACAAAAACACCCAGGACTTGCGACTGGATCCCATCTCGGGTTACCAAGGACATACTCAATGAATATGTAACCATGGGGGTTTTAGCTTCCAAAGAGGTCATCCACTAGCGAGCTCCAGGCTCTGAATGTCCTCCTCAACCTCAAGAAGGTGAAGTTGTAGTTTTCATGGATCGTCTACTCCGTGCCTTTTCACCGCCCGGCTCAAAATTCTTCCGGGACGTTCTGCATTTCTAAGATCTTCATCCTCAAGACATCGGTCCCAATTCTGTCTCCAATATATGCAACTTTCAAGTGTGATCTGAAGTATACCTTGGTGAAGAACCCTCTATTGATCTATTCATAGATTATTACAATATCAACTGCCAGACTGAGATGACCGATGGACTTAGTTTGGAGCTCGGAGGCATTACCATTGAGAGGCGAAGGGATGTAACCTTCCTGTCAACCGCCCTACCAAGTCACCACAAAGACTGGAACTACACTTGGTTTTACTGCAAGGACACTTCCCCGGAAGGACAAAACCCCCTGCTGTGTTATCGCCTGTAACGGCTCACCACCAGTGGCCCACTTCAGGGTCAATTGACAGCTGCAGAATGTGGTCTATATGCTTTCACTTTTTCAAAGGTCCGGGCTTTGATTGCCAATGGATTAACTGCTATTGATATGGTCCGCTGCTGGGTTGTGTGGAGGATTTTACCCTTGAGCCGCCGCCCCGTCTTAATGTGCGAGTATACTGTTGATACCAAGGATCCACTATGCTACAACTCAATACAATTACCTGACAAAGAAATCAATGACATTGTCAAATCACTCCTTGGCGAGTCATTGACAAAATGCAACAAGACATGCCTAAATACTTTCTGCACCCTTAAATCCGGCTCCGGCTATAAGTGCCTTGAATAAAATTTGCCTTGCTTGTCAGTCCCTTGAATATCAAGTGTAATCTTATTGTTCGTGTATAACCAGGCCGACTCTACTTTTTGGAGGAAGAAACTTCCAAGCACCACCGCTCCAGCCAAAAGGGCTAAGACTACAGGTGGTGGTCCGGGTTGCCCCAAGAAGCCAACAGCCAACACTAGCTTGAGCTAGATGAGTCAGAGGTAGAACTCGACTCACTTGGTATTCTTTTTATGCAACTTAATGATGATGATTCCCCTCAGGAGGAAGCAGAAACAAGCCATGCTAACACAACCAAAGTAATTCCTATCTCTTCCGACTCAAAACCCTTTCCAAGATAGAAAACACGGCGGGTCATTAGGACAGTAAGATTTTTCCCATCCTCTTGCTTATTTGGACCCAAACTTTCTTTTGAAGAAATAGGAACACGAGCCCGGGCACAATACCTAGTGCAGCTGCCATTAAGAGCTTGTGGCCGGCTTACCCAAAACACCAGCTGCTCAGAAGCGTCGTCATGAGGTCCCTCATAGCCCTACTTTATCTCTTCCACGAGCTGGCCTCATACGGCAACCTCTTAATCCTTCTGACTCGGCATATCAGGAAACATCTCGTTCTTCTGGCGACTCAACTGGAACACAGCTCCCCATGTTTGTGGTTACCCAAGGGTAAGTATTTAAAAAGACTGTCTGTCATTTCATACTCAACATGCTAAATTATCTTCATTATAGGGCCAAGGCAAAGACAGGTAAGAAGCAAAAACTGACCGTCTCTTCCTAAGCTCCAGAAATTGTTGAGCCAGAGAAACAGATGCACGATCCCACTAAGGCCCTTATCCGGGATTTCGAAGATCCCATGAACCAACAAATAGACCCGCCTCCTCAAACTAATACTACCAACCTCGAGGCGGCCATGGATATCAATGATGACCCAGCAACCAGTTATGACCCGCCAAGTCATAAGCCGCCTTCTCCTGCCAAGACGACTAATAAAAACTCGGCTGATGACAACATTGAAGAAGTGACTATTACCGGTTCAACCTACAAGCCGCCCGGAGTATCCACGGTGCTTACCAAGCATTCTACTAAGGATGAAGCACACTTTTCAGAGAAGAACATTCCCAAATTTGGTCTTGAAAACTATACAAATTTAAATGCTAATGAGATGTATTCTGGCTATCTGATTCGTCTTCATACGAGTCGTGATCTAGAGGCCAACTTGGTACATATGATGCGACACAAGTATGAGGTATGAACACATTCCCCTCCTTTTAACTTCTACATATATGTATATTTATCCAGCCCTCAAGTCTTAATCATAGGAAATCCCCATTGAATATGTTTAAGACTTTAGTAGAACTTTGACTTAGAATTTCGGATCGTAGCCCCTAGGACAAGCTTTTATAAGCAGTACGAGCCTAATCTTCATAATATGCACCTGAAAAGAGCCTTGCATAGCCCCCAAGTGTCGGCTTACCGATAAGATGAGCCGGGACTTATAGAAATTTTTCTTAGAAAACACTTCCAAAGCATAATCCCCAAGGGCCGGCTTATATAATACGGATGAGCAGGGTTTTCTGAGTAAAAAAAAGGACTTTGTCACACATTAGCCCCCAAGTGCCTAGTGTATTGCTTGAAATGTGCTTGGGACTAGAAAAGATTTATTCCATAATCAAATTCTTCCATGCTGACTCATATTTATGATCTCTAATTCTCATATGCACGAGGCTTTGAGCCTTAATGACTCACAGTTGGGCGAGTTAAGAAAAGTACGGAAACACCAAGAAGCTGAAACCCTCAATGCTGAGACCAAGTTCAAGTTAGCTTGGAAGAGAATGAAAAACTCAAGGCCAGTTTTACCACGGAGAGAGCCGCCTGTGAGAAGGAGAGGGCCATATTGCTGCAAAGGGTAGAGGCCGCTGAAACTTTACTGAAAACCACAACTATAGAGCTGACCAGCTTAAAACCGTGCATATCTCAGATGACAACCACCATCTTTGGTAAATAGAACTTAAACTTGAATACTTCAGCTACTTTGGCTCTTCATAATTTTTTATTCTGACTCGCCTGGCGACTCACATGTATTTTGCTGAACAGGTCCCAGAAGCTCGAACCTTGGTCAATACATGCTATTAAAGCTGAAGGCCAAATACTCCCTAGTTAAACAATTATAAGTGGAACTCAATGGGCACTTATAGCTATATCCAACGAAAAGTTGCCACCGACTCTCATCAGGACGGTAGTAGATCAATTCTCCATAGTGCCCAAGCAGGTTGAAGAAATGAAGTTCTTAGCCACCCGCTCAGGTGCTATTACAGCGCTCAGTCGAGCTCAGGCATGGCAAGCAGAGCTAGATCCATAGGAAATGGTAACCAGCTGTCAAGGACTAAAGGAGGACGGGTCTCCCTTTGATCAGGATGATTTTGCTAAATGCATTAGAGAAATACATCCCTTGGCGTGCAAACTAGCCAAGGAGATTGATTTAACACAGTATCAACCAGCTTATAACATGGATAATGCCAGGATTAAAGCGCCAACTGTAATATCCCAAATTTCCAATGTGGAATGTTATACATAGATCATACAGCACTGCATATTTCTTAGCATTTTGTGCGTGGCGATCCTCGAAAATTCTAAGCAACTCAAGGACCTACGGAGAGAGTAGGGAATTCTACCGTTTTTTTGTATTTGAGTTCACTCGGATACATGTACGAGGATAGCATTGGTTTTAATTATTTTTCTCTCCTAAAAATATTTCTAAATAAAATATATGAGCGGAGATAATATGACTTCTCCAAAATATCAAAAATATTGGAGGAAAAATATTAAAATCACTTTGGGTATTTATTCGGATTTATTTGCGATTTTATTTGCATAGGTAAAATATGCGTTTTTCGAAATTGCATTTAGGTCCGAGAAAAATGTTCACTTTGTCCTAAATATTATTAGAGGACGGTGAAAATTTATTTCGGAATTTTTGGAGTCCGTTTGATATTTCTTTTGTTAGTTTTCGTACGCCTGGACTCTTTAAAAAAAAGGGAACCGCCTTTGGGCCGTACCCGACTAGGACTCCCCTAGCCGAGGTGCCTTTATAAGCCGAGGCCCAGCCGGCCGACAGCCAGCCCGCCCGCCCCGCCAACCCTAGCTGTCGCCGCCCTAGCGCCGCATTGCCGCCGCCGCCGCCGCGCCCCGCCGCCGCCGGAGTAGCCGCCGGAGTTCATCATTTTTGAGGTAGCCGCCGGTTTTCCGTGAAAACCGATCTGTTCTTTTCGTAAAACCCTAGATTCGTTTTTTTCGTAGACCGGTTCGGTTTTTCTTTTTGGTTTAGTTATTTAGCGGACGTTCGTCTGTACGTTCGTTTTAACGAACGTGGTTCGCCCGTTAGCCGTAAACAGCGAACGTTCTTTCGTTAGCCTGTTCGTCTGTTTTCTTTTTCGGGGTATTTATCCGCGATTATTTCGATCGAGATTTCTGCCCTGATCTTGTTTTTTGTTTTTCTTTTCGCTCGAGAGTCGGAATCAGGTGATTCAAAATCCCAGATTTTCGTCTCGACGTCCTCTTTCCGTTTAACCAACTTGAACACAGTTTTGCTACAGTAAAATTTGACCCTAGATCAAACTAGTAAACGGATCTAGTTTCTTTCGCAGTTTGAGTTTCGTTGCTTCTTTCGATTTGATTCTTTTTGCAAACCGGAGTTCTTAAGTTGAACTTTCTGGTTAGATCTTATCTTTTGAAGTTTTGTTTTTGCATCATTGCTTGATTTCTTATGTATGCTATTGTTTGCTTGCGATAGAATAGTCGGACTGTGAAGCGTGCTACTACGAGTCTCTAGGTTTTGCGAATCATCAGCAAGGCAAGTAACACTTTGATCATACCCTTTTATTACCCAGTTTTTATGCATTAGATCAAACCCTCACACATTGCATGAGTAGGATCTCTTAACTTGTGGGTCTGGGAAGTAGATTGAGGTAGAACCTATTACCTAAAATATTTTCAAACCCTTGGGAGTTACTTCTACTCTATGCTTAGGTTATTATGCTATGCTCGTAGACGTGGTTTGGGTTTGAGTGAAATCCATGACAGATGTTAGTTGTTAATTAATGGTTCAACTTAAGGTGGCTACTTGAATACACATCTGGGTCGATTGGTTGCAGGGCACCTGGGGAATCCAGTGTTATCCTAGGAAATCCCGGGGTTTCCGTGTGATTGTCCTATGGAATGCCACCCAGGCTCAAAGGGATCATAAAACTATTCATGCTAGAAACTTCCGTGTGCAGCCACAATGCCATTATGGGCTCTGGCATAGTTGAGTAAGTTGTGGGAAACCTTTCCATGATGGGCTTGCAGATGTAGAGGGATTGTGGGTGTACCGGCCTATCTATTAATTAAGGGGACCTCTTTGGAAAGACTGTGTCTCGGTCACCCGTTTCTCAAACACCATGTAGTGCGAGAAATTAAATGGAGGCAATCGAGTCTTGTGGGGAAGGTGCACAAACCTCTGTAGAGTGTACAAACTGATCATGATTAGCCATATCCCCGGTTATGGACAATCTTGAGTATATGGTACTTGAATTATTGGTTGATCTCATCACTCTAAAGTTAATTTGTTGGGTTAATGATTACTTTAATTGGGATTGAGTTGGAGGTACCTTCTCAATGATGTTTCAACTACCATGATAGTTAAAAATAAAATTTATTCCTTTGTTGTAGGGAAAAATTGGCTTTACGCAAAAATTTAACCTTAGAGCCTCCACGAGCCAAATATGCATATAGTGTAGCCTTTATTTCTGTTACTTGCATCTTCTGTGTTATCTTGCCATCATATTCCATGTGCCGACCCGTTTCGGGCTGCAACATGTTACGTTGCAGACTTTTCAGCCGTGGAGTAAGACGTTCTAGGTCATTTGTCATGCACTCATATATGCCGTTGGAGTTGATGGACTCACTTATCTTCCAAGCCTTCTGCTGTTATTTTGCTAGATGGCCTTAAGCCATAGACTTTCGTAATAAGTTCTCTTTGGAGACACTCGATGTAATGAGTGTGTGATTGCCACTTTGTTATAAATCCTTCAAGTACTGTGTGTGTCAGCATTACCGATCCAGGGTTGACACTGAATCATAGAGACTTCGGTCCATTCGGATCGTGGTCGCTACAAGATGGTATCAGAGCACACGTTGACTGTAGGACACGACCACTAAGATAAACCCTAGGTCACTCTTCTCTACTCATTTCTGACTTCTCTCCATTTTATACTTCTTTAGTATGGTGGACCCAAGGAACAAGTTCACGCAACCGGTTGAAGACACACCTTTTGGATGACACTTGAAGGAAGTCACTAGGTACCGGAATATAGGAATACCTAGCTTTACCAGAACCTACACCGCCACTTTACTAGAAGAGAAGCGATGGAGCATTCAAGTTGAAATCCCCGGGAGAACCTTCGCACCATCCACTGAGCCAATAGAGTTTTCTTTTGATGCACCAACCTGGAGCCTAGGCAAGAGTATGGCATCCCACATCACTATGGGAAGGATCGGAGTAGTCTACAAGCAGGAGCTGAAGGACACTATCTACCAGATTTGTGGATGCCGAGATGAGCGTTGGGACATGATCAGCACCCGGAAGGACATGTCCATTGCAGCATTCATCCAGGAGTTAAACCAGCACCTTCGACGACAGGAGCACCATATGTGTGCAGGGATGATAGATTTTAAGAAGGCACTAAACAGGAAATTCCAGCTAGAAGAAGAACTCAAGTCTACTCGTGACGGATACGAGGAGGAGATGTTGATACTAGTGGAGAAGAATGATGATTTGACAAGGAAGGTAGGAGAATTCATGGGAGATCCCGCACCAGGTAGGGAAGAAGAGGAAGAGGAACCCAAGGAGATTCGTTCTGAAGATTACATCATCATCGACGACACGGATTCAGACACCGATGATAGTGATGACGAAGACTATGAAGATGAAGCTGGAGCAGACATCATGGGAATCTTCCGCCGATCAAAATTTCTAGATGACCACCATAGGACTAGTAGTTTTCCCCCACAAAGTAGTATTTAGAGCATTTTGTAACGTTAGTTAGATCTTTGTAAGACCTTGCTTGAAATTGATTCGTGTGATATGATTGTGTTTGTCTCTTGTGCATATGGGTAGTGATTTTCCCTTAGACCTCAATTCTATTCTAATCTCTTCCCTCTACACCATCAGATGCCTCCGAGACCTGAGCCTGGATTTGAGTTTCCCCCTGAGCTCACTCAGTTGATCCAGAAGCAGAACACTTTGATGCAACTTCTTGTCCAGAACACTCAGAACAACCAAAACAACAACAATCCTCCACCACCACCACCCGTGGACAACCTGACACGTTTCTTAAGGTTGCAACCACCGGTGTTTGCTAGCAGCATTGAACAAATAGTTGCTGATGACTGGCTGCGCAATATTGGAAGGGATTTGACCATAGCCAATTGCTCGGATGGTGAGAAGGTGCGATTTGCCGCACATCAGTTATCTGGACCAGCCGTATCATGGTGGGAGAATTACACAGCCACTTTTCCTATAGCCAATGTCACTTGGGAGCAGTTCCAGCAAGCTTTTCTCACTGCCCATGTCTCAACTGGAGCTATGAGCATGAAGAAGCGGGAGTTTCGCAACTTGCGCCAAGGAAATCGTACTGTGGCTCAGTACGTACATGAGTTTAGTACCCTATCTCGTTATGCCCTAGATGACGTGGCCACAAATGCCGCTAAGCAGGAGAGATTTATGGAAGGGATAAATGATGAGATGAGCGTACAGTTGATGGTGGCAACCTTCAACAACTACCGGGAGTTGGTAGATAAAGCTCTTATGATTTAAGGGAAGCAGCAGCAGATTGAGAGCCGCAAGAGGAAGTATGGACAAGGAAGGAATAATTCTGGAGCCCAGCAGAAGCCCCGATCTACTCCGAATTCGGGAGGATACACCCATAACCATGGAAGCCACACCCACACCGGAGGAAGTTCCCACAACAACAATGGCTCCCAGAATGGGAATGGGAATGGAGCAAACAACAATCATAATCGCTCTACCCCGTCCACACCCGCCAAGAAGTATTTCAGCCACGTCACCTGTTACAAGTGCGGGAAGAATGGCCATTATGCCAATGAGTGCCCTGAAGCTAAGAATGGGAACGGCAATGGAAGCGCTGGAAAGAAGCCCAACCCATTCAACAAAGGACAAGTGAACCACGTGACCGTGAGGTTGAAGAGCAACCAGATGCGGTGATCGGTAAATTTTTGGTTAAGTCATTTACCGCAGTAGTTTTTTCGATACTAGTGCATCGCATTCATACATTTCAAGGGGATTCGTAAATAGACATAAGATGCCCACCCAAGACCTTAAGACCCACATGTTAGTAAGTTCATCCGGAGTAGAGTATATGGCACATCAAGGATGTTTTCAGACGCCATTGGTCATAGACGCCATGTTTTCCCCTCAGACCTGATAGTTTTGGAGTCACAAGGATTGGATGTGATACTAGGTATGGATTGGCTATCGATGTATGGAGGGAACATCGATTGTGCCAACAAGTCTATTTTGCTTACCACCCTGGAGGGAAAACAGATCAAGTATGTATCTAGGCATTCGCCTATACGAACACAAGTACATTCTCTCACGGAAGTTATTCAGGAGGAAGTGCCGGTAGTAAAGGATTATCTAGATGTTTTTCCAGAGGAGCTACCTGGCATGCCACCGGATAGGGATATTGAGTTTTTGATTGAGCTGTTGCCTGGCACCGGACCTATATCGAAGAGACTATATCGGATGCCAGCGAATGATCTGGAGGAGATCAAGAAGTAGATTAAGGAGTTATTGGAGAAAGGTTTTATTCACCGGAGTTCATCACCTTGGGGAGCCCGAGTGCTTTTGGTCGAGAAGAAGGATGGATCGTTAAGAATGGTCGGTGATTATCGTGCACTGAATGAAGTGACTATTAAGAATAAGTACCCGCTACCGATGATCAATGATTTGTTCGACCAACTCCAGGGAGCAAAAGTATTCTCCAAGATCGATCTACGATCTGGATACCACCAGTTGAAGATCCGAGAGAAGGACATACCTAAGACAGCCCTCACCACAAGGTACGGGCTATATGAGTATACGGTTATGTCATTTTGATTGGCTAACGCCCCTGCCTATTTCATGAGTATGATGAACAAGGTGTTCATGGAGTTCTTGGATAAGTTTGTCATGGTATTCATTGATGATATTTTGGTGTACTCGAAGAATGAAGAGGAACACGCGGAGCATTTGCGTTTGGTACTGGAGAAGCTCAGAGAACATCAGTTGTATGCCAAGTTTAGCAAATGCAAGTTTTGGTTGAAGGAAGTTGGATTCCTAGGGTATGTTATATCGGGAGAAGGTCTAGCAGTGGACCCCGTCAAAGTGCAGGCAGTCACTGAATGGTTGGCACCAACTTCAGTTGGATAGATCCATAGTTTTCTTGGACTCGCGAGATACTACCGGAGATTCATAGAAAATTTCTCCAAGATTGCTAAGCCAATGACGACATTGTTGAAGAAGGAGACAAAGTTCAATTGGACTGAAGAGTGTGAAGAAAGTTTCCAGGAATTGAAGAAACGGTTGACGACAGCACCAGTGCTGATATTGCCAGATATACGCAAGGAGTTCCAAGTGTACTGCGATGCTTCACGCTTAGGACTTGGAGGAGTGCTTATGCAGGATGGAATAGTTGTTTCTTATGCATCTCGACAACTGTGACTGCACAAGTTGAATTATGTGACGCACGATCTGGAGTTGGCAGCTGTAGTGCACACATTCAAAACCTGGAGACATTTCTTTATTGGAAATCGTTGTGATGTGTACATGGATCACAAGAGTTTGAAGTACATTTTCACTCAGAAGGAGCTGAACCTCAGACAGAGGAGATGGTTGGAACTCATAAAGGATTATGATATGAAGCAGCACTATCACCCAGGAAAGGCCAATGTTGTTGCAGACGCTCTGAGCCAGAAGAGTTATGCAAATACCTTAGAAAAAGGGGAAATGCCTGTCAGGCCCAAGATGCGATTCTATCCCGATCACGTGACACTTACGTGATTGGGGCATAACCGCATTTCGGGCGCTTAGCAAGATGGATATCATTACATCATACCATTACATACATACATGGGGGATACAACAATACATACAAATCTCATGAATACAACAACACCAATACAAGGTATCCGACTACGGATACAAACAAGAAAAGCACGAAGACATCCATCTGCTATCCCAGGCTGCCGACCCGGAACCTAACCCAAGACTGAAGAAGAAGAAGGAACTCCAACACAACGATCATTGCTCTCACGTCAAGACATCAGAAACCTGCACCTGCAACTGTTGTTGTAGTATCTATGAGCCACGCGGACTCAGCAAATCCCATAACCATGGGTAACAAGACTATCAAAGCTTAATAGGTAGGAAGAGGTAAAGTGGTGAGGTTGCAGCATCGGCTAAGCAATATATGGTGGCTAACTTACGAGTACAAGAATAAGATGAGCATCTACGCAAACGGCCGCAAACTAGTAGTGATCGCTAAAGATCCTGAACTACCTACGAGTCAAACATAACTCCATCGTGTTCTCTTCTCAAAGTGAAAAGAGACAGCCACGGTTACTCACACAGTTGTGTGTTTTACTTCGGATCCTCTGTCAAGTTTGATACAACCGGACATTAACAATTTCCAATCTGCCACATAACCACGGGCACGGCTTTCGAAATATCATAACCCTGCAGGGGTGTCCCAACTTAGCCCATCACAACCTCTCACGATTAGCTGAAGTGATAAATATAATATTATCACCCCTTATCTTAGGGAAATCCGATCAGGCTAGGCATCCCGGTGCACAAGACATTTCGACAATGGTAAAACAAGTCCAGCAAGACCTCCCGGTGTGTCGACACCCTGATAGTAGCCGCGCGTATCTCGTCTCAGGCCACGACCGGATGGGCGATAGTACGAGTAAAACCAATCCTTGAGTTTCCCCATGGTGGCCCCGCAGAACCCCCGTTTGGGGCCAACACCATCAGCACTGCCCCCCCCCCTGCTATGTAGAAAGAATCCTCGGGTAGCGCTAACTCCCTATGCAATTTAATTAATTAATTAAGTTGTTATTATGAGCAAGTTAAAGCCAATGTTGGGCCTTGCTGGAGGAGTTTTATTCAAAGACGAACTGTCAAGGGGTCCCCATATACCCAACCGTGTAAGGAACGCAAAATAAAGGAACATAATGCCGGTTTATCGGCGCCTAAGGTGGCATGAGTGGAACAAAATACCAAGCAAAAGGCCAAGCCTTCCACCCATGCCCAGTATATAGGTGTGTTAATAATAATAATAGATTTTGTGATATTCCAACAACAAGTTCCCTCCTGGAACGATCTTCATCTTCACCTGCAGCTAACAATGCTATAAGAGGGGCTGAGCAAGCGGGCAACATAGCCAAACAATGGTTTATGCTAGGAGGGTGTCAAAGGTTAGAGGTTTCATGGCAACAAGGAGAGGGGCTGACAATAAGATGGGTAGCGCGACATGTAACGATAGCATCAAGACAACTAAGCAAAGGCAATGATAGTAAAGGTATCCAAGGGTATTGTCATCTTTCCTGAGATCCCGCAAGGAAGAAGAACGGTTCCATGAAGAAGACGGAGAAGAAGCCTTGAAGAGGAACCACGGGTAGGCGAACAAATCCTCACGATCGCAACGGAACAAGCACTAACGAGAAGAAGCAAGCAATACGGTAAACACACAACACAAGATCATTACAATATGCTCAACCAAGTATGATGCAAGACAGTTCTATATAGGAAGCACTACAAGTCTATACAGGAAGCATAACATGACAAGGATGGAAGCACAGAAAAACAACACAATAACATGACAATATGCTCAAGCAAGTAGGATGCACGACAAGTCTACATATGATGCACAGCAAGTCTATACAAGAAGCAAAACGTGGCAAGGTAGGAAGCACAGCAAAACAACACAAGTCTATATATGATGCATTACATGGCAAGGTATGATGCATGACAAGTCTATACAGGAAGCAATACATGGCAAGGTAGGAAGCACAGGAAAACAACACAAGTCTATATGATGCAATACATGGCAAGGTATGATGCATGACAAGTCTATACAGGAAGCAAAACATGGCAAGGTAGGAAGCACAGCGGATGCACTTAGGATGCATTACAGGACAACATAGGAAGCACACTAGAACAACACAAGAACAAGACAATATGCTCAAGCAAGTAGGAAGCAAGACATATCTATATAGGATGCAAAACATGGCAAGGCAGGAAGCACTCAAAACAACACAAGTCAACAAGTTTAAAATGAGGCCGGAAACTACATATAATAAAACCGGTAAGTCCTCATATGCATAGTTTGAAATTAGTTCAGATCTGAGCAAACCTTAAGTTAAAATTGTTAAACAGCAAGTTAACATGCACCATCATGATCTACATGAAAATCTAGTCAAGTTGCATATAAAGTTTGTTTAATTCGGAGCTACGGCCTAGAAGATATGAGCAAAACAACACAAGCATGGCAATGGTGCAAGATGCACCCAAACATCAAGAAAACTCACTCCCAAACATGAAAACAATATGATATTATGATTCTACATGCCAAATTACACAAGTTTCATATAAGGAACACTCCAAACGGAGCAACGGGCTAAAATATACACATGAAACAAGATATAACAACAAGCTGAAGTTAACAGCCACATAGCAACTTTGGAGCATGGTAAATATATACTACAACACTCAAACATGGTGACAAGAAGCATGGACATGAAGTAGACATATCCTACAGCAAACAACTCCATTGGAGCATCTCCATAGGAGGCATGGATCAATAGCAACAAGCTACAACATTTTGACCATGACAATAAAAACCTGATAGCAATATTTTATAGCAACTTGGGAGCAAGAATTAAATAAGCTACAGCAAGTCAAATGAGCAAGGGAAGGCATGAATGGATAGACAACAACATATACAACAAGTAATGATCAATGGCCACCCCAAAACTAACGTGGATTTACCAAGGGCATCAAGCAAACATAGCATCAGGATATTACAGATTCCAGACTTAGTGAAATTTCACTAAGTGTTAAAACAGTAACAACAACATGGCATGTTTGCAAGCATGTTTAAGTCACCTCAAAGCATATCATGGCAAATGGTTTTCACCATAGCAAAGAACACATCATGGAGAATCTAAAACATCTAGGCATGTGACATGGGGACAAACACATCAATAGCAACAAGCTCCTCAACTAGGCATCTCGTAACAAGTTACAAAACCTAACAACCACATGCACTTTTGCAACAGAGATAAACATGGAAAAATGAACTCTAACATGCATGCTATAGCAACCAACATGTAGAGCATCTCATGATGAACATTTTGACATCTGATTTGCTTCATTTGGATAAACATGCACCAAGTTATCATATCTCAAACATAGCAACAAAATAACAAGTAGCAGCAGTTTATATCAAGTAGCACCCTTGCAAAAGATATTAGAGCAACTAGATGAACTCAAATGAGCATGCCACAATGGAACAATGTGTAGAGCATGTCACCACGATCATTTTGACATATCATTCACTCAATTTGGACAAGTACACACAAAGTTATCAATATGCAAAGATAGCAACATAATATCAGATTCTGAGGACTAGGCATATTTTGACACGGGAAAAAAAAACAAAACGAGCGCAAAGTAAGTATTCATCGCACGAGCGGGGAATAGGGCTTCTCACCATTAGGCCGGG
This sequence comes from Secale cereale, assembly GCA_902687465.1. Classification (NCBI taxonomy): domain Eukaryota; kingdom Viridiplantae; phylum Streptophyta; class Magnoliopsida; order Poales; family Poaceae; genus Secale; species Secale cereale. The sequence goes on from LR738714.1 coordinate 219,004,505, forward strand.
CCCATGAAGGGGAGAGGAAGCAGGTGGGCCGTGGGCCTTGGCGGGGCTGGGCCGCGCGGTGGCTGCAACCCACGAGGCGTTGGGGCGGTCGGTTCGTCGTCCTCCCGACGCACGAGGGAGCCGGCCATGGCAGCATCGGCGGCGGCGGGAGCCCGCAGCAGGGAGGTCGGGATGAGGCCGGAACCACGGGAACGGAGCGGCGGCGAGTGGATCCGGGCAGCTCCGCCCCGGATCTGGCCGGAGGAGGACCAAGTGGCGGCTCCGCGGCCGTGCCTCGCGAGCGAGCAACCTGGGGATGGCGGCGGCAAGATCGTGGCTCGGGGTGACGGGAAGGGTTCCGAGGCAGCGGTGCGGCGGCGGCAAGGCTCAACGGCAGCGGGGCGGAGGCAGGCGGCGGTGCGAGCAGGTCGAGGTCGCCGGAGGCGCGAGGAGGCTGACGTGCGCTGGCACGCAGGCGCTCGGCGACGGTTGCGTGGGCTCGTTCGGGCCAGCTGCGGCCCGGGGCGGGCCAGAGATGGGCCTGGCGCGGGTGGAGGGAGGCTGGGGCGACGTGGCGCACGCCCATTGGCCCCTGGTGGCTGATGTGGCGGCGCCAACCCGTGGAGAGGCGCCACGTGGCGACGGTGAGGTGGATGCGCCTGAATTGGAGGAGGAGGGGGTTGGCTGCGCACGGAATTTGATGGGGGAGGGGGCTAGAGGTAGGGGAAGGCCTAGGGGATGCCCAAAATGGACATGCGGGTGCTTAAATAGGCAGGGAGTAGGTTTACGGGGTTTTTTTGGGGCTGATCTGGACCCTCGGATCGAAATCGAACGACTCCGGAGCGGAGGGGGAGTAGGCTGGGCCTAGATGGGCTGTGTAAAGGGTGTGGGCTGAGATGAGAGGAGAAGGAGAGAGACCCGCGGGGGTTTTCGCAGACCGAAAATGTCCGAAATTTTAACCGGCGACTAGTGCCGCTATATATATCCGTTGGGCTATCAAACGAGCTCCGAATGCGATGAAATTTGGCAGGAGGCCTGTCTACGCTATAATAAGACCAGACGCCAAGTTTCAACCCATTTCGAGAACGTTTCACGGCCACTCATAAAATAAATATTCGGAGGCACCGCGGGCGCGTGCGAGTGTGTCTGGGCTCAGAACGGACAACAGAGAGGATGAGGGAACTCAGACGGATGCATGTTTTGAAAACATGTTGATGCGACACACATGATGACATGGCAAGATGCAACACGCAAGAAGATGACATGGCACTGACAACGAATAACTGGCTGACACCTGGCGCACCGGTCTCGGGGTGTCACAATGCCCCAGGAGATAGCAGAAGATCTCTGGGAGCTTCGTTTGGAGATAGGCCCTAGATGTTTCATTGCAACGTTGGAGGTTCAGTCAACATTGCCGGGGAAGATACGCAAAGCCCAGAAGGACGACAAAGAGATTTCCGAGATAAAGAAGAGGATGAGTGAAGGAAAAGCAAAAGGATTTCGTGCTATGTGCCCAACAACCCGGAGATCAGGAAGTTGATACTACAGGAAGCACAAGATTCACCATACTCGATACACCCCGGAAACACCAAGATGTATTTGGATTTGAAGGAACGTTTCTGGTGGACGGGAATGAAGAAGGATATTGCTGAGTATGTAGCCGTATGTGATGTATGCCAAAGAGTAAAGGCAGAGCATCAGAAGCCAGCGGGATTGCTACAACCTATGCCGATACCCGAATGGAAGTGGGAGAAGCTTGGCATGGATTTTATCACCGGATTGCCCATTACCAAAGCAGGATATGACTCAATTTGGGTAGTAGTGGACCGTTTGACCAAGGTAGCCCACTTTATCCCCGTGAAAACCACATACACCAGTGCGAAGTTGGCCAAGATATATATGACCAGGATCGTATGTCTGCACGGAGTTCCGAGGACCATTGTATCAGATAGAGGAACACAGTTCACCTCAAAGTTTTGGCATCAGCTACACCAAACTTTGGGAACTAGGCTGGAATTCAGCACAGCTTTTCATCCGCAGACCGACGAACAGACCGAGATAGTCAACCAGATTCTGGAGGACATGTTGAGAGCTTGTGCGCTAGATTATGGATCTTGTTGGGATGACAATTTGCCCTACGCTGAGTTCTCATACAACAACAGTTACCAGGCCAGTTTGAAGATGGCACCGTTCGAAGCATTGTACAGGAGGAGATGCCGAACACCGTTAATGTGGGATGAAGTTGGAGAATGACAGTTGTTTGGACCAGACTTGATCAAAGAGTCTGAGGAGAAGGTTAAGTTAATTCGAGATAGATTGAAGGTAGCTCAGTCCAGGCAGAAGAGTTATGCGGACTCGAAGCGCAAGGAGATAGCCTATGAAATCGGAGACAGAGCGTACTTGAGAGTATTGCCTCTGCGAGGAGTTAAACATTTTGGAGTCAAGGGAAAACTAGCCCCAAGATTTGTGGGACTTACCGTGTTTTGGAACGCATGGGAGAGGTTGCCTATAAGTTGGAGTTGCCCGAAGGATTGTCAGGAGTGCATGATGTGTTTCATGTTTCGCAGCTTAAGAAGTGCCATGCGGAGGTGGCCCATATCCCGCTGAGAGACACAGTACCCCTGGAAGCAATTTAGGTGGATAGTGATCTTACTTATGAGGAGAAGCCTGTTAAGATTCTCGAATTTTCGAGCAGAGTCACCCGCAGTAAGGTTATCAAGTTTTGCAAAGTTCAGTGGAGTCACCACACCGAGGAAGAAGCCACCTGGGAACGAGAAGATGATCTACGCAAGGACCACCCACACCCGTTCTCTAGCCAAGCCGAATCTCGAGGGCGAGATTCATTCTAAGGGGGGTAAGTTTGTAACATCCCAAATTTTCAATTTGGAATGTTATACATAGATCATACTGCATTGCATATTTCTTTGCATTTTGTGCGTGGCGATCCTCGAAAATTCTAAGCAACTCAAGGACCTAAGGAGAGAGTTGGTATTCTACCGTTTTTTGTATTTGAGTTCACTCGGATACCGGTACGAGGATAGCATTGGTTTTAATTATTTTTCTCTCCTAAAAATATTTCTAAATAAAATATATGAGCGGAGATAATATGACTTCTCCAAAATATCAGAAATATGGGAGGAAAAATATTAAAACCACTTTTGGTATCTATTCGGATTTATTTACGACTTTATTTGCATAGGAAAAATACGGGTTTTTCAAAATTGCATTTAGGTCCGAGAAAAATGTTCACTTTGTCCTAAATATTATTAGAGGACGGTGAAAAATTATTTCAGATTCTTTGGAGTCCGTTTAGTATTACTTTTGTTAGTTTTCGTACGCCAGGACTCGTTAAAAAAAGGGAACCGTCTTTGGGCCGTACCCGACTAGGACTTCCCTAGCCGGGCGGCCTTTATAAGCCGAGGCCCAGCCGGCCGACAGCCAGCCCGCCCGCCTCGCTAACCCTAGCCGCCGCCGCCGCCGCTGCCGTGCCCAGCCGCCGCCCGCCACCGAGCCGCCCGCCGCCGCCGGAGTTCGTCGTTTTCGAGGTAGCCACCGGTTTTCCGTAAAAACCGATCGGTTCTTTTCGTAAAACCCTAGATTCATTTTTTTCATAGATCGGTTCGGTTTTTCTTTTCTGTTTAGTTATTTATCGGACATTCGTCCGTACGTTCGTTTTAACGAACGTGCTTCCCCCGTTAGCCGCAGACAGCGAACGTTCGTTCGTTAGCCTGTTCGTCAGTTTTCTTTTTCGGGGTATTTATCCGCGATTATTCCGATCGCAATTTGTGCCCTGATCTTGGTTTTCGTTTTTCTTTTCGCTCGAGAGTCGGAATCAGGTGATTCAAAATCCCAGATCTTCATCTCGACGCCCTCTTTCTGTTTAACTAACTTGAACAAAGTTTTGCTACTGTAAAATTTTACCCTAGATCAAACTAGTAAACGGATCTTGTTTCTTTCGCAGTTTGAGTTTCGTTGCTTCTTTCGATTTGATTCTTTTTGCAAACCGGAGTTCTTAAGTTGAACTTTCTGGTTAGATCTTATCTTTTGAAGTTTTGTTTTCGCATCATTGCTTGATTGCTTATGTATGCTATTGTTTGCTTGCGATAGAATAGTTGGACTGTGAAGCATGCTACTACGAGTCTCTAGGTTTTGCGAATCATCAGCAAGGCAAGTAACACTTTGATCATACCCTTTTATTACCCAGTTTTCTATGCATTAGATCAAACCCTCACACATTGCGTGAGTAGGATCTCTTAACTTGTGGGTCTGGGAAGTAGATTGAGGTAGAACCTATTACCTGCATTATTTTCAAACCCTTGGGAGTTACTTCTACGCTAAGCTTAGGTTATTATGCTATGCTCGTAGACCTAGTTTGGGTTTGAGTGAAATCCATGACATATGTGAGTTGTTAATTAATGGTTCAACTTAAGGTGGCTACTTGAATACACATCTGGGTGGATTGGTTGCAGGGCACCTGGGGAATCCAGTGTTGTCCAAGGAAATCCCGGGGTTTCCGTGTGATTGTCCTATGGAATGCCACCCAGGCTCAAAAGGATCATAAAACTATTCATGCTAGAAACTTCCGAGTGCAACCACAATGCCATTATGGGCTGTGGCATAGTTGAGTAAGTTGCGGGAAACCTTTCCATGATGGGCTAGCAGATGTAGAGGGATTGTAGGTGTACCGGCCTATCTATCAGTTAAGGGTTCCTCTTCGGAAGGACTGTATCTCGGTCATCCGTTTCTCAAACACCATACAGTGCGAGAAATTAAACGAAGGCGATCGAGTCTTGTGGGGAAAGTGCACAAACCTCTGCAGAGTGTACAAACTGATCATGATTAGCCGTGTCCCCGGTTATGTACAATCTTGAGTATCTGGTACTTTAATTATTGGTTGATCTCATCACTCTAAAGTTAATTTGTTGGGTTAATGATTACTTTAATTGGGATTGAGTTGGAGGTACCTTCTCAATGATGTCTCAACTACCATGATAGTTAAAAATAAAATTTATTCCTTTGTTGTAGGGAAAAATTGGCTTTACGCAAAAACTTTAACCTTAGAGCCTCCACCAGCCAAATATGCATATAGTGTAGCCTTTATTTCTGTTACTTGCATCTTCTGTGTTATCTTGCCAGCATATTCCATGTGCTGACCCATTTCGGGCTGCAACATGTTACATTGCAGACTTTTCAGCCGTGGAGTAAGACGTTCTATGTCGTTTGTCATGCACTCAGCTATGTCGTTGGAGTTGATGGACTCACTTATCTTCCAAGCCTTCCGCTGTTATTTTGTTAGATGGCCTTAAGCCATAGACTTTTGTAATAAGTTCTCTTTGGAGACACTCGACGTTATAAGTGTGTGATTGCCACTCTGTTATAAATCTTTCAAATACTGTGTGTGTCAGCATTACCGATCCAGGTATGACACTGAAACACAGAGACTTCGGTCCATTCGGATCGTGGTCGCTACACCAACTCATGACATCGTAGACCTCACCCAACCAAGGTGTAAGCATACTTCTGCTCCTGACATTGATCTTGCGCCAATTATCAATGATGAAGTCATTTTTGAAACCTTATCTGGTGTCGATTGGACGTCAGTTGATCTCCAGATGGCAGATGAAGAAGAGCTGGCACAAGTTGACTCGGAAGCCTCGGCCTCAGGGCGTGACGAAAACAACAACTCATCAGGTCAAAATCCAGACGGTGCTGACACCGGCTTAACGGAGTAGTATGGCTCCAGAAACACTTAATCACAACTTTTTGGCTAAGCTATAGCCTTGTAATAGGATATCTTTCCGAACAATGATCCATCTTGTCATGCCTTCGTGCATGTTAACTTTCGACTTTTGAGCCAGTAGCGGAACTTTATCACACGCTTGATGCAACCATATATATATGAGCCGAACCAAAACTCTTATTTTCATTTGAAGTTTTGTATGTCCTGCAAAGAAAAATAAAATAACTAATTTGTCGGCAACTTAAAGTCCAAAGCCAAAGTGGGTGACAACCCAAAAATATGGAACCTTATATGATTGTTGAAAATATGACAATTAAGGCTATTCAAGAAAAAATATACTGGCGACTTAAAGCCAAAACCTAGGGCAGGTGACAACTCGAATTTCTCAAACATGAGAAGCATAAACTAGAGCCCGACGACCCTGGTAATCAAGATTTGCACACAAAGCAAACTTAGGATAAAAATCATCCAACAAATCCCGAAGGGGAAACATGCAACAGAGCTCAAATATTTGTTAGGGCGGTTTTCCAAAACACGACCAAATAAGTAGGCTCACATGCCTTGTGCTTTCAAGGCTGCACATCTGTTTGAGTTTATCCTAGTTCACTGTAAGCCGGCTCTCATGTGACAGAAGTCGACGTTTTAACCTTAACAAGTTTAGGGTCTTAAAAATATTTTATGTTAAGAGTTCGGCAGGTCACTTGGAGTAGCAAGTTGCAAACAAGCAGGTGTAACTCACGATATGGTGAGTCAGGCCGTTCAAGAGTGTATGAAAGCTAAACCTCAGTTGGTTGGAAGCCCCCAAGTGACTTTATGACCAGTTAATAAAGACTCAGATACAAAGAAATGAAATGACAGAGGCCATGCATTTGTTAGGGATGCTGGCTTTATTTTATTGATCATAAAAGAAATATACATCGACAGAAATATGTACAATGGGGAGAGCCGGTGACTCAATTATAGTAAGGCAGAAGTTGACCAATGTTCCATGGCATGTTGGTCTCCTCCTCATAGGTGTGTGACTTCTGGTGTTCACGTATGTCAATGAGATAATACGATCCATTGTTAAGAGTCTTATTGATCACAAAAGGTCCTTCCCAAGGTGGAGACAGCTTATGCAAATCTGTAAGTTCTTGAATCAACCGGAGGACCAAATCGCCTTCTTGAAACGCCCGAGTCCTGACTCTGCGGCTTTGATAGCGATGCATGTCTTGGTGGTATATTGTCGAATGAGCCGCTGCAAGGTCACGCTCTTCATCCAAAGCATCGAGTGTGTTCTGCCTTCCTATCTCATTATCAGTTTTAACATAAGGCGCCACCCTAGGCGAGTCATGACCATGAAGAAAGGCGTATAGCCTGTTGATCTTTTGGGAATAGTAATGATAATCCAAAGCACTAAGGATAATTCCTCAATCCAGCAACCCGGCGTGCGCTCCAAAGGAACAATAAGTCGAGTTTTGATGCATCTCAAAATTTCCTGATTAGCCCTTTCTGGTTGACCATTCGACTGCGGATGAGCCACAGAAGAAACATAAAGACGGATATGCTCTTGTTGACAAAACTCGTTCATAGCACCCTTAGACAGATTAGTGCCATTATCAGTAATAATACTATGAGGGTAATCAAAGCGGAAGATTAGTTTTTTAACAAAATGAACTGTAGTCGCTGCATCACACTTGTTGACCGGCTCTGCCTCAACCCACTTCATAAACTTGACAACCGCCACCAAAAGGTGGTTCTTCTTATCCTTAGACCTCTTGAATGCTCCAACCATATCAAGCCCCTGAACTGCAACTGACCAAGTTATTAGAATCATCCACAATTCTTGAGCCGACACATGAGCCTGCCTTGCAAACTTCTGACACCCATCACACTTACTTACGATGTTCTGTGCATCAGCATGAGCCGTCAACAAATAAAATCCATGACAAAAATCTTTAGTCACCAAAGACTTTGAACCAGCATGATGACCACAGTCGCCCTCATGAATGTCTCATAAGATTTCACAGCCCTCCTCGGGAGAGATACATCACTGGAACACACGTGTCACATTGCGCCGGTGTAACTCGCCATTGATGACTGTCATAGACTTGGTCCTCCTGGTGATCTGTCATGCTAAAGTTTCATCCTGAGCTAACTCGCCCGGGGTCATATAAGCCAGATAAGGTAAAGTCTAATCAGGAATGACATGAAGAACCGCCACCAACCGTGCCTCCGGGGTTGCAATAGAAAGGTCTTCTTCAGACGGCAATTTGAAAGAAGGATTGTGAAGCACATCGAGGAACAAATTAGGAGGCACGGCTTACGTTGAGAACCAAGCCAGCTTAAAAGCGTCCGCCGCCTCATTCTTCGGCGGATCAAGGTGATCCACCTAATAACCCATAAAATGGCCTGCAATATTATCAACCGCCCGTCGATAAGCCGGCATGAGTGGGTCTTTGGAATCCCATTTGCCAGAGACTTGCTGAGCCACAAGATCAGAGTCGCCCAAACACCTGACCTACCTCAAATTCATCTATTTGGTCATGTGAAGGCCGTGAAGCAAAGCTTCATAATCAGCTGCATTATTAGTGCAAGGAAAGATTAGCCTTAAAACGTAACAGAATTTTTCACCTCGTGGGGAAGTCAAAATAACTCCAGCCCCCGAGCCTTCTAACTGCCTAACCCATCAAAATTGATCGTCCAATATGTACTGTGAGGCTTCTCCTCAGGCATCTGCAATCCTTTCCAGTCATTTATGAAATCCACCAATGCCTGAGACTTAGTGGTTGTTCTTGGCCCATACTTCAAACCATGAATACTAAGTTCAATTGCCCACTTAGCAACCCGCCTTGTAGCCTCTTTGTTCTGAATAATATCTCCTAAAGGAGCAGAACTAGCCACAGTAATAAGGTGACCAAGAAAATACTATTTAAGTTTTCGACTCGCCATGAACACCCCATAAACTAGCTTCTGCCAATGTGGATATCGTTGCTTCGACTCAATCAACACCTCAATAACTAATATGCCGGCCACTGAATAGGATATTCCTTACCCTCCTATTTGCGTTCCACAACTATTTCCCCACTGATAGCTTTGCTATTAGCCAGCACATATAGGAGCAAGGGTTCTTTCTCAACTGGAGCAGCAAGGACGGGCGGCTCAGCTAGCTGTTTCTTGAGCACCTCAAAATCCTCATTAGCAGCATCACTCCAGATGAAGATATATGTCTTCTTCATCATCTGATACAAAGGGATTTCCTTCTCTTCCAAGAGACTTATAAAACGGCTTAAAGCTGCAATACGACCCGCCAGACGCTGGACATCATTGACACATGCCGGCTTAGCAAGGGAGGTGATGGCCTTGATCTTCGCCGGGTTAGCTTCAATGCCCACTTCTGAAATAAGAAACCCCAACAGTTTATTTGCAGGTACACCAAAGACACATTTGGCTGGGTTAAGCATCGTCCTGTAGACTCGGATATTATCAAAAGTTTCTTTCAGATCATCCAGGAGAGTCTCCTTCTTTCTAGACTTGACCACAATATCATGCACATAAACATGGACATTACACCCAATTTGAATGTGAAGACAATTCTGAACACACCGCTGATAAGTCGCATGGGAACTCTCTTGGTCTTTGACTGCCATCTTGATCTGATGATAACCAGAATAGGCATCTTGGAAGTATAAAATCTCACAACCCGCCATGGCATCATTAATCTGGTCAATACGAGGGAGAGCAAATGGATCAACCGGACAAGCATTTTTAACATCTGTGTAATCAAAACACATACGCCAAGTGTCGTTCTTCTTGTGAACAAGCAACGGGTTAGCCAACCACTCAGGGTGAAAAAACTTCAACGATGAACCCAGCTGCCAAGAGACAGGCCACTTCTTCTTCAATAGCTTTACATCACACTTCATTAAAACGACAAAGGAACTATTTAATCGGCTTAAACTTATGATCAACATTAAAAGTGTGCTCAACAAATTCTCTTGGAACACTCGGCATGTCAGAAGGTTTCCATGCAAAGATATCCCGATTCTCACGGATGAACTCGATGAGCGCGCTTTCCTATTTAGGATCCATATTAGCCCCCAGTGTGAATAGCTGAGATGAGTCGCCGGGGACAAAATCAGTCTGTTTAGTATCATCACCTTGAAACTTCAACAGAGGCTCCTATTCAGTACTAGGCCTCTTTAGAGGGGTCATATCTGCCGGGTCAACATTATCCATATAAAATTTCAACTCCTAAGTAGCACAAGCCAACTCTGCATAAGCCGCATCTCCTTCTTCATATTCTAAAGTGATTGTATGATCACCATGGATCATGATTGTGCCCTCATGCCCTGGCATTTTAAGATGTAAATAAACATAACAAGGTCGAGCCATGAACTTGGCATAAGCTAGCCGCCCTAACAAGGCGTGATATGGACTCCTGATTTTGACCACCTCAAACCACAATGTCTCTGCTCTCTAATCATAATCAGTGCCAAAGGAGCACTACAAGAAATATGTCAACTTATGACCTTTTGTTCGTGACCCTGGAAGAATTGGTCATAGATCTATGACCATTTCAGACCAATTGGTCAAAAGCTGTTCGGGGGGCTCCAAACCCTAAACTATAACGACCATTTTGGTCAGAAAGGTCATAATTTCCTTACACGAAATGGACATAAAGCAGATAGCACTGGTTCGCTGCCTTATTTCTAGCTGATCATGACCAACATAGATGGTCATAACCTTGTAAATTGTGGTGGGTTGCTACGACTAGGCGCCACCTCATCAGTTTTGCCTATGTGTCATGTCCATGTGGCAGTTTTTGCCCTAGATTGTGAAGCAACCTATATTTCTGTCATTCCCAAAATTCCCCAAAAAATCTCATAAATTCTTTGGGTCATATCTTCGTCAAATATGTAAAAAACCTTCCTTGCCTAGTTCAAAAATAATTCAAAAATATTCATTTTCCTATTGTGTTCAAAAAAACACTTTGTGAAGGAAGTACCACTTTGGCATGTCCAAATGGTATCCATTTTCTACAGTGCTTTCCTATGCCCAAATAACTATCCTCCACCAAATGCCAGCTCAATCCATTCATTATTTTGAGTCCATCTTCAACATTCGTATTTATGTCCAGTGTGGTACTTTGCAAAGCAAGTACCACCTAGACTCCTCCTTTTGAGCTGAAAATTTGTGAAGACGGTCTTCTTAGTAACTGATCATCCTCAACCAAAACTCACGCCCATTAGCCATGTGCATTTCCCGTACCGCTAATCAAACACTTGGCTGCTAATTCATGTTTGAGCATCGACCGGTCTCCTCGTGAGAATCTTAAGTTGTAATTTTCTTCCTAGCACCTACCTGGGGAGTGGCCAACTCACTAGACATGCCTAGGCCGCCCAGAACACATGGCAACGCCACAGTCACGCGGTGACCACGCGACGGGCATGCGAGTTTACGCGCTCTAGAGTTGGGGCCCTCGACCACCGCCCAAACCTCGATGTATCGCCACCAAACCATGTATTTATGATTAAATAGGTACTTATGTAACTAGAAATGATTTTTGGAAAAAATAAATAGCAAACTATAAGGCAGCCGCAGTTCAAATTTGACCCGCTTCCAACAGAATCGGCGGAAATTTGTCTTTTTTCACGAGAGGTGGATCAAAACTTTTTACACCCAAACATTTTGTCAATTGTGCATTAAATATGTCCTAGTATTTTAGAAAATTGATTTGGTCAAATTTTGCAACAATTATTTGGGATGTCCTTCACAAAAAAACCTCCTTTTGGGCACTCGGAAAATGAAAAATGAATTTTTTGTCCAAAGAAAATGAAAACTTCCTTAAGCAATATTGTTTGCCATTCCAAGATGCAAACTTGTGCACAATATGAGATCATTTGAACAAACTATGCTATGAATGTGGCCATAGGATTGATCATTTGGCTTGAAAGCCATAAATCTTTATGCATGATAGCTCATTTCTAAGAACACTTTTTTAAAAGAATTGCCGTATTACAAGTTTATTATTTTCCTGGTTACTTGGTCATATATAATGACACAATGCGAAGGTTTTCCAATTTTTTGTTTTTTTTGAAATTTTTTATTCCCGTTTCAAAATGCGGTCAAAACGGCGGGAATGACCGTTCCTAGCTAGTGGTTGAATCTTGGAATTTTTTTGGTGTTTCTCTGATTAAATAGATACTTATGTACCTAGAAATGATTTTTGGAAAAAATAAATAGCAAACTATGAGGCAGCCGCAGTTCAAATTTGACCCGCTTGTAGCTGAATCGGCGGAAATTTGTCTTTTTCACGAGAGGTGGATCAAAACTTTGGAAACCCAACCATTTTGTCAATTGTGCATTAAATATGTCCTAGTATTTTATAAAATTGATTTGGTCCAATTTTGCAACAATTATTTGGGATGTCCTTCACAAAAAAACCTCCTTTTGGGCACTCGAAAAATGGAAAATGAATTTTTCGTCCAAAGAAAATGAAAACTTCCTTAGGCAATATTGTTTGCCATTCCAAGATGCACCCTTGTGCACAATATGAGATCATTTGAACAAACTATGCCATGAATGTGGCCATAGGATCGATCATTTGGCTTGAAAGCCATGAATCTTCACGCATGATAGCTCATTTCTGAGAACACTTTTTTAAAAGAATTGTCGTATTACAAGTTTATTATTTTTCCTGGTAACTTGGTCATATATAATGATACAATGCGAAGGTGTTCCAATTTTTGATTTTTTTTTGAATTTTTTATGCCTGTTTCAAAATGCGGCCAAAACGGCGGGAATGACCGTTCCTAGCTAGTGGTTGAATCTTGGTATTTTTTTTGGTGTTTCTATGATTAAATAGATACTTATGTACCTAGAAATGATTTTTGTAAAAAATAAAGAGCAAACTACAAGGTAGCTGCAGTTCAAATTTGACCCGCTTCCAACTGAATCGGCCGAAATTTGTCTTTTTCACCAGAGGTGGATAAAAACTTTGGAAACCCAACCATTTTGTCAATTGTGCATTAAATATGTCCTAGTATTTTATAAAAATGATTTGGTACAAATTGGCAATAAATATATGGCAGGTCCTTCACAAAAAAACCTCTTTTTGGGCACTCGAAAATTGGAAAATGATTTTTTCGTCCAAAGAAAATGAAAACTTCCTTAGGCAATATTGTTTGCCATTCCAAGATGCACCCTTGTGCACAATATGAGATCAATATTTGATTTTTTCATGTGAAAAAGTAGAAGAAAAACAAAAGAAAAAACAAAATTATATGTGCTCTATTCCCATTGGTGGTATTCGTTGTCACACGAATCGATGACATGGCGCCCATCCATCCATCCATCTCTCCATACCACATCCATCCATCCATCCATCCATTTATGTACAAAAAAAAAAAGAAAACCCCACCCGCATCCACCTACCCAAACCCTACCCAGATCCCATCGATCCCCTCCCCCCATCGCACCCCTCCTCCCCCATCTCCTCGCCGCCACCATCGATGTCGCTCCCCTCGATCCCTCCCACCGCCGTATCCCTCCCTCAAATCGAGCTCCCCCTTCCCTCTCCCTCCCACCTCTCGAAGCTCCCGCGTCCCACCGCCGTTCACCATGCTCCTCTCGCTGCGCCCCGCGCAGCCGTCGACGCGCGTGCCGAGAAGGATTCTCGCACCGCCTCTGCTTCCGCAGGGACGCCTCGCCGTCGGTAACTGCGCGAGCGCGCTTGCCTCATCGCCGCTGTTGCCTTGCGCGCGCCCCGTCTTCGCGTGTCGCGCCGCCACTGCCTTCCAAAAGCTCGACGCCGTCGGTGAGTCCCCCCTCTTTGCGGTGCTGATTAGTTGTGGCTTTGCACGATTGACTGAATGACTGAATGTGGGTCGTCTGTCGCGCGTGCGGGCATCGGTGCGGGAGGAGGAGGAGGATGCCTTCAGGTCGGCGGCTGCGGCGGGGCACACGCTGCTGCCCCTCCAGAGCTGCATCTTCGCCGACCACCTCACGCCGGTGCTGGCCTACCGCTGCCTCGTCCGGGAGGACGACCGCGAGGCGCCCCGCTTCCTCTTCGAGTCTGTCGAGCAGGCCTCCGAGGGCACCAATTTGGTTCGTCCCTGCCCTTACCTAGACAGCCTAAGTAGGTACCTGTAGAAAAAAATAGTCCTTGTGGATCTGTCTTTCTCAAGTAGTACTAGCCTGCATATGTGTTGGTTTGATTTCGAGCCTGTAGCATGAACTCATTGTATTGGTCTCTAGTCTGTTCATATTTGCAAGTTGATCTCCATGTTGTTATAGTTAGTTTAGATGCTACCTCGCCGGATAAATCTCATGATATTTCTCGATTGTACTGTTACTAACTGAAGTTTGTAGTATCCTGCAATTGTTAGTTCGATTGGTAAACTTCATGAATTACATCCATAGTTCAGAACATATCATTTCGATTCAAAAAGATTAAGACAGTCTGCTTAACAAAATTTGATATTACATAAATGTTAAGAGACAAATGTCATTTGGTACTGAAGGTTGTACCCTAAAATTACTGTGCCATTGTTAACTGAATGAACAGAAACAATACTACATGAGTTCCACTGGTTAGCTAGCTATTACACAACTCTGCTCTACATTGATAGTATATTCTGATATGTTCTGAAGGTTATTCTTCCAATATGATAGTATATTCTGATATGTTCTGAAGGTTATTCTTCTTCATCATCTGATACAAAGGGATTTCCTTCTCTTCCAAGAGACTTATAAAACGGCTTAAAGCTGCAATACGACCCGCCAGACGCTGGACATCATTGACACATGCCGGCTTAGCAAGGGAGGTGATGGCCTTGATCTTCGCCGGGTTAGCTTCAATGCCCACTTCTGAAACAAGAAACCCCAACAGTTTATTTGCAGGTACACCAAAGACACATTTGGCTGGGTTAAGCATCGTCCTGTAGACTCGGATATTATCAAAAGTTTCTTTCAGATCATCCAGGAGAGTCTCCTTCTTTCTAGACTTGACCACAATATCATGCACATAAACATGGACATTACACCCAATTTGAATGTGAAGACAATTCTGAACACACCGCTGATAAGTCGCATGGGAACTCTCTTGGTCTTTGACTGCCATCTTGATCTGATGATAACCAGAATAGGCATCTTGGAAGTATAAAATCTCACAACCCGCCATGGCATCATTAATCTGGTCAATACGAGGGAGAGCAAATGGATCAACCGGACAAGCCTTTTTAGCATCTGTGTAATCAAAACACATACGCCAAGTGTCGTTCTTCTTGTGAACAAGCAACGGGTTAGCCAACCACTCAGGGTGAAAAAACTTCAACGATGAACCCAGCTGCCAAGAGACAGGCCACTTCTTCTTCAATAGCTTTACATCACACTTCATTAAAACGACAAAGGAACTATTTAATCGGCTTAAACTTATGATCAACATTAAAAGTGTGCTCAGCAAATTCTCTTGGAACACTCGGCATGTCAGAAGGTTTCCATGCAAAGATATCCCGATTCTCACGGATGAACTCGATGAGCGCGCCTTCCTATTTAGGATCCATATTAGCCCCCAGTGTGAATAGCTGAGATGAGTCGCCGGGGACAAAATCAGTCTGTTTAGTATCATCACCTTGGAACTTCAACAGAGGCTCCTATTCAGTACTAGGCCTCTTTAGAGGGGTCATATCTGCCAGGTCAACATTATCCTTATAAAATTTCAACTCCTAAGTAGCACAAGCCAACTCTGCATAAGCCGCATCTCCTTCTTCATATTCTAAAGCGATTGTATGATCACCATGGATCATGATTGTGCCCTCATGCCCTGGCATTTTAAGATGTAAATAAACATAACAAGGTCGAGCCATGAACTTGGCATAAGCTAGCCGCCCAAACAAGGCGTGATATGGACTCCTGATTTTGACCACCTCAAACCACAATGTCTCTGCTCTCTAATCATAATCAGTGCCAAATGAGCACTACAAGAAATATGTCAACTTATGACCTTTTGTTCGTGACCCTGGAAGAATTGGTCATAGATCCATGACCATTTCAGACCAATTGGTCAAAAGCTGTTCGGGGGGCTCCCAACCCTAAACTATAACGACCATTTTGGTCAGAAAGGTCATAATTTCCTTACACGAAATGGTCATAAAGCAGATAGCACTGGTTCGCTGCCTTATTTCTAGCTGATCATGACCAACATAGATGGTCATAACCTCGTAAATTGTGGTGGGTTGCTACGACTAGGCGCCACCTCATCAGTTTTGCCTTTGTGTCATGTCCATGTGGCAGTTTTTGCCCTAGATTGTGAAGCAACCTATATTTCTGTCATTCCCAAAATTCCCCAAAAAATCTCATAAATTCTTTGGGTCATATCTTCGTCAAATATGTAAAAAACCTTCCTTGCCTAGTTCAAAAATAATTCAAAAATATTCATTTTCCTATTGTGTTCAAAAAAACACTTTGTGAAGGAAGTACCACTTTGGCATGTCCAAATGGTATCCATTTTCTACAGTGCTTTCCTATGCCCAAATAACTATCCTCCACCAAATGCCAGCTCAATCCATTCATTATTTTGAGCCCATCTTCAACATTCGTATTTATGTCCAGTGTGGTACTTTGCAAAGCAAGTACCACCTAGACTCCTCCTTTTGAGCTGAAAATTTGTGAAGACGGTCTTCTTAGTAACTGATCATCCTCAACCAAAACTCACGCCCATTAGCCATGTGCATTTCCCGTACCGCTAATCAAACACTTGGCTGCTAATTCATGTTTGAGCATCGACCGGTCTCCTCGTGAGAATCTTAAGTTGTAATTTTCTTCCTAGCACCTACCTGGGGAGTGGCCAACTCACTAGACATGCCTAGGCCGCCCAGAACACATGGCAACGCCATAGTCACGCGGTGACCACGCGGCGGGCATGCGAGTTTACGCGCTCTAGAGTTGGGGCCCTCGACCACCGCCCAAACCTCGACGTATCGCCACCAAACCATCTATTTATGATTAAATAGGTACTTATGTAACTAGAAATGATTTTTGGAAAAAATAAATAGCAAACTATAAGGCAGCCGCAGTTCAAATTTGACCCGCTTCCAGCAGAATCGGCGGAAATTTGTCTTTTTTCACGAGAGGTGGATCAAAACTTTTTACACCCAAACATTTTGTCAATTGTGCATTAAATATGTCCTAGTATTTTAGAAAATTGATTTGGTCAAATTTTGCAACAATTATTTGGGATGTCCTTCACAAAAAAACCTCCTTTTGGGCACTCGGAAAATGAAAAATGAATTTTTTTTCCAAAGAAAATGAAAACTTCCTTAAGCAATATTGTTTGCCATTCCAAGATGCACCCTTGTGCAGAATATGAGATCATTTGAACAAACTATGCTATGAATGTGGCCATAGGATTGATCATTTGGCTTGAAAGCCATGAATCTTCATGCATGATAGCTCATTTCTGAGAACACTTTTTTAAAAAAAATTGCCGTATTACAAGTTTATTATTTTTCCTGGTTACTTGGTCATATATAATGACAAAATGCGAAGGTTTTCCAATTTTTTGTTTTTTTTTGAATTTTTTTATTCCCGTTTCAAAATGCGGTCAAAACGGCGGGAATGACCGTTCCTAGCTAGTGGTTGAATCTTGGAATTTTTTTGGTGTTTCTCTGATTAAATAGATACTTATGTACCTAGAAATGATTTTTGGAAAAAATAAATAGCAAACTATGAGGCAACCGCAGTTCAAATTTGACCCGCTTCCAACTGAATCGGCGGAAATTTGTCCTTTTCACGAGAGGTGGATCAAAACTTTGGAAACCCAACCATTTTTTCAATTGTGCATTAAATATGTCCTAGTATTTTACAAAATTGATTTGGTCCAATTTTGCAACAATTATTTGGGATGTCCTTCACAAAAAAACCTCCTTTTGGGCACTCGAAAAATGGAAAATGAATTTTTCGTCCAAAGAAAATGAAAACTTCCTTAGGCAATATTGTTTGCCATTCCAAGATGCACCCTTGTGCACAATATGAGATCATTTGAACAAACTATGCCATGAATGTGGCCATAGGATCGATCATTTGGCTTGAAAGCCATGAATCTTCACGCATGATAGCTCATTTCTGAGAACATTTTTTTAAAAGAATTGTCGTATTACAAGTTTATTATTTTTCCTGGTAACTTGGTCATATATAATGATACAATGCGAAGGTGTTCCAATTTTTGATTTTTTTTGAATTTTTTATGCCCGTTTCAAAATGCGGCCAAAACGGCGGGAATGACCGTTCCTAGCTAGTGGTTGAATCTTGGTATTTTTTTGGTGTTTCTCTGATTAAATAGATACTTATGTACATAGAAATGATTTTTGTAAAAAATAAAGAGCAAACTACAAGGTAGCTGCAGTTCAAATTTGACCCGCTTCCAACTAAATCGGCCGAAATTTGTCTTTTTCACCAGAGGTGGATAAAAACTTTGGAAACCCAACCATTTTGTCAATTGTGCATTAAATATGTCCTAGTATTTTATAAAAATGATTTGGTAAAAATTGGCAATAAATATATGGCAGGTCCTTCACAAAAAAACCTCTTTTTGGGCACTCGAAAAATGGAAAATGAATTTTTCGTCCAAAGAAAATGAAAACTTCCTTAGGCAATATTGTTTGCCATTCCAAGATGCACCCTTGTGCACAATATGAGATCAATATTTGATTTTTTTCATGTGAAAAAGTAGAAGAGAAACAAAAGAAAAAACACAATTATATGTGCTCTATTCCCATTGGTGGTATTCGTTGTCACACGAATCGATGACATGGCGCCCATCCATCCATCCATCTCTCCATACCACATCCATCCATCCATCCATACATTTATGTACAGAAAAAAAAGAAAAAGAAAACCCCACCCGCATCCACCTACCCAAACCCTACCCAGATCCCATCGATCCCCTCCCCCCATCGCACCCCTCCTCCCCCATCTCCTCGCCGCCACCATCGACGGCGCTCCCCTCGATCCCTCCCACCGCCGTATCCCTCCCTCAAATCGAGCTCCCCCTCCCCTCTCCCTCCCACCTCTCGAAGCTCCCGCGTCCCACCGCCGTTCACCATGCTCCTCTCGCTGCGCCCCGCGCAGCCGTCGACGCGCGTGCCGAGAAGGATTCTCGCACCGCCTCTGCTTCCGCAGGGATGCCTCGCCGTCGGTAACTGCGCGAGCGCGCTTGCCTCATCGCCGCTGTTGCCTTGCGTGCGCCCCGTCTTCGTGTGTCGCGCCGCCACTGCCTTCCAGAAGCTCGACACCGTCGGTGAGTCCCCCCTCTTTGCGGTGCTGATTAGTTGTGGCTTTGCACGATTGACGGAATGACTGAATGTGGGTCGTCTGTCGCGCGCGCGGGCATCGGTGCGGGAGGAGGAGGATGCCTTCAGGTCGGCGGCTGCGGCGGGGCACACGCTGCTGCCCCTCCAGCGCTGCATCTTCGCCGACCACCTCACGCCGGTGCTGGCCTACCGCTGCCTCGTCCGGGAGGACGACCGCGAGGCGCCCCGCTTCCTCTTCGAGTCTGTCGAGCAGGCCTCCGAGGGCACCAATGTGGTTCGTCCCTGCCCTTACCTAGACAGCCTAAGTAGGTACCTGAATAAAGAAGTAGTCCTTGTGGATCTGTCTTTCTCAAGTAGTACTAGCCTGCATATGTGTTGGTTTGATTTCGAGCCTGTAGCATGAACTCATTGTATTGGTTTCTAGTCTGTTCATATTTGCATGTTGATCACCATGTTGTTATAGTTAGTTTAGATGCTACCTCGCCGGATAAATCTCATGATATTTCTCGATTGTACTGTTACTAACTGAAGTTTGTAGTATCCTGCAATTGTTAGTTCGATTGGTAAACTTCATGAATTACATCCATAGTTCAGAACATATCATTTCGATTCAAAAAGATTAAGACAGTCTGCTTAACAAAATTTGATATTACATAAATGTTAAGAGACAAATGTCATTTGGTACTGAAGGTTGTACCCTAAAATTACTGTGCCATTGTTAACTGAATGAACAAAAACAATACTACATGAGTTCCACTGGTTAGCTAGCTATTACACAACTCTGCTCTACATTGATAGTATATTCTGATATGTTCTGAAGGTTATTCTTCCAATATGATAGTATATTATGAAGGGTATTCTTAGGCTCCTTATTTTCTTTGCCTGATATCTTGCTTTTGGGCCAGCATTGTACATCATTCTCCTCCTTGGAAGGCCGGCTGAGAGACGCGGTGGCGAAGGCGGTGAACGAGCTGCTACCGTCTGGCGCCGGCGGCAACCTGAGCAGCCTCTGCTCCTGGGCCGACAAGGTCAGGTTCAGGAACCACTGGTCAGCACCGCTGGTCGACAAAGGAGGGAACACCATCAACGCCCACTGGTACAGAAGGAAATTTGTACTCCACCATGTAAGGCTAGTTCAGACTTGAGGCTGAACCCTTCTCTGTGTAGTATGATTATGAGGAAACATATGGCAATAATGCTAAAACTTTTCACATTGACTAGTTCGTGCCTTTTGTTTTCAAATGGAACCCAGTATAGAGTTCGGACGCTGATTTAACTAGTTGAAACCTGCCCATTATTAACTAACCTCTGTTTCTTGATGGTGTCTATCTCCACATGATATAAAATGTGTCAATATTAATATTGCACTGGTCCTTGTTGCTCTGTTGGCGTTAGTTACCTTCTTGTCACATACTCCTTCCATCCCACAATATAAGACGTTTGTGCAAGCTAACATTGCTTGCAAAAATGTCTTACATTATGGGATGGAGGGAGTAATAAGAAGGTGAATTCTTATACACTTTTAAGTCCTGTTAATAACTATTCAGGGGGGCATATTTGTTTCATGAATCATCTATAATATCATTCATGTGGTACTGGGTAAGTTTCTAGCTACCATTTCTATACACATTATCTGTGTGTTGGCGCAAGTAGTTTCATGACTTGCTATTGTTATTCAAGTGGGCGAACTAAGTCATTTTTATTCAGTTTGTGTTCTGCTATGCCAAAGCCGGCAATATGAGCATCACTGCAAACTTTTCACCACCCCACTCCCTCCCATGCAAAATCATCCTCTCGGCTCTCACCCGTCGACGGAGAATTTTCCAATCGACACTTCATTTTGTTTCGTTACTAGTACGTATTACACACACATGCTCCACACCAAATCCAACTGCATTCTCTTGTCAATTTAGGACTGGATATCTGCTGATTATATGTCCTTATCCATCATTGTCTGGTTGTTCCTGCAAGCATTATTAGTTAGGTTGTGTAGGTGCCAAATTCTGCTTCTGGATTAGTCTATTGTTGTCCTGGGATCCTCCTTTTTCCTACATTGTCTACTGTTTGGACGGGCCGCTATCTTTATAGTCTTTTAATTGGTGCTACCTATATTGACAATTTGTACCTGGGCCCTTCGCGGTGGGGTTTGGACCCTGTGTGTGGGTTATTGTTATTGAACTTTGGGCCTGATCATGGACTTTTTGGGCCTTCATTTTTTTGGTGGTTCTGAATTTGTGTACCTACAGTTCTACAAAATTGATATGACTGATTGTTTTGTTACTTGGACAAGCAGCCTCCTCTGATGTGCTGTCTTACTTTCTTGGGCAGATTTGCGCTCAGATCTGACATGTTCTATCCACGCCCGACCACGACCACGACTGCAACCTGCAAGGAGGTGGAGAACCCAGAGCAAACACCACAACCGAGGCTGCCGTCAATCCAAGGTTTTCATCCTAAATCCCAACCTTTTTCTTCATCCTCCTGCCCTGTAAGGAATACCAATGCTGACTAAGTTGTGCCTACAACTAAGAGATGTGTTCTTGTTTATTTGCAGCTGATTCTTCGGTGCCAAAGAAATGGCATCTAGGACTTAATTGTTGTCGTTACACGCAAGGGGACAAGTGCAGATTCTGGCCACTAGCTTGGCTGGGTTAAGCAAGATGATGGTCAGTTCAGCTAGTCCCTACATATAATCAAATGCTCTCTGGCCTTGCAATATATTGATAAGTTCTTGTTGCCTTTCAGGAAAATTGATTGAGTTTACAGACGACAACCCAACTATACTACAGGGGGAAGCGATTTTGAAACTATCAGGTGGAGGTAAGATGATTTCCGTCAACAATAATGGTGTACTGCATGTATTGCCTGCAGTTTTGACACCAACCCCACTGTACTGACGCCTCCTGCCTCCTGTGCTGCTCCGATACAGCCCACTTGATGAGCCATGGTGTGGGTTACCAAGTGGACAACACAAACACTGTCACCTACGACAAAGCTGTCATCATCGCCGGCACAGGTGCCTGCCCTCCTTCCATTCCACTCCACTCCCCCCAATATATTCTTGTTGGCTTGATCTGAATCATGCTTTGCGCAAACAATTAGTTCTTTATGATTTGCCATAAAGATTTGCAAACAACAAGGCTAAACTGCTGAAGCGATATGATGTATCCAGTTTTCGAGTGGTAGGGGTATACAAATGATGATGTTGTTGGTCTACAGTCTTTTTTCTTCGTTCAAACTAAACTGTTGAAGTGATACGATGTATCTAATTTTCTATTGTTTTAAACATTTCATGTTTATATGTGTGACCAGAATCTATGCCTAACATGTGCTTTCACCGAGTTGATTCAGGAGATGCAAGTTGATGGTGTACAGGTTAGCTTCAGGAGTCCTTTGTTTTCCTTGCCTGGGTGAAATTAGATATGAAATCTCTAATCACGTGTTTTTGATATGTTGTCGTGCATTGGTGTAAAATGCTTGGTCGCACTTGTTTGTTGAGCCACACATTTTACTTGAACCGAGTCTTCTGAGTAGGTTTGTCTCCCTGTTGTAAATAAGTTTATTATAACCTGATTGAATTGCATTGAGGAACTACCTTTACAGCTCCGCCATACTATATCTATATGATAACTAGAGTATACATTAGTCAGGGCTAATGGTGAACTCATAATGCTATATTAATTGTGATGGCATGTATGTATAAATTTTAGCCTTATTTACTTCCAGTGTATTTCACTAATAGCTTATCTTTATCAGGATCTAATGTCGGCGAGGTTGCTGCTGTGACAGAAGATTAGACGAAGCTTGGAGATGTGCGCCATAGTTTTAGTTGATGTTGCCACCAAGTTCTGGTGCTTGTGTATCTGTTTTTGATTGTATGTGCACTTGTTGGACGTGCAAACGTGTATGTGCTCTTGTGAGTATTTGATTGGATGATTTCTGGATTTAATCAATTAATTGAGAGATTTATTGATTTTTTGCTGTTCAAATGTGTAAATTGAAAGCTGTGAATGAAAAAGACCAAATGTTCTACTTGACAAAATAATATTTGGGCTCTAAAAAGGCTGTGGCCCAAACTATAGTGGATCAGAACATTGTGTATTTCAGAAAAACCAGAAAAATAGGCTTAATGAAATGGTTCTTAAAAAGGCCACGACCCAGAAAATAAAAAGGCCAAATTGTTGGGCTAGGTCCATGAAGCTGACAAAAAAAATCATAGGAAAAAATACAAATGGGCTGAATTAATGGGCTCGGCCCATGTAAAACACCGAATTGGACCGGGCCGATTCTTATGCCAGATCAGCTTGCCACGCTGGATGCCTACGTGGTCTCGGGAGGCTGCTAGTGACAAAAACACGACAGTAGGCATATTTTGGTCAGAAACGTTTGCGACCATTCTAGAAGAAAGGTCGCTATAGTCAGTTTATGACGGCCAGCTTTTGACCTTATGTTTTTGGTCACAAAAAGGTCACAAATGGAAATTTGTGACCATTCAGTGACCAATAGTGGTGGTCACAAGTTGACATATTTCTTGTAGTGGAGACTTCCAGGGCAATCTTCCCAACATGATATCCTGACTTCCCAGGCACTACACCATGGAAATCTGTAGAAGATGGCTTAAGATCCTTGTTGGTTAAGTTCATCCGGCGAAAGGTGTCATAATATAGAATGTTGATATTCCTGCCACCATCCATAAGCACCTTAGTAAATTTATAACCCCGACCTGAGGGGCTACCACCAAAGCCAGATGACCCAGATTCTCAACTCGGGTGGGTAATCCTCACGACTCCATGTGATTGGTTATTTTGACCACCGCCAATATTGAGGTACGGCTGGCTCAATAGCATTGACTGCACTCTTGTGCACCTTTTGATCTCGTGTGCAAAGACTTGTGCTGAAAACATGGTACTGGCCACTATTGACTTGCTTTGGATTACTCTGATACCCTGCTGATTTCCTTATTGCTGGTTTCCCTAACCAGACTGTTGATTATAACCACCCTGGTGGCTTTGACCTTGAAAACCAAAGCTTGAGCCGCTGCCACCAAAGTGGGGCCCGTGTGAAATGAACCCTGACCCATCGTGCGGTCCATTATTATTATGACCATGACTTTGATTGGAATTTCTATACTCTCGCATAATAAAGCAATCCTTCGAGGCATGAGTCGCTGGTTACTCATACAGACTATTGTTTGGGCAAGGTTCATTGAGCATCGCTTCCAGATTAAAATTATTCCTTTCAAAGGATGGTTTACCCTTATTTTTACGGCGCTGACCTTCATACCCTGCATTGGTGTTAGCCACGAAATCTGACCCGTCGTCGGGGTGTCTGCGCTTACCACCATTACCTTGGTTGTTGCCATTATTCCCCATTGTATTCTGTTGTTGAGCCTTAACATTACCATTCTTCTTTCCTTTATTTGACTTCTCATCATCTGATGCAGGGTCTTTGGTATTATTAGAGTCCGCATACTTAATGAGAGCCACCATGAGTTCTCCCATATCATTGCAATAACGCTTAAGCCGTCCAAGCTTCAGCTTAATGGGCTCAAAGTTGCAGTTCTTTTCCGAAACCAGAAGCGCCTGACCCGCCACAATGCTATCAGACGAGTGGATAATAGCCGAGACCTGCCAGACCCAATGGTGGGCCGACTCATCTGCTCGTTGAACACAGTTGTCCAAATCAATGATCGTTAGGGGATGCTTGCAAGTCCCTTGGAATTTTTTGATAAAACGCGCTTTCAGCTCTGCCCATGAGTTGATAGAATTAGCAGGTAAACTTTTTAGCCATGTATGTGTAGGCTTGTCCATCATAATAGTAGATTACTTAGTATAGACTGCATCATTGCCATCAAACATCTCCATGGCTAACTCATAGCTTTCTATCCAAACTTTAGGTGGGAGATCGGTTGTGTAATTAGGCACCTTGCAAGGGCCTTTGAAATCCTTGGGCAGACGCTCATTACGTAGAGCTATTGCTCAACACGCTACTCCAACCGTTCTAGAAGTCAGCACAGCTTCCATTGAAGCCAAAGGAGTCATTAAAGGCTTCTGATAAGCCCCCTGTCGAGCCGCCGCTTCTGCCTCATGTCAAGCTCTTGCGCTACACATAATTGATTGAGCATTAATTAGTGTATCATCGTTGTGAGGCGGGTTTTCACCACAGGTGGGGTATTATGATGGGGCAAGTTATGATGCCGCACACTACTGGAAACTACGGGCGATTCAACATGCCGGCTTTAACTTCGACCCAGGCGAGGGGTTGAGTGAACATGATCCCAACTACATGAATAAGCCGCTTGCTGTGCAATAGCTATTTGAAGGATATCTAGCATGTTTCGAGTCTCTATTGACACCGCTGACTCGCCCTAGAACGGAATAGCTGCCAGCCGTGTCGCTGCTGCCACCATGTTATCCTTAGGGTTAGAAAAATGCATGTGAGGTGGTATCAAAAAAAGTTGAGGCGGAGTGCCATTGGGGGGCAGGTTAGGCGCCCGCTCGTCCCTCTACACCAGCTCTGATTGTCGAGGTTGAGTCGCCACCCTAGTTACAGGCTCCTCTTGGTTCAACTGAGGATCCACCCATGCGGCTGGAGTACTTGGACCCGCTCTAGGGGTGTTAAACAAATTCATGGGGTCATATTGTAAAGGCAGGCAGGTCTAGTGCCTCCTTTGGAATACTACATTAGGGGCATTCTTATCCAGACTCAAGCGCCAAGCTTCCGCCTTGACACACTCCGACTCAGTCACGATATGAGCCCGTTCCTCTACCATCCTGGTATTCTCTACATTGGTATCCTCCTAGGCCTTAGAAATATCTGCTGGGATCCTTCCAATCTTTGCATTAGGCTCTGCCTGATTCTCCATAGTAACCTCCGCCGCTGGCATTGTGCTCAGAGTATTTAAGAGATCTGACAAAACTTGAGCCAGTAGTACAACTTAGCCGCTAGCTCCCGCAGCTGCGGTTGATCCAGATATAAGAGCCGACGTTGTTGACTAATTTAAAACTGGATGTGTGCCGACCATGAAGATATCAACCCTGTATGGCGGCTCATAGGGGTCTGGAATACTGTCACCATTGGAACAGGCACCAAGCCTGCCATCTTGAAGCTAATAGATCGACTCTGTTTCTCCAGCCGAGGACTCACAATCTGAATAAACGAGAGTCTCCCCAAGAGATGCAGAATCTTCCGCAAGCTACGAGCCGTGTGTGAAATCGATGAAAGCTTGCTTCCGGTCGGGCGTGACCCGAGCGGACTGCGCGCGCCGAGCCGACTCGAAGATAGTGGGGAAGGTGTCTGGCTCAGGCACATATTCGCCGATCTTGCCAATAAAGACATGAATTCTGCCGAAGGGGACCTGTTACACGTACTCGATTGAGTCAGCCTCGGGGCCCCACCCAGCGTCGTTGATGTAGAGTTTGCCGCGGCGACTCTTAGTCATCTTGCCAATGGTGTATCCCTCGAGCCCTTGGAAAAGTGCCCTTCAAGAACCTGAAACCACCATGCGCTGGCCCCATGATGGGCCCCAATTGTAGTGGACTTGACACGACAGATGCCCTTGAGAAAGGAATTAGGTGTGGAGCCATCACAATGTAGGTTAACTCGAAGGGGTTGAACGGTACGAGGGACACGAGTTTACCCAGGTTCGGCCCCTCACCAACGTGGTAAAAGCCTACTCCTGCTTCGTGTTGTATTGCTTGAGTATCGATTACAATGGAGCGGAATCGCTTGACCTAGCTCTCGATCAATTGTTTCTTGTCCCTAACCCGCCACTGGGTCTCGCCTTTATATAAATAGGTGAAGGCCCGGTGGCTTACAAGAGTCCAGGTTGGGTCACACAACGTAAAGAACTCTGGTGCTAATTCGCCTTTCCTTACAAGGCAAGTCATCATCGGGTGGCTCACATCGGGTCTTGAGTTGCCTCCGAGTCTTGGGCATTCAACAGACCTACTTGTAAGTCATTGTCTTCGTATCTTGTCTCCATGGGCCTACTCAGGTCCTCGCTTTGAGTCACCAACAGTATAACCCAACCCATCCTGGGTGGGTCATACCACAGGGTTATATCCCCAACACCCGGGGTAGCCAGAATATTGGTAACCCTTTTTTCCACCTGTACCTTTGCCATCGATGAATGAGGTAGAGCTCGGGTTCTCATTCTCCAACGCGCATGTTGGATACGAGCTCGCACGAGCTGTGATTTTTTTGTCCCACCTCGCCACCCGAGCCAGACGCAGACCGACCGGCGACCCACAAATTACGCCATCCAATCGTAGCCGCACACATTCTGACAACAACTCAACCAACCAGACGAAACTCATGCAAACACGACGATTTTCTTTTGAGGAATTGGACAGTAGGAGAGGCTGCTATTATGTTTCCATATATGTAAAAGGGTTACAAAGTTACATCTTATGTACATGGGTCCACACGTCTACAACCACACCAAGAGGGGGAAGTAGGCAGTTCAACAAGTTATAATACAAGAAGCTAATGTAAATAAGTGATAAATGAGTCGATGACGGAACTATGTGCCTCTTTGGTTCTATGTTGCAGTAGACTAAAGTCTTCTTTAAATCTTCAAAGCCAGGTGCCAATGCTTTGGTTTATGCCTCTGAAATGTTTATTGTTTCTTTCTTTCCACAGACACCACGCAGCAACCAGAAAGATGTCAAAGAGGATTGACCTCCCCCAAATTTGTTGCATTAGGTGGAGAAGTTGGAGCCGGCAGTTGAACATGGGCCAAACGATGCCAATCTTATGCCAGCAGGGCCGGCTAAAGGAGCACATAAATATTATGTGGTCAACCATTTGTTCTTTTGGGGTCCCACAGAGCAGGTAGTTATGATCTTCCCCAATGTGAAAATGTCGGCGTTTCAATATGTTTTGAGTGTTTATGCGGTCATTGATACGTCTCCAATGTATCTGTAATTTATGAAGTATTCATGCCATGTTTGCAACAATTCTGTATGATTTTCGTATGATTTGATTAGAACTAACCCGGACTGACGCTGTTTTTAGCAGAACTACCATGGTGTCGTTTTTTGTGTAGAAATAAAAGTTCTCGGAATGGGCTGAAAACTTATGGTGATTTTGTATGGACCAAAAGAGAACCCCGAAGCACAAGTGTTGGACCTGAAGCTTCACGAGGAAGCAGCAAGGGTGGAGGGCACGCCCCCTGTTTTGCCGCTACCTCGTGAACCCCCTTGACGTGAAACCGAAGCCAAAAATTCCTATAAATAGCAGAACCCCCAGAAAGAAACCTAGATTGGAAGTTCTGCCGCCGCAAGCCTCTGTAGCCATGAAAAATCAATCTAGGCCCTGTTTGGTACCCTACCAGAGGGGCCATCATCACCGAAGGCCATGGAGGAGGAAGCCGGAGGGGCCATCATCACCATGGAGGCCAAGGACTAGAGGGAGAACCTCTCCCCATCTAGGTGGGAGGCCTTGGAGGAGGAAGAAGATGGGGAAGACTCTCTCCCCCTCTCTCTCGGTGACGCTAGAGTGCCACCTGGGGAACCATCGCCACGATGATCGTCTTTATCAAAATCACCATCTTCATCACCTTCCTCTCTTTTACGCGGTCCACTCTCCTGCACCCCGCTATAATCCCCTACTTGAAATGATGCTTTATGCCACATATTATGATCTAATGATTTGTTGCCATCCTATGATGTTTTGAGTAGATTTCCTTTGTCTTCTAGGTTGATTGATGATCCAGAATTGTTTGAGTTGTATTTTTTATTTTGGTGTTGTCCTATGGTGCCTTCCATGGCACGCACACGTGAAGGATTCCCACTATAGTTGGTTGCTTGAGTGATAGAAGGATAAAATCGAGTAAGGTGGTTGTTGCGTATGGGATAAAGGGGAGTTGATACTTTAATGCTATCATTGGGTTTTACCTTAATAATATTTTGTAGTTGCGGATGCTTGCTAGTGTCATGCCCAAGATGCGATTCTATCCCGATCATGTTATAACCTCGTGATTGGGGCACAACCGCATTTCAGGCGCTCAGCAAGATGGATATCATTACATCGTACCATTACACAAATAGATGTGAATACATACAATTCATACAATTGTCACATGAATAAAACACATCATACACAAGACATCCGACTATAGATGAAAACATGAAAAGCACAATGACATCCATCCTACTATCCCAGGCTGCCGACCAGGAACATATCCCAAGACTGACAAAGAAGAAGAAGAAAGAACTCCAACACAAGTAAACATCGCTCTCATGTCAAGTAATCGGAAACCTGCACCTGCAACTGTTGTTGTAATATCTGTGAGCCACAAGGACTCACCAATCCCATAACCATGGGTATCAAGACTAGCAAAGTTTAATGGGTATGGAGAGGTTAAGTGGTGAGGTTGCTGCAGCGGTTAAGCATATGTATGGTGGCTAACTTACGAGTACAAGAATAAGATGAGCATCTATGCAAACGGTCGCAAACTAGTAATGATCGCTAAGTGATGCTGAACTACCTACGAGTCAAACATAACCCCACCGTGTTCACTTCTCAAACTGAAAAGAGACGGTCACGGTTACTCACAGGGTTGGTGTATTTTATTTCGGATCCTCTCTCGAATTCTCTACAACCGGATATTAATAAATACCAATCTGCCACATAACCGCGGGTATGGCTTTCAAAAGATCATTACCATGCAGGGGTGTCCCAACTTAGCCCATCACAACCTCTCACGATTAGCAGAGGTAAAAACCCCTTGTCTTAGGGAAGACCCGATCAGACTCGGAATCCCGGGGCACAAGACTTTTCGGCAATGGTAAAACAAGTCCAGCAAGACCTCCCAACGTGCCGACACCCTGATAGTAGCCGCATGTATCTCGTCTCAGGCCATGACGGATGAGCTATGGTTACCGCAACCAAATACCCCAAGTTGCCAAGGGTCGGCGCTGCAAGCTGCTCTAGGTTGGGCCATTACTCATGTCCAACACTGGCTCAGGGGTTGAATTATGAATCCACGGGTAGCGCTAACTCCCTATGCAAGTTTTAGTTAATATTAGGAAAATGGTAAAACCAAGGTTGGGCCATACTAGAGGAGTTTTATTCAAAGCGAACTGTCAAGGGGTCCCCATAAAACCAACCGCGTTAGGAATGCAAAATCAAGGAATATAACAACGGGTTATCAGTTCTTAAGGAGGCATGAGTGGAACAAAACACTGAGTAAAAGGCCAAGACTTCCACCCATTGCCAACTATATAGGTGCATTAATTATAGTAATAGAAATTGTGATATTCTCAAAATATCCAAGTTCCGACATGGAGCAATCTTCATCTTCACCTGCAACTAACAATGCTATGAAAGGGGCTGAGCAAGCGGTGACATAGTCAAACAACGGTTTGCTAGGATGGTGTCAAAGGTTAGAGGTTTAATGGCAACAAGGAGAGGCTGGCAAACAAATGGTGGGTAGCGCGGCATATAGCGATAGCATCGAGACACTAGCATAGCAATGATAGTAATGAGATCCAAGGTGGCGGTCATCTTGCCTGAAATCTCGCCAGGAAGAAGAACGAGTCCATGAAGCAGATGAAGCCACGTAGACGAACCAAGCAGAGTCGAACGAATCCTCACATCGCAACGTTGCCGGAACTAAGAAGCAATACCGGAAAGAAACAAACAAAATGGTAAACACCCCACACATAAACAAGACATGGTGCACAATCAAGTATGATGCATGTCCGGTTTAAATATGCAAGGCATGGCAAAGTGCTCAAAAATACTACATGTTAAGTGGAGCTCAATATGCAACGAGTTGCATATTGACAAAACACCACATTCGATTTATTTTGTTGACTCTCGTTTATGAGCCCAACAAGTTTAAATGTTGTTTAACATGGCAAGAGGTGAAGTACAAAATAAACTACACTAGCTAAGCAATTTAATTGGGGCTGGAAACTACAAACAACAATTTCGGAAAATCCCATATGCATATTACGAATTTGGTACTATTCTGCCCTAAACACAATTTTAATGTTGTTAAACAGCAAGATAAAGTTCATCGAGTTAATATATGCATTTTTCTAACCCATTTATATATAAAGTTTATTAAATTTGGAGCTACGATTATTTAGTTACAAAATAAGCCATTTTAGCATGTCAAATAAGCAAACAAATGCAAACAGCAAGTTAAACACGGGCGAAAGTAGCAAATTATTAATCTACATGAAATTCTAAGCAATTTACATATAAAGTTTGTTTTAAATCGATGCACAGTTATGAAGTTATTAAATGTGTGATCAATAGGGGTCAAACTGTAAATATACAGTTTCTCTGGAAAATGCTAATATCGCAGCACTACGAAAGAAAAAAAAACAAGATATGGGCCGCATCTGCTGGGTGGAATGGGCCTTACCAGAGGGGCCCAGCCACGCGGTGGAGAGGAAGGCCGGAAGGAGGCGCGCTGGGCCTTGAGGGTCGCAGCCCATGGCGACCGATGGGGAGACCGTGGTCAATCTGGAGGCGGTCCACGCGGCTGGGAGAGGCGCGGGCGAGGACGAGGTGAACGCGGAGCGGCGTGCCCGTTCATCATTCAACATGCAGAGCAGCAGGACTTATCAACACCGGTGGCAGGGGAGACGTGATCCACTCCGGATCCAGGCGAGGCAGAGAGGGTTCGGGAGGTGTGCCGGCAGCTTGGCACCCTCCGGGTGGTGCATCGGGAGGCCAAGAGAGAGGGAGATGTCTGGCAGGGAAGGAGCAAGGGGGAAACGCACGAGCGGCAGCAGCAGCATCTCACCGGTGGCAAGGAGGAGCTCAGGCGGTGGTTTGGAATGGCAAAAAGGTGCGGATCGAGGGATGGTCGGCCGGATCAGGTGGTCGAGGCGGAGCGAGGATAAGCCATCTGCGTGTAGAAGAGGCTCGGGATGACACGTGCTTGGTCAGGGTAGGGCCTCTTCTGGCGTCCATGGGGTTCGGGAGGAGCTCGGCTCTCCTCAGGCATTGCACGCTGCAGGAGGAAGACACGGGCCTGTGGAAGGAGGAGGCAGGTGGGGGTCCTGCCAAGGGTGGTCGCCGGCGTCGAGGTTTGCCGGGGTAGCAGGGTCACGAGGTTGAAGGAGCTCAGGCCTCGTGAGTGCTGCAGGAGGTGGATCAAGGGTAAGGCTGATGGAGGCGGCGAGGGGAAGCAAGTTGGGGGGATCAATGGATTTGGATGTTTCGATGGTGGCTGGAACCGGAGGGAGGTGGTTGGCTCGTTGTGTATCCCGATGAAGTGATTGATGGAGTGGTGGCGGCAGCGACGAGGAGGGATGGGACAGCTCCCCTAGATTTTAGGGTTCACATGATATATAGAGTAGTGGGCTAGGTTTAGGGGTATTTGGTCCCTCCGATCGCAATCGGATGGTCCGAAAAAAAAGGCTAGGGAGTCCGAAGAATAAACCAAAGATAATTTAGGGATGTTTGGAGATGATCCGGACCCATCGGTAACGATAGAGCGGGTCAGGTCCAGGGAAGTTTCAAACAAGTTGCGAGGAGAGGAAAAGTGTGCTCTGGTGAGAGAAGAGAGAGAGAGGCCCGCGGGGGTTTTCGGAGACCGAAAACATCCGACATATTATCCAGCGATAGTGCTGCTATAGTTTAACGGTTGGGCTATTAAACGGACTCCGAATGCAACGAAATATGACAGGCAGTATGTCTACACTATAACAAGACCGCACACCAAGTTTTATCCCATTCCGAGAACATTTTTTGGCTACTTAAAAAATAAATATTCGGAGGTGTCGCGGGCGCGTGCAAGTGTGTTTGGGCTCAGAACGGACAACGAAGAGACCCGGCAACTACGGACGGATGCAAGTTTTGAAAACTATGCATATGCAATGCTGATGATGACATGGCAAAGTGCAACACGCAAGCAAATGACATGGCAATGACGACAAATAATTGGAAGACACCTGGCGCATTGGTCTCGGGGTGTCACAACACTCCCCTACTAAGAAGAGATCTTGTCCTGAGATCTTAGGAACAAGATGGGAGGGAAAAAAGGAAGAAGGTTAAACCAAAGAAGATTGAGAGTTTGAATAAGTTGACAGAAAGAACACGACGGAGATGAACGAGATTGAAAAGCTCCATTACAAAAAGAGGAACAAGGAACAAACGAGAATCTCGATGGTAGAAAGACATGAAACAAGAGCTGAACAAACAAGAATGAATTTGAAACAACTCCGGTTAAGCGAGATAAACAAGGAATACGAACAAGAAAATTCGAAAGCACTCCGGCTGAACATGGAAGGAATGTGGACTTGAAAAGATGAAAGGATACTTCATGAGATGAACTAGTCATTACCTCCGGAAGAATTGAGAGAGTGGGATGAAAAGAACGGATAAGAGAACAACAACTTCCAGCATGAATGAATTTGAAAGAGCATCTTCACGAAGAAGGGTTGAACGGAGTTGTTGAGAAAATCAACAACAAAAGAATAAGCTTGGTGTGGACTTAAGGACAACATCTCAAAGCTTGAGGAGAATTTCTAACACTACCAAAAATTGAATAGATGAGACGAAGAATGCAAAACTCCACTTCAAAAGAATACGGAGAATTAATTGCATCTTGAGGTGCAAGAAGAATTCTTGAGCTGCTCAACAAGAATTTTGATGAACATTTGAAGAATGAACTAAATCATGAAGAACCACCATGAAGAACTCCGGTAACAAAAGGATGATGAGATCGAATTGAAGGATTAAAAGAATAAGACTAGGGCCTTGCGATGAATTAGACGAGGGTTTCGACAAGATGTCCGAGACAACTTTGAACTCTGTAAAGAAAAGATGAAAGGACTTGGGATTAGAATTTATTCATCATGAAGAAATTCCGAAGGAAGGAATTAATCAACTTGACTAGAAAGAATAACAATTATGTTATGCTTATCCTCCTCCAATTAAATTGATGACAAGAAATGGATTTGCATATCAATTATTCGCGTTGAGAATGATTAAAAGGGGGATACAACGCCGAACTTGAGACAATCTTCATGAAACACGGGTAAGATTGGACTGAAGGAATGGGTTGATATGCTAACCAAGGAAAAGAAACTTGAACGAACCACCCTAAGAATTGAAGTCCATTGATGAAAAGAACGAACCACCGGGAAGAATTAAAATCGAGTGATGAAATAGAACAAACCACCGTGAACAATTGAAATTGGAGGAAGAAAAGAGAATGAATCTCGAAATGAATTAGAAAACGAATAAGGAACTTGAGGGTGTTTAGAAACAAGAGAACGAAGAGATCATGAACGGATTAAAGAACACTTGAATGAAGCACCGAAAAAATATGGAGACGAACGAAGAGACATCAATTAAGAATAGTTGGAGGATGAAGTTGAAAACTGAGAACGAAGAAATCTTCTGAAATGATGGCCTTCAGATGATCACAATGCAAAGAATTAATGAAATGCTTCGGATGGGTAAGGAAAAGAATTTATCACGATCCAAACAATTTGAGAGGATGGCATTAAGCTAGAAGCACGAATCTTTGATAGAACGGTCAAGGATTGGAGAGAAACTCTTCTTCGGTCTTCAAATGACGATGAGAAATACCACCAAAATTGTTGAGATACTCCGGAAAAATGAAAATAGGATAAGTTGAACCAACATTGAAAAGAATTCGAAAGCTATCTTCAAGAAGACATATGACTGATCGAATTCATTCTTACTCACACTTTAAAAAGAACTTGGGAATAGCTCCAAAAAATTATAAGAGTTGAGTGAGATCCTGGGAAAAGACCTATGGGTTATGAGCCCATCGAAGAGAAAACACCGTTGAAAAGGATCGGAAAGGAGATGATGCATCAGAATGATTAAAATACTCGAAAGAGGTGACAACCTCAAATTAATTGGAACACAAACGAATCTCCTGACATGTCTTCAGAACTCTGGAACAATTAAATGATGAGAAGCGAACAATCAAGGGAAAACACTTGGGCCGAGGGAAAAGAATATGAACAACACTGAATACTTGACTTGAATCCACCGAAGAAGAAACTGAGATGAAGAATGTCGAACGAGATGGGAATTCACCAGTTGAAACAATTGAGGAAAGAAAGCAAAGCCTTCGCACGAGTAGGATGGATAATCGATTACGGACTCCGGCTCCGAGAAGCAAAAAGGGTGGGCGGGTGGGAAAAAGAAATACCACTTCGGACGGGGAAACACCGTCGGTTGAGAAAGAACTGAGGACTGAACTAGCAAAAGTTGAAGAGGAATGAATCAACTCGACGATAAATGCACCGGTTGAAAAGAACAGACAGCACAACGAACCAAAACTAACTGTTTGATCCTAAAAAAATTTGAAGGAGAAGAGGAGTAATTCAAAACACCTACATCAAGATTCCTCACCAGAGCGACGAAGGGGCTGAGGAGTAGAAAAAATTCCTACTCTCCGATATAACTAGACTCCAAAATAGTTTTCTTCGAGACTCGACAACAGCCAAACCACGATCAATCAAGGGGGCTCCTATGGTCGGTCGAGGCTCTGATACCAACTTGTCACACCCAAGATGCGATTCTATCCCGATCACGTTATAACCTCGTGATTGGGGCACAACCGCATTTCGGGCGCTTAGCAAGATGGATATCATTACATCGTACCATTACACAAATAGATGGGAATACATACAATTCATACAATTGTCACATGAATACAATAGATCATACACAAGACATCTGACTATGGATGGAAACATGAAAAACACAATGAAATCCATCCCGCTATCGCAGGCTGCCGACTAGGAACCTATCCCAAGACCGACGAAGAAGAAGAACAAAGAAATCCAACACAAGTAAACATCGCTCTCACGTCAAGTCATCGGAAACCTGCACCTGCAACTGTTGTTGTAGTATCTGTGAGCCACGAGGACTCAGCAATCCCATAACCATGGGTATCAAGACTAGCAAAGCTTAATGGGTATGGAGAGGTTACGTGGTGAGGTTGCAGCAGTGGTCAAGCATATGTATGGTGGCAAACTTACAAGTACAAGAATAAGATGACCATCAACGCAAATGGTCGCAAACTAGTAATGATCGCTAAGTGATCCTGAACTACCTACGAGTCAAACATAACCCCACTGTCTTCTCTTCTCAAACTGAAAAGAGACGGTCACGGTTACACACACTGTTGGTGTATTTTATTTCGGATCCTTTGTCAAATTAACTGCAACCGGATATTAACAAATTCCAATCTGCCACATAACCGCGGGTACGGCTTTCGAAAGATCATAACCCTGCAGGGGTGTGCCAACTTAGCCCATCACAAGCTCTCACGATCAGCAGAGGTAAAAACCCCTTATCTTAGGGAACACCCGATCAGACTCGAAATCCCGCTGCACAAGACATTTCGACAATGGTAAACCAAGTCCCGCCAGACCTCTCGACATGCCGACACCCTGATAGTAGCCGCGCGTATCTTGTCTCAGGCCACGACGGATGAGATATGGTTACAGCGACCAAATACCCCAAGTTGCCAAGGGGCGGCGCCGCAGGCTGCTCTAGGTTGGGCCTGACGGTTGAATTAAGAATCCACGGGTAGCGCTAACTCCCTATGCAATTTTTAGTTATTATTAGGCAAATGGTAAAACCAAGGTTTGGACTTGCTGGAGGAGTTTTATTCAAAGCGAACTGTCAAGGGGTCCCCATAAACCCAACTGCGTTAGGAACGCAAAATCAAGGAACATAACACCGGTTTATCAGTTCTTAAAGCGGCATGAGTGGAACAAAACACCGAGCAATAGGCCAAGCCTTCCACCCATTGCCAAGTATATAGGTGCATTAATTATAGTAATAGATATTGTGATATTCTCAAAATATGCAAGTTCCGACATGGAGCAATCTTCATCTTCACCTGCAACTAACAACGAGTCCATGAAACAAAGGGTGGGTAGCGCGACATATAGCGACAGCATCGAGACAACTAGCATAGCAATGATAGTAATGAGATCCAAGGTGATGGTCATCTTGCCTAAAATCCCGCTAGGAAGAAGAACGAGTCCATGAAGTAGACGAAGCCACAAAGACGAACCAAGCGTAGTCGAACGAATCCTCACATCGCAACGTTACCGGAACGAAGAAGCAACATCGGAAAGAAACAAACAACATGGTAAACACCCCACACATAAACAAGACATGGTGCACAATCATGTATGATGCATGTCCGATTTAAATATGCAAGGCATGGCAAAGTGCTCAAACAATACTACATGTTAAGTGGAGCTCAATATGCAACGAGTTGCATATTGACAAAACATCACATTCGATTTATTTAGTTGACTCTTGTTTATGAACCCAACGAGTTTAAAAGTCGTTTAACCTGGCAAGAGGTGAAGCACAAAATAAAATACACTAGCTAAGCAATTTAAATGGGGCCGGAAACAACAAACAACAATTTCGGAAAATCCCATATGCATATTACGAATTTGGTACTGTTCTGCCCTAAACACAATTTTAGTGTTGTTAAACAGGAAGATAAAGTGCATCAAGTTAATCTATGCATTTTTTTAGCCCATTTACATATAAAGTTTAGTAAATTTGGAGCTATGGTTATTTAGTTACAAAATAAACCTTTTTAGCATATCAAATAAGCAAACAAATGCAAACATCAAGTTAAACATTTTAAACATGAAATTCTAAGCAATTTACATATAAAGTTTGTTTCAAAATGATGCATGGTTATGAAGTTATTAAATGCATGATCAATAGGGGTCAAACTGTAAATATGCAGTTTCTCTGGAATATGCTAAAATCGCAGCACTGGGAATCAAAAAATAACAAGATATGGGCCGCATCTGTTGGGCGGAATGAGCCACACCAGAGGGGCCCAGCCACGCGGCAGAGAGGAAGGCCGTAAGGAGGCGTGCTGGGCCTTGAAGGTCGCAGCCCATGGCGAGCGATGGGGAGACATCGGTCGATCTGGAAGCGGTCCACACGGCTCGTAGAGGCGCGGTCGAGGACGAGGTCAACGCGAAGCGGTATTCTCGTTCAACATTCAATAGACAGAGCAACGGGACTTGGCACCGTCGGTGGTAGGAGAGGCGCGATCCCATCCGGATTCAGGTGAGGCAGAGAGGGTTCAGGAAGTGCGCCAGCAAATTTCCACCATCCGGGTGCTGCGTCGGTAGGCCAAGAGAGAGGGAGATGTCAGGCATGGAAGGAGCAGGGGGAAAATGCAGGAGCGGTGAAAGCAGCATCTCACCGGTGGCAAGGAGGAGCTCTGGCGGTGCTTTGGAATGGCAAAAATGGGCGGATCCAAGGATGGATGGCGGGATCAGGTGGTCGAGGCGGAGCGAGGTCAAGCCGTCTGCGTGTAGAAGTTGCTCGGGATGACGCGGGCTTGGTCAGGGAAGATCCTCTTCTGGCATCCATGGGGTTCGGGCGGGTCTCGGCTCTCCTCAGGCATTGCACGCTGCAGGAGGAAGGCACGGGCATGCGGAAGGAGGAGGCGTGTGGGGGTCCTGCTGAGGGTGGTCGTTGGCGTCGAGGTTTGCAGCGGGGTCACAAGGTTGAACGAGCTCAGGCCTCGTGAGCGCTGCAGGAGGTGGATCCAGGGGAAGGCTGATGGAGGCAGCGAGCAGAAACTAGTTGGTGGGGATCGATGTATTTGGAAGTTTCGGTGGTGACTGGAACTGGAGGGAGGTGGTTGGCTCGTTGTGGATCCCAATGGAGGGATTGGTGGAGTGGCGGCGACGGCGACGGGGAGGGATGGGACAGCTCCCCTAGATTTTAGGGTTTGCACGATATATATAGCAGTGGGCTAGGTTTAGGGGTATTAGGTCCCTCCGATCGCAATCGGACGATCCGAGAAAAATAAGCTAGGGAGTTCGAAGAATAAACCGAAGATATTTTAGGGATGTTTGAGATGAACCGGACCCATCGGTAACGACAGAGCGGTTCGGGTCCGGGGCAGTTTCGGACAAGTTGCGATGAGAGGAAAAGTGGGCCATGGGGAGAGCAGAGAGAGAGCCCCGCGGGGGTTTTCGGTGACCAAAAACATCCGACGCTTTATACGGCGATAGTGCCGCTATAGTTTAACGGTTGGGCTATCAAACGGACTCCGATTACGACAAAATTTGAGAGGCGGTATGTCTACACTATAACAAGACCGCACGCAGTTTTATCCCATTCTGAGTACATTTTTTAGCCACTCATAAAATAAATATTCGGAGGTGCCGCGGGCGCGTGCAAGTGTGTCTGGGCTCAGAACGGACAACAGAGAGACCCGGCAGCTACGGACGGATGCATGTTTTGAAAACTATGCAGATGCAATGCACATGATGACATGGCAAAGTGCAACACGCAAGCAAATGACATGCCAACGATGATGAATAACTGGAAGACACATGGCGCATCGGTCTCGGGGTGTCACAGGTAGAGTTCCAATCATAAGTGCATATGATCCAAGTAGAGAAAGTATCTTGGCTACGCCTCTCCCTCTTATGAAATTGCAATAATGATTACCGATCTTGTTAACAATTTCCTAGGACAATTACACACACCGATCCATCATTATTCCACACTCGTTATTTACAATATATAGTAATATATTATAACTTCATATTAACATCACCTATTTTTATATTTTAGTTCTCCAATATCATGCAAAGTTATCCTCTTCATACCCACAACGTAGTTTTATTTATCGTTTCTAGATGGAAGCAAACTTTTGGTATACGTAGAGTTGTATCAGTGACAGATAGGGCTTGAGAGAATATTGATATTACCTTTATCTCCCTGTGGGTTCGACACTCCATACTTATCACTTCCACCTTTGGAAATTGCTACGATGATTCCTTGCACTTGGGGATTATCAGTCATGCAGGAGCAACCAACCAAAAACCTAGATTCTCATGAAGCAATGTGATTTCCAGAGGTGTGCGAAGGGGGGTGGGTAACATTTTCTCCAGAGGTGTGTGAAGAGGGATTATCAGTCATGCAGGAGCAACCAGTCGGCTGCTCTGAAATCCGTCTTTCCCCAGGTGTAGTGACAAACATCTTTCATCGAGGTGGAGGGGTGTGTATGCGCGGGAATTGCCTGGAGATCCCGAACCTCCTCCAAAGCGTGCGGTGACATGGGGAGGCGAAAGGTTTCTGCAAGTGTCATGCTTTCCAAGAACTCCTTGATAGACATGTCTTCCTGCCTGGTGAAGGAGGATGCATGCCGGTGGGTGATCTCAAGCACATTGTTCCACGAGAGATCCTTCTAGAACAAAGCTATTGTGCCCGTTACTGCCTGGACTTGTGAGATCCCACTAAATATAGGTGTGAGTTTGAGGATGTCGTGCCACCAGAAGGAGCCACTAGGATCGAACACATCCTTGATTTTGTCCATATAATAATTATCCCAAAGTAGGTTTACCCATGGTATGGCCAGCTTATTGTAGAACTTGTGCAAAAATTTCAAGAGAAGTGCATCGTTTTGGACTTTAATGTTGATGACCCCTAATCCACCAAATTTCTTCGTCTTGCAAACCATCTCCCAAGCGGCCAATGAGTTGTATTTCTCCCCTTGTTCAGTTTTCTTGGTCCAAAGGCATCTTCGTCTGATCTTGTCCAGCATCTCGACCAGTTTAGTAGGAAATTTCAGGGTACACATGGCATACATCAAAAGTGAGGTTACCATGGCATTAAGCCAGGATAGTTTGCCTCCATATGACATCATGGATATCGTCGAAGTGAGGCGGCACTCAGCAGAGCAGAAGAACGATATGATGTCAAGAACAGTGGGTTTGGATGTGCCAAGTGGGAGCCCAAGGTAGGTAAATGGCATTGTCCCTATAGAGCATCCGAATATTCATGCCATGTCAACCGCTAAATCAACAGAGATATTGATAGGGATTACCGTAGACTTGTGGAAATTAATTTTGAGGCCAATGGATGACGCATAATCAATGAGAATTCCTTTTATGATGGTTGCCTGTTGAGGGCAAGGTAGCATGGCCATGATCGTATCATCGGCATACTGAATTACTAGGTATTGTGTTTGTACTGCACAAGGAAAAGGTGGCTGGATCCTTCCTTGTTTGAAAGCCTCATTAATGGCAGCCTGAAGGAGGTTGGCGGCGAGAATAAAAATGAGAGGCGATAGGGGGTCTCCTTGGCGAACAACACTGCGGCAATGAAATTGACGTCTAGGAATGCCATTAAGGAGGACTGAGGAATGACCAGTGGAGAAGAGGTTCCTGATCCAAGAAAGCAACATGTCTTTAAAGCCCATGTGTTTCATGATGTTGATCATGGGTGTGTGCTCAATTGTATCAAAGGTCTTCGCAAAGTCAAGTTTTAGCAGTATAATCTCACGCTTGGACGCCTGACATTGGTTTATATACTGGAAGGCCCATGCGAGGCAATCTTGTATTGTGTGCCCTTTGAGGAAACCATATTGATTCATGTGGATGAGATGGAGAATGAATCATTGCAGTCGATTGGCGAGGAGCTTGGTGAGAAGCTTGATGCAACAGTTAAGCAATGTAATCAGCGTCTAATTGTTCACTATCTCCGGGGAGTTGGTCTTGGGAATTAGGGTTATCAAACAGTCACTTATTCTTGTGAGATCTAGTCCTCCAGCATTAAATTGGGCACATAAGGTGTAAAAATCATGTTTGATGATGGGCCAATAGGCTTTTAGGAATGCACCACTAAAACTTTGAGGGCCGGGGAATCGATCTGCTGACATTTCTCTGACCACTGCATCTATCTCCGCATCGGTGAACGGCTCTATCATATGATCAAGGTTTGCACTGTGTTGAATAATATCCTAGAGGTTGAATTTCATTTCTGTACTGGTTGAAGTGCCCAAGTGTTCTTTATAAGTTTGTAGCAGTAGGGCTTCTTTGTTGTGGTGATCATCCACAATAGTGCCATCCTCTTTCCTGAAGCTGGCAATGTTGTTTTTCCGATAACGTTCAGTGGCCACCGCTTGGAAGACTTTGGTATTTTCGTCCTCGAATTTAATCCAATGAATGGTGCGGTGTTTTTTCCAGTATTTTTTTCTGATAACCAAGGATTCTCAGCATGTGCTTTTTGAGAATATTCCTGAAATTCATCTTAGGGGTGGTCAGCTTTCTGTTATTTTATAGTTCCTCTAGATCTGCTATTGCTTTGTTACAGTTGTCGATGGCCACTGATAGGCGCGAAATATTCTTACTCTAGTTCTTCAGAGCGTATCTGAGTGCTTTGAATTTGCGACAAAGAATCATGGCTGCATTTGTAGAGCTAACAGGATGATTCCAAACCTCTTGAACAAGAGCCATAAAGCTAGGGTGTAATACCAAGAAAGGTTCAAAGTGGAAAATCTTGTTACGTGGAATAGAGTTCTGAATGGAGACTATCCATCACATGATCCAAGACAGGCTTACCCAGGGGTTTAATTAACATGTTTGGGAAAACATTTGTCCAATGTAGCAAAGTGAAAATCCAATCCACTTATTCAAGGAGGGGTTCCTGTTGCATAATGCTCCATGTATCGGATCTACCTTTTAGAGGTATTTCAATTAGGCTTTGCTTACAGATAATATCAATGAAAGTGAACATGTCATGAGGGCAGCCCCCTGGTTTGTTACGGTTGTGTGGAGCTAGAATATAATTAAAATCCCAAAGTAAAGGCCAGTCATGTGTTCTTGGGCTCGTAAGGTCGTAAAGCCAATTAGTAAAATCAATGCGTGCGTCGCCAGAACAAGGACCATAAATATTTGCTAACGTCTAGTTTTGTGAAGACTGCGTACTAATGAAATCAATAACCGGAGCATATCGGAGAAGCCCACAAAACCAGTAAAGACTGAGCTTTTCCAAATAGTGACTAGCCCTCCTAATGCCCCATGTGAAGGAACAAAAGCAAACTAATCAAACTGTCGAGGATAACAAGACTTAACAAATGTCAAATCAAAAGAAGTATTTTTGGTCTCCTACAAATTCACAGTGGAGCAACCACTAAAGCGATAACATTATTAGGGCTAGTTGTTTGTCTTCAGAGTTTATCCCATGAATGTTCAAATAGAGAATATTCCAACTACGCAAAAGCGACATGGGAAAGGGGAGATTTAAGTTGCAGACGAAGCGGGCTCGCCCATATGCTCATCAGATGGTGGTGTACCAACATTGGTGTGTTGGAGAACATAGTATTTCAAAAAAAAAATCCAAGGATCATGCAAGATCTATCTAGGAGAAGCATAGAAAAAATCGGGGAGAGTGTGTCTACGTACCCTCGTAGACTGAAAGCGAAAGCGTCTAGTGACGCTGTTGATGTAGTCGAACGTCTTCGTGATCCAACTGATCAAAGCACCGAACGTACGGCACGTCCGTGTTCAGTACACGTTCAGCTCGATGACGTCCCACGAGCTCTTGATCGAGTTGAGCGTCATGGGAGAGTTTCGTCAGCACGACGACGTGGTGACGGTGATGATGAAGCTACCGGCGCAGGGCTTTGTCTAAGCACTACAACGATATGACCGAGGTGTATAACTGTGGGGAGGGGCACCGCACACGGCTAAAATCAACTTGTGTGTCTATGGGATGACCCCTCCCCACGTATATAAAGGAGTGGAGAAGGGGAGGGGCCGGCCCTCTCTATGGTGCGCCCTAGGGGAGTCCTACTCCAATCGAGAGTAGGATTCCCCCTTCCCTAGTTGGAGTAGGAGATGAAGGAAGGAGGAGAGAGGGAAGAAGGAAAGGGGGGCCGGCCACCCACCCAATTCGGATTGGGCTTGGGGGGCATGCCTCCCACCTTGGTTGTCTCCTCATCTATCCCACTAAGGCCCAATGAGGCCCATACACTCCCTGGGGGGGTTCCTGTAGCCCCCTGGTACTCCGGTAAATGCCCAAACTCACCCGGAACCATTCTGATGTCCAAACATAGGCTTCCAATCTATCGATATTTATGTCTCAACCATTTCGAGACTCCTCGTCATGTCAGTGATCACATCTAGAACTCCGAACTACCTTTGGTACATCAAAATACATAAACTCATAATACCGATCTTCTTCAAACATTAAGCGTTTGGACCCCACGGGTTCGAGAACTATGTAGACTTGACCGAGACACCTCTCCGGTCCATAAC
Organism: Secale cereale; assembly: GCA_902687465.1. Lineage (NCBI taxonomy): Eukaryota > Viridiplantae > Streptophyta > Magnoliopsida > Poales > Poaceae > Secale > Secale cereale. The sequence continues at coordinate 219,048,583 of LR738714.1, forward strand.
CAATAGCGGAACCTGGATGCTCATATTGGTTCCTACATATTCTACGAAGATCTTTATCGGTCAAACAGCATAACAACATACGTTGTTCCCTTTGTCATCGGTATGTTACTTGCCCGAGATTCGATTGTCGGTATCATTATACCTATTTAAATCTCGATACCGGCAAGTATATTTACTCGTTCCGTAATACATCATCTCGTGACTAACTCATTAGTCATCTGCTTGCAATGCTTATTAGGATGTGTATTACCAAGAGGGCCGAGAGATACCTCTCCGACACTCGGAGTGACAAATCCTATTATCGATCTATGCCAACACCACAAACACCTTCGGAGACACCTGTAGATCATCTTTATAATCACCCAGTTATGTTCTGACGTTTGATAGCACAGAAGGTGTCCCTCCGGTATTCAGGAGTTGCATAATCTCATAGTAATAAGAACATATATAAGTCATGAAGAAAGCAATAGTAGTAAAACTAAACGATCAAGTTGCTAAGCTAACACATGGGTCTTGTCCATCACATCATTCTCCTAATGATGCGATCCCGTTGATCAAATGACAACTCATGTCTATGGTTAGGAAACATAACCATCTTTGATTAACGAGCTAGTCTAGTAGAGGCATACTAGGGACACTCTGTTTCGTCTGTGTATTCACACATCTACTTAGTTTCCGGTTAATACAATTATAGCATGAATAATAAACATTTATCATGATATAAGGAAATACAAATAACAAATTTATTATTGCCTCTAGGGCATATTTCCTTCAGTCTTCCACTTGAACTAGAGTCATTAACCTAGATTGCATAGTAATAATTCTAACACCCATGGAGTCTTGGGGCTGATCATGTTTTGCTCGTGGAAGAGGCTTAGTCAACGGCTCTGTGACATTCAGATCCCCTTGTATCTTGCAAATTTCTATGTCTCCCTCCTTGACTTGATCGCGGATGGAATTGAAGTGTCTCTTGATGTGCTTGGTTCTCTTGTGAAAACGGGACTCCTTCGCCAAGGTTATTGCTCCAGTGTTGTCACAAAATATTTTCATTGGACCCGATGCACTTGGTATTACACCTAGATCGGATATGAACTCCTTCATCCAGATCCTTCATTTGCTGCTTCCGAAGCAGCGACGTACTCCACTTCACACGTAGATCCCGCCACGACACTCAGCTTGGAACTGCACCAACTGACAGCTCCACCGTTTAATAAAAATACATATCCGGTTTGTGACTTAGAGTCATCCGGATCAGTGTCAAAGCTTGAATCGGCGTAACCATTTACGATTAGCTCTTTGTCACCTCCATAAACGAGAAACATATCCTTTGTCCTTTTCAGGTACTTCAGGATGTTCTTGACCACTGTCTAGTGATCCGTTCCTGGATTACTTTAGTACCTCCCTGCTAAACTTATAGCAAGGCACACATCAGGTAAGGTACACATCATTGCATACATGATACATCCTATGGCTGAGGCATAGGGAATGACTTTCATTTTCTTTCTATCTTCTGCAATGGTCGGGCATTGAGTCTTACTCAACTTCACACCTTGTAACACATGCAATAACCCTTTCTTTGACTCATCCATTTTGAACTTCTTCAAAACTTTATCAAGGTATGTGCTTTGTGAAAGTCCAATTAAGTGTTTTGATCTATCTCTATAGATCTTGATGCCTAATATATAAGTAGTTTCACCGAGGTCTTTCATCGAAAAATTCTTATTCAAGTATCCTTTTGTGCCATCCAGAAATTCTATATCATTTCCAATCAACAATATGTCATCTACATATAATATCAGAAATGCTACAGAGCTCCCACTCACTTTCTTAAACATACAGGCTTCTCCAAAATTCTATATAAAACCATATGCTTTGATCACCTCAGCAAAGCGTATATTCCAACTCCGAGATGCTTGCACCAGTTCATAGATGGATCTCTGGAGCTTGCACACTTTGTTAGCACCTTTAGGTTCGACAAAACCTTCTGATTGCATCATACACAACTCCTCTTTGAGGTATCCATTAAGGAATGCAGTTTTGACATCCATTTGCCAGATTTCATAATCATAAAATGCGTCAATTGCTAACATGATTCGGACAGACTAAAGCATCGATACGAGTGAGAAAGTCTCAGCATAGTCATCTCCTTGAACTTGTCGAAAACCTTTCGCCACAAGTCGAGCTTTGTAGACAGTAACATTACCATCGGCGTCTGTCTTCCTCTTGAAGATCCATTTATTTTTAATGGCTTCCTGATCATCGGGCAAGTCAACCAAAGTTCACACATTGTTCTCATACATGGATCCCTTCTCAGATTTCATGGCTTCAAGCCATTTTGCGGAATCTGGTGTGATGTCCTGGCTTATTAGGGATGATAGACTACTCATATCAATAAGGAATTCCTTCTTTTCCGGGAGCCCATTCGGATAGAACTCCAAAGTTAAGCGTGCTCAGCTTGGAGTAGTTTCAGGATGGGTGACCGACCGGGAAGTTGCTCCCGGGTGCGCACGAGGACAAAGTGTGCACCCGGGAGCAACTTCCCGGTCGGTCACCCATCCTGAAACTACTCCAAGATGAGCACGCTTAACTTTGGAGTTCTATCCGAATGGGCTCCCGGAAAAGAAGGAATTCCTTATTGATATGAGTAGTCTATCATCCCTAATAAGCCATGCCATCACATCTGGGCTCATCATCGCTTCCTCATAGTTTGTAGGTTCATCATGGTCTAGTAACATGACTTCCAGAACTGGGTTACCGTACCACTCTAGCGCGGAATGTACTCTCATTGACCTACGAGGTTCAGTAGTAACTTGATCTGAAGTTTCATGATCATCATCATTAGCTTCCTCGCTGATTGGTGTAGGAATCACTAGAACTAGTTTCTGTGATGTACTACTTTCCAATTCTGGAGAAGGTACAATTACCTCATCAAGTTCTACTTTCCTCCCACTCACTTTTTCAAGAGAAACTCCTTCTCTAGAAAGGATCCATTCTTAGCAACGAAAATCTTGCCTTCGGATCTGTGGTAGAAGGTGTACCCAATAGTTTTCTTTGGGTATCCTATGAAGACACATTTCTCCAACTTGGGTTCGAGCTTATCGGGTTAAAGCTTTTTCACATAAGCATTGCAGCCCCAAACTTTAAGAAACGACAACTTTGGTTTCTTGCCAAACCACAGTTCATAAGGCATCGTCTCAACGGATTTAGATGGTGCCCTATTCAACGTGAATGCAGTTGTCTCTAAAGCATATCCCCAAAATGATGGTGGTAAATAGGTTAAGAGACATCATAGATCGCACCATATCTAAAAAAGTACGTTTACGACGTTCGGACACACCATTACGCTGTGGTGTTCCGGGTGGCGTGAGCTATGAAACTATTCCACATTGTTTTAAATGAAGACCAGACTTGTAACTCAAATATTCGCCTCTGCGATCAGATCGTAGGAACTTTACTTTCTTGTTACGATGATTCTCTACTTCACTCTAAAATTCTTTGAACTTTTCAAATGTTTCAGACTTCAGCTTCATCAAGTAGATATACCCATATATGCTCAAATCATCAGTGAACGTCCGAAAATAACGATACCCGCCGCGAGCCTCAACACTCATCGGTCCACATACATCACTATGTATGATTTCCAACAAATCAGTTGCTCGCTCCATTCTTCTGGATAACGGAGTTTTAGTCATCTTGACCATGAGGCATGGTTCGCAAGCACCAAGTGATTCATAATCAAGTGGTTCCAAAAGTCCGTTTGCATGGAGTTTCTTCATGCGCTTTACACCAATATGACCTAAAAAACAGTGCCACAAATAAGTTGCACTATCATTATCAACCTTGCATCTTTTGGCTTCAATATTATGAATATGTGTATCATTACGATCGAGATCTAACAAGAATAGACCACTCTTCAAGGGTGCATGACCAGAAAAGATATTACTCTCAAAAATAGAATAACCATTATGCTCTGATTTAAATGAATAACTGCCTCGCAACAAACAAGATCCAGATATAATGTTCATGCTTAATGCTGGCACCAAATAACAATAATTCAGGTTTAAAAGTAATCCCGAAGGTAGATGTAGAGGTAGTGTGCCGACGACGATCACATCGACATTGGAACCATTTCATATAAGCATCGTCACCTCGTGCTTAGCTAATCTTCGTTTAATCCATAGCCCCTGTTTCGAGTTACAAATATTAGCAACTGAACCAGTATCAAATACTCAAGTGCTACTACAAGCATTAGTAAGGTACACATCAATAACATGTGTATCAAATATACCTTTTTTCACTTTGACATCCTTCTTATCCGCCAAATACTTGGGGCAGTTCCACTTCTAGTGTCTAGTCCCTTTGAAGTAGAAGCACTCAGGTTCAGGCTTGGCTCCAGACTTGGGTTTCTTCACAGGAGTAGCAACTGTCTTGCTATTCTTCTTGAAGTTCCTCTTCTTTACCTTGCCATTTTTCTTGAAACTACTGGTCTTGTTAACCATCAAAACTTGATGCTCCTTTTTGATTTCTACCAACGTAGCTTTGAGCATGGCGAAGAGCTCGGGAATTGTCTTTTGCATCCCTTGCATATTACAGTTCATCACGAAGCCTTTATAGCTTGGTGGCAGTGATTGAAGAACTCTATCAATAACACTATCTTCGACAACTTTGCAACCAAGTTGCGTCATATGATTGTAGTACCCCAGACATGCTGAGCAAGTGTTCACTGATAGAACAGTTATCCTCCATCTTGCAGCTATAGAACTTATTGGAGACTTCATATCTCTCAATTCGGGTATTTGCTTGAAATATTAACTTCAACTCTTGGAACATCACATATGATGCATGACATTCAAAACGTCTTTGAAGTCCCGATTCTAAGCCGTAAAGCATGGCACACTGAACTATCGAGTAGTCATCAGAACGAGCTTGCCAGATGTTCATAACGTCCGGAGTTGCTCCTGCAGCAGGCCTATCACCTAGAGGTGCTTCCAGGACATAATTCTTCTATGCATCAATGAGGATAATCCTCAAGTTGTGGACCTAGTCCGTGTAGTTTCTACCATCATCTTTCAACTTAGCTTTCTCTAGGAACGCATTAAAATTCAAGGGAACAGTAGCACGGGCCATTGATCTACAACAACATAGTTATGCAAAAACTATCAGGACTAAGTTCATGATAAATTAATATTCAATTAATCATATTACTAAAGAACTCCCACTTAGATAGACATCCCTCTAGTCATCTAAATGATCACGTGATCCAAACCAACTAAACCATGTCCAATCATCACGTGAGATGGAGAAGTTTTCAAGGGTCAACATCTTATGTTGATCATATCTACTATATGATTCACGCTCGACCTTTCGGGCTCCAGTGTTCCGAGGCCATGTCTGTACATGCTAGGCTCGTCAAGTTTAACCCGAGTATTCTGCATGTGCAAAACTGTCTTACACCCATTGTATTTGAACGTAGAGCTTATCACACCCGATCATCACGTGGTGTCTCGGCACGACGAACCATCGCAACGGTGCATACTCAGGGTGAACACATGTACCTTTAAATTTTGTAAGGGATCATCTTATAATGCTACCGGCGTACTAAGCAAAATAAGAAGCATAATAAGATAAACATCACATGCAATCAAAATATGTAACATGATATGGCCATCATCATCTTGTGCTTTTGATCTCTATCTCGAAAGCATCGTCATGATCTCCATCGTCACCAGCTTGACACCATGATCTTCATCGTAGCTTCATGGTGGTCTCGCAAACTATTTCTACTACTACTATAGCTAACTCATAGTGATAAAGTAAGCAATTACATGGCCTTCGCAATTCATACAATAAAGAGACAACCATAAGGCTCCTGCCGGTTGCCGATAATTTACAAAATGTGATCATCTCATACAATAACGTATAACTAATCATGTCTTGACCATATCACATCACAACATGCCCTGCAAAAAGAAGTTAGACGTCCTCTACTTTGTTGTTGCAAGTTTTACGTGGCTGCTACGGGCTTATCAAGAACCGTTCTTACCTACGCATACAAAAACCACAACAATTTTTCATCAAGTGTGTTGTTTTTAACCTTCACAAGGACCGAGCATAGCCACACTCGATTCAACTGAAGTGAGAGAGATAGACACCCGCCGGTCACCTTTAAGCAATGAGTGCTCATAACGGTGAAACCAGTCTCGCGTAAGCGTACGCGTAATGTCGGTCCGGGCCGCTTCATCTCACAATACCGTCGAATCAAAGTATGTCATGTTTGGGTAAACATTTGTCCAATGTAGCGAAGTGAAAAACCAATCCAATTGTTCAAGGAGGGGTTCCTGTTGTATATTGCTCCATGTATATGATCTACCTTTTATAGGTATTTAAATTAGGCTTTGCTTACAGATAATATCAATGAAAGTGAACATGTCATGAGGGCAGCCCCCCAGTTTGTTACGGCTGTGTGGAGCTAGAATATAACTAAAATCCCCAAGTAAAATCCAGTCATGTGTGCTTGGGATCGCAGGGTCGTAAAGGCAATTAGTAAAATCAATGCGTGCGTCCCCGGAACAAGGACCATAAATATTTTCTAATGTCTAGTTTTGTGAAGAATGCGTACTAATGAAAGCAATAACTAGAGAATATGTATCAGAGAAGACAATAGAACCAGTAAAGACTAAGCTTTTCCAAATTGTAACTAGCCCTCCTGATGCCCCATGTGATGGAACAAAAGCAAATTGATCGAGCTATCGAGGATAGCAAGACTTAACAAATGTCAAATCAAAAGAAGTATTTTTTGTCTCCTGCAAATTCACAATGGATCAACCACTAAAGTGTATAACATTATTAGGGCTAGCTGTTTGTCTTCAGAGTTTAGCCCATGAATGTTCCTGTTGGGGAACGCAGTATTTTCAAATTTTCCTACGATCACGCAAGATCTATCTACCAGATGCATAGCAACGAGAGGGGAGAGTGTGTCTACATACCCTCGTAGACCGGGAGCGGAAGCGTCAAGTGACGCGGTTGATGTTGTCGAACTTCTTCACGATCCAACCGATCAAGCACCGAACGTACGGCACCTCCGCGTTCAGCACACGTTCAGCTTGATGACGTCCCACGAGCTCTTGATCCAGTAGAGCTTCACGGGAGAGTTTCGTCAGCACGACGGCGTGGTAACGGATATGATGTGTTCACCGGCGCAGGGCTTCGCCTAAGCTCCGCGACGGTACGACCGAGGTGTGATTCTGTGGAGGGGGGCACCGCACACGGCTAAACAATTCAACTTGTGTGTCTTTGGGTGCCCCCCTGCCCCCGTATATAAAGGAGCAAGGGAGGAGGGCCGGCCAATCCTCTATGGTGCGGCTAGATAGGGACTCCTACTAGGAATAGGATTGCAATCCTATTCCTAGTAGGATTAACCGGAAGGAAGAAGGGGGAAAGGATTAGGAGAGGTGGCGCCCCCCCAATCCTAGTCCAACTAGGATTCCTAGGTGGGGGCACCGGCCAGCCCTATGGGCTGCCTCTCTCTCACCCTTTAGGCCCACTATGGACCATTCCCTCTCGTAGGGGGTTCCGGTAACCCCCTCCGGCATTCCCGGTAAATCCGAAACTTTTCCGGTATACTTCCGGTGTCCGAATATAGCCGTCCAATATATCAATCTTTATGTCTCGGACATTCCGAGACTCCTCGTCATGTCCGTGATCTCATCCGGGACTCCGAACTACCTTCGGTACATCAACACTCAAAAACTCATAATACCGATCGTCATCAAACGTTAAGCGTGCGGACCCTACGGGTTCGAGAACTATGTAGACATGACCGAGACTCATCTCTGGTCAATAACCAATAGCGGAACCTGGATGTTCATATTGGCTCCTACATATTCTACGAAGATCTTTTATCGGTCAGAACCGCATAACAACATACGTTGTTCCTTTTGTCAAATGGTATATTACTTGCCCGAGATTCGATCGTCGGTATCTTTATACCTAGTTCAATCTCATTGCCGGCAAGTCTCTTTACTCGTTCCGTAACACATCATCTCGTGACTAACTCATTAGTCTTTTTGCTTGCAGGGCTTATTGTGATGTGTGTTACCGAGAGGGCCCAGAGATACCTCTCCGACACTCGGAGTGACAAATCCCAATCTTGATCTATGCCAACACCACGAATACTTTCGGAGACACCTGTAGAGCATCTTTATGATCACCCAGTTACGTTGTGACGTTTGATAGCACACAAGGTGTTCCTACGGTATTCGGGAGTTGCATAATCTCATAGTCATAGGAACATCTATAAGTCATGAAGAAAGCAATAGCAGTTAAACTAAACGATCATAGTGCTATGCTAACGGATGGGTCTTGTCCATCACATCATTCTCCTAATGATGTGATCCCGTTGATCAAATGACAACTCATGTCTATGGCTAGGAAACATAACCATCTTTGATCAATGAGCTAGTCTAGTAGAGGCATACTAGGGACATACTGTTTTGTCTATGTATCCACACATGTACTAAGTTTCCGGTTAATACAATTCTAGCATGAATAAAAGACATTTATCATGATATAAGGAAATACAAATAACATCTTTATTATTGCCTCTAGGGCATATTTCCTTCAGTCTCCCACTTGAACTAGAGTCAATAATCTAGATTACAAAGTGATGATTTTCACACCCATGGAGTCTTGGTGCTGATCATGTTTTGCCCGTGGAAGAGGCTTAGTCAACGGGTCTGCAACATTCAGATCCATATGTATTTTGCAAATCTCTATGTCTCCCTCCTTGACTAGATCGCGGATGGAATTGAAGCGTCTTTTGATGTGCTTTGTTCTCTTGTGAAACCTGGATTCCTTCGCCAAGGCTATGGCTCCAGTGTTGTCACAAAAGATTTTCATTGGACCCGATGCACTAGGTACTACACCTAGATCGGATATGAACTCCTTCATCCAGACTCCTTCATTTTCTGCTTCCGAAGCAGCTATGTATTCCGCTTCACACGTAGATCCCGCCACGACGCTCTGCTTGGAACTGCACCAGCTGACAGCTCCACCGTTCAATAAAAATACATATCCGGTTTGTGACTTAGAGTCATCCGGATCAGTGTCAAAGCTAGAATCGACGTAACTGTTTACGACGAGCTCTTTGTCACCTCCATATACGAGAAACATATCCTTTGTTCTTTTCAGATACTTTAGGATGTTTTTGACCGCTGTCCAGTGACCCACTCCTGGATTACTTTGGTACCTCCCTGCTAGACTTATAGCAAGGCACACATCAGGTCTGGTACACAGCATTGCATACATGATAGATCGTATGGCTGAGGCATTGGGAATGACTTTCATTTTCTCTCTATCTTCTGCAGTGGTCGGGCATTGAGTCTTACTCAACTTCATACCTTGTAAAACAGGCAAGAACCCTTTCTTTGACTGATCCATTTTGAACCTTTTCAAAATCTTATCAAGGTATGTGCTTTGTGAAAGTCCAATTAAGCGTCTTGATCTATCTCTATAGATCTTGATGCCTAATATGTAAGCAGCTTCACCGAGGTCTTTCATAGAAAAACTTTTATTCAAGTATCCTTTTATGCTATCCAGAAATTCTATATCATTTCCAATTAACAATATGTCATCTACATATAATATTAGAAATGCTACAGAGCTCCCACTCACTTTCTTGTAAATACAGGCTTCTCCAAAAGTCTGTATAAAACCATATGCTTTGATCACCTCATCAAAGCGTATATTCCAACTCCGAGATGCTTGCACTAATCCATAGATGGATCGCTGGAGTTTGCATACTTTGTTAGCACCTTTTGGATCGACAAAACCTTCTGGTTGCATCATATACAACTCTTCTTTGTGATATCCATTTAGGAATGCAGTTTTGACATCCATTTGCCAGATTTCATAATCATAAAATGCGGCAATTGCTAACATGATTCGGACAGACTTAAGCATCGCTACAGGTGAGAAAGTCTCATCGTAGTCAACTCCTTGAACTTGTCGAAAACCTTTCGCAACAAGTCGAGCTTTGTAAACAGTAATATTACCGTCTGCGTCGGTCTTCCTCTTGAAGATCCATTTATTTTCGATGGCCTGCCGATCATCGGGCAAGTCAACCAAAGTCCATACTTTGTTCTCATACATGGATCCCATCTCAGATTTCATGGCTTCAAGCCATTTTGCGGAATCTGGGCTCATCATCGCTTCCTCATAGTTCGTAGGTTCATCATGGTCTAGTAACATGATTTCCAGAACTGGGTTGCCGTACCACTCTGGTGCGGAACGTACTCTGGTTGATCTACGACGTTCAGTAGAAACTTGATCCGAAGTTTCATGATCATTATGATCAACTTCCTCACTAATTGGTGTAGGAATCACTGGAACAATTTCCTGTGATGTACTAGTTTCCAATATGGGAGAAGGTACAATTACCTCATCAAGTTCTACTTTCCTCCCACTCACTTCTTTCGAGAGAAACTCTTTTTCTAGAAAGGATCCGTTCTTAGCAACGAATATTTTGCCTTCGGATCTGTGATAGAAGGTGTACCCAACAGTTTCTTTTGGGTATCCTATGAAGACACATTTTTCCGACTTGGGATCGAGCTTATCAGGTTGAAGTGTTTTCACATAAGCATCGCAGCCCCAAATTTTAAGAAACGACAACTTTGGTTTCTTGCCAAACCACAGTTCATAAGGCGTCGTATCAACGGATTTAGATGGTGCCCTATTTAACGTGAATGCAGCTGTCTCTAAAGCATAACCCCAAAACGATAGTGGTAAATCGGTAAGAGACATCATAGATCGCACCATATCTAATAAAGTATGGTTACGACGTTCGGACACACCATTACGTTGTGGTGTTCCAGGTGGCGTGAGTTGTGAAACTATTCCACATTGTTTCAAATGAAGACCAAACTCGTAACTCAAATATTCTCCTCCACGATCAGATCGTAGGAACTTTATTTTCTTGTTACGATGATTCTCTACTTCACTCTGAAATTCTTTGAACTTTTCAAATGTTTCAGACTTGTGTTTCATTAAGTAGATATACCCATATCTGTTCAAATCATCAGTGAATGTCAGAAAATAACGATACCCGCCGCAAGCATCAACGCTCATTGGTCCACATACATCAGTATGTATGATTTCCAACAAATCTGTTGCTCGCTCCATAGTTCCGGAGAACGGAGTTTTAGTCATCTTGCCCATGAGGCACGGTTCGCAAGCACCAAGTGATTCATAATCAAGTGATTCCAAAAGTCCATCTTTATGGAGTTTCTTCATGCGTTTTACACCAATATGACCCAAACGGCAGTGCCACAAATAAGTTGCACTATCATTATTAACCTTGCATCTTTTGGTTTCAATATTATGAATATGTGTATCACTACAATCAAGATCCAGTAAGAATAGACCACTCTTTAAGGGTGCATGACCATAAAAGATATTATTCATAAAAATGGAACAACCATTATTCTCTGATTTAAATGAATAACCGTCTCGCAATAAACAAGATCCAGATATAATGTTCATGCTCAACGCTGGCACCAAATAACAATTATTTAGGTCTAAAACTAATCCCGAAGGTAGATGTAGAGGTAGCGTGCCGACGGCGATCACATCGACTTTGGAACCGTTTCCCACGCGCATCGTCACCTCGTCCTTAGCTAATCTTCGTTTAATCCGTAGTCCCTGTTTCGAGTTACAAATATTAGCAACCGAACCGGTATCAAATACCCAGGTACTACTACGAGCATTAGTAAGGTACACATCAATAACATGTATATCATATATACCTTTGTTCATCTTGCCATCCTTCTTATCTGCCAAATACTTGGGGCAGTTCCGCTTCCAGTGTCCAGTTCCCTTGCAGTAGAAGCACTCAGTTTCAGGCTTGGCTCCAGATTTGGGTTTCTTCGTTGAAGTAGCAACTGATTTGCTATTCTTTTTGAAGTTCCCTTTCTTTCCCTTGCCCTTTTTCTTGAAACCAGTGGTCTTATTAACCATCAACACTTGATGCTCCTTTTTGATTTCTACCTCCGCAGCTTTGAGCATAGCGAAGAGCTCGGGAATTGTCTTTTGCATCCCTTGCATGTTATAGTTCATCACGAAGCCTTTATAGATTGGTGGCAGTGATTGAGGAACTCTATCAATAACACTATCTTCGTCAACATTGCAACCAAGTTGAGTCATATGATTGTAGTACCCAGACATTCTGAGCAAGTGTTCACTGATAGAACTATTCTCCTCCATTTTGCAGCTGTAGAACTTATTGGAAATCAAATATTTCTCAATTCGGGCATTTGCTTGAAATATTAACTTCAACTCCTGGAACATTTCATATGCTCCATGACGTTCAAAACGTCTTTGAAGTCCCAGTTCTAAGCCGTAAAGCATGGCACACTGAACTATCGTGTAGTCATCAGACCGCGACTGCCAGACGTTCACAGCGTCTGCATTAGCGGAAGGGGGCTTGTCACCTAGCGGTGCTTCAAGGACATAATTCTTCTGTGCAGCAATGAGGATAATCCTCAGGTTACGGACCTAGTCCATGTAATTGCTACCATCATCTTTCAACTTAGCTTTCTCTAGGAATGCATTAAAATTCAAAGGAACGGTAGCACGGGCCATTGATCTACAACGACATAGATATGCAAAACTATCAGGACTAAGTTCATGATAAATTAAAGTTCAATTTAATCATATTAATTTAAAGAACTCCCACTTAGATAGACATCCCTCTGGTCATCTAAATGATCACGTGATCCAAATCAACTAAACCATGTCCGATCATCACGTGAGATGGAGTAGTTTTCAATGGTGAACATCTTATGTTGATCATATCTACTATATGATTCACGCTCGACCTTTCGGTCTCCAGTGTTCCGAGGCCATATCTGTATATGCTAGGCTCGTCAAGTTTAACCCGAGTATTCTGCATGTGCAAAACTGGCTTACACCCGTTGTATTTGAACGTAGAGCTTATCACACCCGATCATCACGTGGTGTCTCGGCACGACGAACTTTCGCAACGGTGCATACTGAGGGAGAACACTTATACCTTGAAATTTAGTAAGGGATCATCTTATAATGCTATCGTCGTTCTAAGCAAAATAAGAAGCATAATAAGATAAACATCACATGCAATCAAAATATGTGACATGATATGGCCATCATCATCTTGTGCTTTTGATCTCCATCTCCAAAGCACCGTCATGATCACCTTCGTCACCGGCTTGACACCTTGATCTCCATCGTAGCATCGTTGTCGTCTCGCCAACTATTGCTTCTACGACTATCGCTACCGCTTAGTGATAAACTAAAGCAATTACATGGCGATTGCATTTCATACAATAAAGCGACAACCATATGGCTCCTGCCAGTTGCCGATAACTTTACAAAACATGATCATCTCATACAAAACCGTATAACTCATCATGTCTTGACCATATCACATCACAACATGCCCTGCAAAAACAAGTTAGACGTCCTCTACTTTGTTTGTTGCAAGTTTTACGTGGCTGCTACGGGCTTAGCAAGAACCGTTCTTACCTACGCATACAAAACCACAACGATGTTTCGTCAAGTATGTGCTGTTTTAACCTTCACAAGGACCGGGCGTAGCCACACTTGATTCAGCTAAAGTGAGAGAGACAGACACCCGCCAGTCACCTTTAAGCAACGAGTGCTCGTAACGGTGAAACCAGTCTCGCGTAAGCGTACGCGTAATGTCGGTCCGGGCCGCTTCATCTCACAATACCGCCGAAGTAAAGTATGACATGCTGGTAAGCAGTATGACTAGTATTGTCCACAATCTTATTGTGTTCTACTCGTGCATATCATCTACGCATAGACCTGGCTCATGATGCCACTGTTGGGGAACGCAGTATTTTAAAATTTTCCTACGATCACGCAAGATCTATCTACCAGATGCATAGCAACGAGAGGGGAGAGTGTGTCTACGTACCCTCGTAGACCGGGAGCGGAAGCGTCAAGTGACGCGGTTGATGTTGTCGAACTTCTTCACAATCCAACCGATCAAGCACCGAACGTACGGCACCTCCGCGTTCAGCACACGTTCATCTTGATGACGTCCCACGAGCTCTTGATCCAGTAGAGCTTCACGGGAGAGTTTTGTCAGCACGACGGCGTGGTGACGGATATGATGTGTTCACCGGCGCAGGGCTTCGCCTAAGCTCCGCGACGGTACGACCGAGGTGTGATTCTGTGGAGGGGGGCACCGCACACGGCTAAACAATTCAACTTGTGTGTCTTTGGGTGCCCCCCTGCCCCCGTATATAAAGGAGCAAGGGAGGAGGGCCGGCCAATCCTCCATGGTGCGGCTAGGAAGGGACTCCTACTAGGAATAGGATTGCAATCCTATTCCTAGTAGGATTCACCGGAAGGAAGAAGGGGGAAAGGATTAGGAGAGGTGGCGCCCCCCCAATCCTAGTCCAACTAGGATTCCTAGGTGGGGGCGCCGGCCAGCCCTATGGGCTGCCTCTCTCTCACCCTTTAGGCCCACTATGGACCATTCCCTCTAGTAGGGGGTTCCGGTAACCCCCTCCGGCATTCCCGATAAATCCGAAACTTTTCCGGTATACTTCCGGTGTCCGAATATAGCCGTCCAATATATCAATCTTTATGTCTCGGACATTCCGAGACTCCTCGTCATGTCCGTGATCTCATCCGGGACTCCGAACTACCTTCGGTACATCAACACTCAAAAACTCATAATACCGATCGTCATCAAACGTTAAGCGTGCGGACCCTACGGGTTCGAGAACTATGTAGACATGACCGAGACTCATCTCTGGTCAATAACCAATAGCGGAACCTGGATGTTCATATTGGCTCCTACATATTCTACGAAGATCTTTTATCTGTCAGAACCGCATAACAACATACATTGTTCCTTTTGTCAAACGGTATATTACTTGCCCGAGATTCGATCGTCGGTATCTTTATACCTAGTTCAATCTCGTTGCCGGCAAGTCTCTTTACTCGTTCCGTAACACATCATCTCGTGACTAACTCATTAGTCTTTTTGTTTGCAAGGCTTATTGTGATGTGTGTTACCGAGAGGGCCCAGAGATACCTCTCCGACACTCGGAGTGACAAATCCCAATCTTGATCTATGCCAACACCACGAATACTTTCGGAGACACCTGTAGAGCATCTTTATGATCACCCAGTTACGTTGTGACGTTTGATAGCACACAAGGTGTTCCTACGGTATTCGGGAGTTGCATAATCTCATAGTCATAGGAACATGTATAAGTCATGAAGAAAGCAATAGCAGTTAAACTAAACGATCATAGTGCTATGCTAACGGATGGGTCTTGTCCATCACATCATTCTCCTAATGATGTGATCCCGTTGATCAAATGACAACTCATGTCTATGGCTAGGAAACATAACCATCTTTGATCAATGAGCTAGTCTAGTAGAGGCATACTAGGGACATACTGTTTTGTCTATGTATCCACACATGTACTAAGTTTCCGGTTAATACAATTCTAGCATGAATAAAAGACATTTATCATGATATAAGGAAATACAAATAACATCTTTATTATTGCCTCTAGGGCATATTTCCTTCAGTTCCAACATAGAATATTCCAACTACGCATAAAACGACAAGGGAAACGGGAGATTTAAGTTACAGACAAAGCGGGCTCTCCCATGTGCTCATCAGGTGGTGGTGTACCAGCATTGGTGTGTTGGGGACCATAGTATTTCAAAAAGATTCCTACAATCACGCAAGATCTATCTAGGAGAAGCATAGCAACGAGTGGGGAGAGTGTGTCTTCGTACCCTCGTAGACCGGAAGCAGAAGCGTCTAGTGACGCGGTTGATGTAGTCACTACTAGGAAAAGGGCTATAGCTAATATGGACATTAATGGCGCACCATGTATGTGGTGCACCACTGCTATATGGCAGTGGCACACTAGATATAGGTGCTCCATTAATGTCATATTGCTAATGGCACACCTGGTGTGCGGTGCGCCATTACTAGTTATGAAAGAAAATTGAAAAAAATGTTAGTAGTGGCGCACCAGGGTATAGTGCGCCATTACTAGTTTAACTAGTAATGGCGCACCGCACCCACGGTGCACCACTACTAACATTTCTTTTTTTGTTTTTTTTCAAAACTAGTAATGGCGCACCTCACACCAGGTGCGCCATTACTATGTCAAACTTAGTAATGGCGCACCTATACAAAGTGCGCCATTACTAACTTTGACTGAGGTTTGACCAAGTCATACACATAGTAATGGCGCACTTTGTAAAGGTGCGCCATTACTATGTCCAAATTTTACCAGTGCACCCCCCTGTGGACCGCCTTTTCAGTTTTAAAATAAAAATAAAAGAAAATGATGGAAATGTCAAAAAAATATGTTTCCCATGTGATATGTGGTCTAGTTATTGGGAAAATGTACAAATATGAATTTCGACTTTATTTGCAAAATCTCTCTGGAATTTATTAAAACGGGTGTAACTTTTGCATACGATCTTGGATTAAAAAGTTTTTATATGAAAACTCATCTACTCGAAAAGTTACATCCGAATTCAACCGAGGGGGGGGACCCCATTGAACATTTTTAAAATCCCCAAAAACTTAACAGAATAAATGATATGGGGCTTTTAAGATCTAGAGGGGGGAAATTGAAAAAAAAATTCAAACTTAGTAATGGCGCAACATTTGCTAGGTGCGCCACTAGTAACAGAAAAAATTGGTTTCAAATATTTTTTTTTGAAAAATATGTTCAAAATATGATACGTAATATGACCGAAAAGTTTGTAATATTTTTTCAAAATTTCATCACACTCATGAACATGAACAAAGTCCTAGACATCAACAAGGTTTAATAGGATTGATATGATAGATATATCAACAAGTGCTAGTTAAGTGAGATGGTGCTGGGGTTGGATAGAATTCAGAAGTTAAGCGTGCTCGGGCTGGAGTAGTGTGAGGATGTGTGACCTTCCGGGAAGTTTGACCACGGAGTGCGATTTGACTTGAGACTAAGCATATTGACCCGAGATTAAGCCATAGATTAAGAAAAAAACGGAAAAAAATGAAAAAAAAAATTAATTTTTTTTTGAAAAAAATAGTAATGGCGCACTTCTATGTGGTGTGCCATTACTAAGTCAGATAGTAATGGCACACCAGGGGACATAGTAATGGTGCACTACCAGGTGCGCCACTATTGTCTGGTATACTAATGGCGCACCAGGGGTGCGCCATTAGTACTTGTTACTAGTGACGTGATGATAGTGGCGCACCTGTAGTGCGCCATTAATGGCCAAAACAGGTGCGCCACAAACAGGCCTTTTCCTAGTAGTGAGTCGAATGTCTTTGCGATCCAACTGATCCAAGCACTGAACGTACGGCACCTCCACCTTCAGCACATGTTCGGCTCGATGACGTCCCACGAGCTCTTGATCCAGTTGAGCGTCACGGGAGAGTTTTGTCAGCATGACGGTGTGGTGACGGTGATGATGATGCTACCGCCATAGGGCTTCGCCTAAGCACTGCAACGATATGACCGAGGTGAGTAACTCTGGGAAGGGACACCGCACACGGCTAAAATCAACTTGTGTGTCCATGGGGTGCTCCCTCCCCACGTATATAAAGTAGTGGAGGAGGGGAGGGGCCGGCCCTCTCTATGGCGCGCACTAGGGGAGTCCTACTCCCACCGGGAGTAGGATTCCCCCCTTCCCTAGTTGGAGTTGGAAGGAATGAAGGAGGAGAGAGGGAAGAAGGAAAGGGTGTCCGTCCCCCCACCCAATTTGGATTGGGCTTGGGGAGGCAACTTGCCCCTCACCTTGGCTGCCTCCTCATCTATCCCACTAAGGCCTAATAAGGCCCATACACTCCCCGGGGGGTTCCGGTAGCCCCCCCCCAGTACTCAGGTAAATGCCCGAACTCACCGGGAACAATTCCGATGTCCAAACATAGGCTTCCAATATATCGATCTTTATGTCTTGACCATTTAGAGACTCCTCTTCATGTCTGTGATCACATCCGAGACTCCGAACTACCTTCAGTACATCAAAACACACAAACTCACAATACCGATCATCATCGAACGTTAAGCGTGAGGATCCTACGGCTTCGATAACTATGTAGACATGACCGAGACACCTCTCTGGTCAATAACCAATAGTGGAACCTGGATTCTCATATTGGTTCCTACATATTCTACGAAGATCATTATTGGTCAAACCGCATAACAACATACGTTGTTCCCTTTGTCATCGGTATGTTACTTGCCCGAGATTCGATCGTCGGTATCATTATACCTAGTTAAGTCTCGTTACCGGCAAGTCTCTTTACTCATTCCGTAATACATCATCTCGTGACTAACTCATTAGTCATCTTCTTGCAAGGCTTATTATGATGTGTATTACCGAGAGGGCCCAGAGATACCTCTGCGAAAATCGGAGTGACATATCCTATTCTCGATCTATGCCAACACCACAAACACCTTCGGAGACACCTGTAGAGCATATTTATAATCACCTAGTTATGTTGTGACGTTTGATAGCACACAAGGTGTTCCTCTGGTATTCGGGAGTTGCATAATCTCATCACTACTAGGAAAAGGCCTACTAATGGCGCACCAGTTTTGCCTACTAATGGCGCACTACTGGTGCGCCATTAGTACCACGCCACTAGTATTTTTTACTAATGGCGCACCACTGGTGCGCCATTAGTATAGGCCACGGTGCACCATTAGTATGCCTCCCAGGGGGCCATATATACCCAGGTGCTTTGGCATACTAATGGCGCACTCTTGTGTGATGCGCCATTAGTAACTTTGGCATACTAATGACGCACTGTGGGATAATGTGCCATTAGTATCCTTTGGCATACTAATGGCGCACTATGATGTGATGCACCATTAGTATGAATATTAGGTTTTTTTATTATTTTTTACTTTTCTGATTTTTGCACAGGTTACAAAATGTATTATTGGACAGAATATAGACAGCAGCACACAACAACAGCAGATTCATCGAATACAATAGAATATTAGTCTCTGAATACAATTCATCATATTAGTCTCCGAATACAATTCATCATATTAGTCTCCGAATTGAAAAGACCGAACAAAGATAGAACATCATATTACAAGTCTCGAGACCGTGAGTAACGAGTTTGTCTTAACATTACAAGTCGATATCGATCATCTAAACTACCATCACATAGAAGAGAGTTGTGGTCATCACGATGAGCATCATCGCGATGAAACTCGTCTTCATCCGGTTCCTCCAACGCTCCCTCCCCTCTCCCGCTAGATAGCGCGTGTATCTAGATTCCGCCTCCGTCCTAGTGGTGTACCCTTTGTAACTGTTACCGCTGAAACGGTGAACCTGTCTCCGACACTCCTCCCAGTCGTCGTAGACTCCGGGAACCGTACCCTTGTACACGACATACGACGGCATCTCTATGCACTAGCCAAACGAAACGTTAGTACCAATTCACAGACAATACATAAGCAATGTATAAGTATGCAACAAAACAATCGGAAGAGAAAAGCAAGAAATTAATAGCATCAATTACATCTAAGTTGAACGACTGTCGAAACCAAAGAGACATACTACAAGTTCATTAAAGTTTAATTACAACATGAGCCAATCGATGTTTCAGAACTAGACACAGCATCACTACTTTTGACTCGACTCAAGGGACCGGAGCGTGGATGAAGCCGCCATCTATCGTGGGAGTCATGAAATCGCGGGCGTTGTCAGCTTGCATTTGTAGCAATGTGTCTATGTCACTGTTGGACGGTTTATTTCTGAGGTAGAACTGCCCCGAGGTACGAAGGACATCTTGATGGATGATTTCCGCAAACTCCGACTGGATGCGAAAGAATTCTTGTCTCATGTCCGCGTCCTGGATTGCCGACACGCTTGATACGTCCAAAACGTATCTATAATTTCCGCTTGCTCCATGCCTCTTTTGTGTGATATTGCTATGATATTTATACACTTCCATACACTTTTGATCATATTTGGACTAACCTATTAACTCAGTGCACCCCAGTGCCAGTTTCTGTTTTCTGCTGTTTTTGTATTTCAGGTTTTCCCATTACGTAAACTGTCAGAATAATTCCGGGAAAAATATATAAAAAATCAGCATTCCGAAAGCTTCCTTGCGGCCAAAGTAGGGCCGGAGGGGGGCCACCAGGGCTCCAGGCGCCCAGGTGGCGCGGCCCCCTCCTGGCCGCGCCGGGGGGGTGCCTGGGCCCCCCAGGTCTCCGCTGATGCCCCCCTTTGGCATATATTTACACCTCGTCCCGAAACCCTCGAGGACGGAACCCTTTTTCGCGATCTCATCTCTGTTCCGCCGCCGCCGCGCTTCCAAGATCGGGATCACCAGGAGAACTCTTCCCGGCACCCTGCCGGAGGGGATAATCACCACCGGGAGCCTCTCCACCACCATGGACACCACCCGGATGAGTTGTGAGTAGTCTCCCTTGGACCATGGGTCCATGACCAGTAGCTATGTGATGGTCTACTCCCCTCTTTTTTCTTCACTAATTAGACCTCGTGAGCTGCCCTACATGATCGAGGCATATATGTAATCCTTATGTTGTTGCTATGATGAGTTTGCTGGGATCCGATGGATTATGAGATTATGTTCAGATTGTGTGTGAGTAATATATTTGATTTACCTCTTTTATATTTATGTTCTTGAGTAATTCTTGCATGTTCTCCGTTGCTATTTATTGCTTTGGCCGAGTAGTAGGTAGTAACTCCAAGAGGGAACGTTATGCTTGATTGTGGGTTCATGCCCCTCGATGACTAGCTTGAGTGACAGAAACATGAGTCTAGGGGATGTGCTGTTGCCACAAGGGGGAAAACAACGGTGCTTGTACTCGCGGGTGCAAGGATTGTTTACTTTACGCAAAGTTCTTTTAATGCAGTTGTCTGTTGCATTGAGTTTACACTATGGGTGGGACTCGCAACTTAATACCAACGAGATGTTCTGGATAGATATCTCAAGGTGGATGATTAGTAGTAGATGCAGATGGATTTCGGTCTACTTACCTTGGCGTACCGCCCATCCTTTTGAGCCTCAACCTTTCTTGCAGCATAGTTAGCATTGGTTTGCGCACATAATCCTGTCAATTGCCCAGCTGTAATTCGTTTACCTCACATAGTTGTTTTATCGTCTTTTGGGAGAGAGACATCACTAGTGAACATCATGGGACCCCGGTCCATATTACCATCACTGATCACATCCGCTATTTACTTTCAGTTTTTACTTACTAGTTGCAGTAATACCTATCACTATTATCTCTAGCGTTTGATCCTTTGTAAACGACAAGGCCGGAGGGATTGACAACCTCTCTGTACTCGTTGGGAGCAAAGTTATTTGTATCTGTGTGCAGGTCCGGTCGATCGCTAGATGCACTACTAGCAGTTGGCACCTTCTTGTAGAACCTTGGAGTCTCAGGGGAATTCGATCCTTGGTATCTTTGCGAAGGGAAAACTACCGCTACACTGCATCTCAAACCTTGCACTTGGGGTAACCAACGAGGGGCGAGAAGCCATCAAGCAAAGTTTTCTGGCGCCGTCGCCGGGGACTCCACTCTTCAAGATAGGGGAGTTGCACGCTATCTTTTACCTTTGCTTTTTAGTCTTGTTAGTTTACCTTTCAGTTTTTGCTTTAGTATCCTTTATCAAAAATCACAAAAATAGTTATCTTGCTTGCTTGCTGCTATTGGTTCCACCAAAAACACTAAGTGGGAGGAGTACACCCCTTCTTCCATAGCGCCAATCACCACTGCCGGGATCTACAAAAGTAATAAACCTTGTGATTACTTTAGTTTTAATGGAGAGTTATGCCCATGGCATGGTCTTCCAGGAAAAGAGTACGAGCCTCAGTTTAAAGTTGCTCCTATGCTTCCCCAAACTTGGGAAGACGTTCAAACTCTTATAATAGAGAGCAATTCAAAAAAAGAAGATGACACTACAATTCTGCTCAATAATGATAAAATTGATTTTGATAATTGTAGTATCTCAGAAGTTGTCACCTTATTACAAACAATGGCTAAAGATCCCCACACTAGCACGCTTAATCTTGCCTTCACAGAGCATATCACTAATGCTCTCATCAAAGCTAGGGAGGAGAAACTTAGGGTAGAAGCCTCCATACCTAGAAAGCTAGAAGATGGTTGGCATCCTATGATTAAAATTAAGTTGAATAACTTCTCTTGCTATGCTTTATGTGATGTTGGAGCTAGTACCTCCGTTATGCCCAAAAGAATATATGATATGCTTAAATTGAACTTTTTGATTCTTGTTCTTTTGGTGTTCGTCTTGTTGATTCTTCCATAAAGAAACCTTTGGGGAGGATCGACGATGTTCTTATCATTGTCAATGACAACTACGTTCTCGTTGATTTTACTATTATGGATATTGAATGTGAACCTTCTTGTCCTATTATTTTGGGACGTCCTTTTCTTCGCACCGTTGGTGCCATCATTGACATGAAAGAGGGGAATATAAAATTCCAATTTCCTCTCAAGAAAGGGATGGAACACTTCCCTAGAAAGAAGATTAAGTTACCTTTTGAGTCCGTTATACGGGCTAGCTATTCTTTTACTCTTGATAAGACTTTATCTCTTTGCATTATGCCTAGCTTAAAGGCATAAAAGAAAGCGCTTTTGGGAGGCAGCCCACAATGAATAAAATTTTATTTTGCTTTTTTTGTGTCTTGATGTTGTTACTACAGTAGCATCGTCATTGTATCTTTACTTTTCAGATTTGTGCCAAGTGTAGCCTCTAATTGCAAGAAAGTTCAAAAGTTGTGACGTGCTGTCCAGGAAACAGATTCTGTCCTTGGACAGAAAAATTCGTATAAAATCACCAGATCATCTTTTTGGTCTGAATTTTTTCGACAGCGTGCTCTATACAATTGTCTTTCGGGTTTCTGTTCTGAGTTTTTTTATTTGAGTTGTAGAAGTGCCCCAAAAAAAGCATTTACTACCTGCTGGTCTGGTTTTCACAGATTCTGTCCTGTTTTGCCTTTCCTTCATTTTGCAAACCTTGAGCTTGCTTTTTCTTTGCAAAAACCTTTTGGCAATCTTTAGAAACAGTAGACCTTCAATAATATCCTTATTTCTAGCAAGGAACAATTATTTTAATATGGGTACTAACCTCGCTAATCAGATTATGATGAGTTATGTATGAAGGGAGTTTTCAAGTGTGCGAGGGAAGATGATAAAAAAATTCAGGAGTGTCAAACGCTCAAGCTTGGGGATGCCCCCATGCACCGCTAAGAAATATTCAAGAAAACTCAAGCGTCTAAGCTTGGGGATGCCCCCGTGCATCCCCTTCTCCATCAACATTATCAGTTCGTCTTTCGTTCCGCTATATTTTTATCACTTCATGTGTTATGTGCTATGCTTGGAGCGTCTTGCTTTTAGTTTCCTTTTTAGTTTTCTTTAGCCTTGCTTGCTTTTCATAACGAGTTGGAACTCAGCCTTCTTTGTGTGGGAGAGAAACACGCTCCACTTCAACCTAGAACACAACATAGAATTTTCATGTCTATCTTTGCTGTGTATGTTCTTGGTCTTTCAATAGCTACTGTCATGCTTATCTCTTAAGTTTCACGCTTTTCTTTTTAAAGAGCTTTTGTTTAGTTGGTCGCTGGAACTCTCTTTAGTTATCATGCTTATCTTATTAAGAGAGATGGCTTCTGTTGCACTGGTCGATATGTCTATGATAAAAATGCTATGTGCATAATGATGCGTAGTAATTCATGTTTTCTTATGGTTAGTCTCAAATAGCTGGGGGGTTCTCAATGTGTTAATGGAGTACCAACATGATTTGTTTGCCTATGATGTGGTATGGTTTAGTGATATCTTCCTTCGAGAATTTATTTTGATTGACTTGGCGTATGCTCACGCATATTTAAGACTGTAAAGAAAGTCTATCAAGCCTTGATGATCTTTAATTTCTAAGTAGCGATATAACTTCCATGCCCGATTCAATGTTGCTTTGTCGCTCTGCATGATTATGACCGTCATTGCTCTTTTAGTTGGTCGCTCCCAGTATTTTGCTAACCTTCGCCTGTACTAAGCGGACTGACTGCTTGTGCATCCAAAATCCTTTAAACCAGTTATGCCATATGAGTCCACCATACCTTCCTATACATGGTTTTACCTGCCATTCCTAACGAAGACTTTCATGTACCATCTCGAAATTAATAAAAAAAAAGCATTTCTCTTTTGTGCCTCTGTTTTAGTTCATGAGGAAGTAGTAGTTAATTCATGATCTTTTTAAGTTGGACAAGCTTCACCCCGGGATTGCATGTCTAATGTGCAAACCCATAATACGAGAAGGAACTGGCATAGAGTGCGCCCGGCTCATTAAAAATATACAACAAACAAACCCTCCTTCACGCTTTGTTCATGAGAAATCAGAAAACTTTGGCAGTGATAAACAAAGGAGATTAAGAGGATGTGATCATCCTCATTCGGGAGCCGTTCCTCGAAACTTGTCCAGCTCGAGAAGTAATTGAGTTATCTGCTAGCATTCGTTGACGAAATATGCATATTCTAAAAAAAAAATATTACCTCCGTTTTTAAAACCAAGAGCTCTGGTACATGTTTAGTTTTTGTTTCCGACCATGGGTTTTCAACCTTGCCATCAAAAGCCACGGTTCGAGAGTCTCCACCTTCTTTAAAGCACCAACTATTAAGAGCATGATTGTCATTCTGAGTGTAATGTGCATTGTCCCAAAGTAGCATTGTCTTTTGCATGATTATGATATCGTTTATTCTGAAATCATTGTATCTAGTCGTCACTTAAACCTTGGAGGTGCCCCTGCATTTATGTTTTGCTTCACTAAAGGGGGCAAGTGAGATACCACTTTATGATATTTGCACACCATGCTCATTACAAATCTACTGAGTGTTTCAGTATCATATTGTAAAACTTTCAATTCTTTGTGATTTTCTCATGAGGCAACTTAATTACTAGAGATTCATTGTCTCAGTAAGCACTTGTCATGTGACTGTAAAAAGTCCTTATATGGTTAATAGCATGTCACCACAGAAATTATGCTTGTTATCATTTACCTACTCGAGGACGAGCAGGAATTAAGCTTGGGGATGTTGATACGTCCAAAACGTATCTATAATTTCTGCTTGCTCCATGCCTCTTTTGTGTGATATTGCTATGATATTTATACACTTCCATACACTTTTGATCATATTTGGACTAACCTATTAACTCAGTGCACCCAGTGCCAGTTTCTGTTTTCTGTTGTTTTTGTATTTCAGGTTTTCCCATTACGTAAACTGCCAGAAAAATTCCGGGAAAAATATATAAAAAATCAGCATTCTAGAAGCTTCCTTGCGGCCAAAGTAGGGCCGGAGGGGGGCCACTAGGGCTCCAGGCGCCCTGGGGGCGCGGCCCCCCTCTTGGCCGCGCCGGGGGGGCGCCTGGGCCCCCTAGGTCTCTGCTGATGCCCCCCTTTGGCATATATTTACACCTCATCCCGAAACCCTCGAGGACGGAACCCTTTTTCGCGATCTCATCTCTTTTCCGCCGCCGCCGCGCTTCCAAGATCGGGAGCACCAGGAGAACTCTTCCCGGCACCCTGCCGGAGGGGAGAATCACCACCGGGAGCCTCTCCACCACCATGGACGCCTCCCAGATGAGTTGTGAGTAGTCTCCCTTGGACCATGGGTCCATGACCAGTAGCTATGTGATGTTCTCCTCCCCTCTTTGTCCTTCACTAATTAGACCTCGTGAGCTTCCCTAGATGATGGAGGCATATATGTAATCCTTATGCTGTTGCTATGATGAGTTTGCTGGGATCCGATGGATTATGAGATTATGTTCATGTTGTGTGTGAGTAATATATTTGATTTACCTCTTTTATATTTATGTTCTTGACTTGCATGTTCTCCGTTGCTATTTATTGCTTTGGCCGAGTAGTAGGTAGTAACTCCAAGAGGGAACGTTATGCTTAATTGTGGGTTCATGCCCCTCGATGACTAGCTTGAGTGATAGAAACATGAGTCTAGGGGATGTGCTGTTGCCACAAGGGGGAAACAATGGTGCTTGTACTCGCGGGTGCAAGGATTGTTTACTTTACGCAAAGTTCTTTTAATGCAGTTGTCTGTTGCATTGAGTTTACACTATGGGTGGGACTCGCAACTTAACACCAGCGAGATGTTCTGGATACATATCTCAAGGTGGATGATTAGTAGTAGATGCAGATGGATTTCGGTCTACTTACCTTGGCGTACCGCCCATGCTTTTGAGCCTCAACCTTTCTTGCAGCATAGTTAGCATTGGTTTGCGCACATAATCCTGTCAATTGCCTAGCTGTAATTCGTTTACCTCACAAAGCTGTTTTATCGTCTTTTGGGAGAGAGACATCACTAGTGAACATCATGGGACCCCGGTCCATATTACCATCACTGATCACATCCGCTATTTACTTTCAGTTTTTACTTACTAGTTGCAGTAATACCTATCATTATTATCTCTTGCGTTTGATCCTTTGTAAACGACAAGGCCGGAGGGATTGACAACCTCTCTGTACTCGTTGGGAGCAAAGTTATTTGTATCTGTGTGCAGGTCCGGTCGATCGCTAGATGCGCCACTAGCAGTTGACACCATCTTGTTGAACCTTGGAGTGTCAGGGGAATTCGATCCTTGGTATCTTTGCCAAGGGAAAACTACCGCTACACTGCATCTCAAACCTTCCACTTGGGGTAACCAACGAGGGGCGAGAAGCCATCAACGCCCGCGGCCCAATCTTTGAGTTTATCTGGTAGCAGAAGGTGATGATGGTCCCGTACGATCGCCCGCATGTGATGGATGGCGTAGTAGGCACCCTTCTGACTGCCAGGCGGCTGCTTGATGCAGCAGAACGTCGTATTGTGGGCAAACACGTGCTTGCCGTACTTACGAACTGTCCTGGTGAAGGTGCCTCTAGATTTGGCATAGCCGGGGAGAACATCATCAAGAACTTTCTTGACATTTGTGTAGTCTACCTTCGACTGACTGTCCGAGTCGAAATACGTGGCCATGGAATATTTCGGGCTTAAGAGCATGAGTGTGCAATGTGTGTCACTGCACAAAACACGGAATGTTAAAAGAAAAACGATCGAAATCTAAGAATTCATATGTTACGGGGCGGTTGAGGGGACGACTTACTCGGGAAAGTAAGGCACGAGGAAGTTATCCTTATCTCGGTTTGCCAGAATGATGCCTTCGAGGTAAGAACTCACGACTTGCCGGTCCCCAACGCTGCCCAAGATCTTGGCACGCATGTAGAAGGGGTCGACTATCACGATGTCTGGGGTCTTGTCTCTAATGATCTGCATCTCCATACTCAGCGAAAATAGCCAAACGAAGGTGTAGTGCAGCGGATGAAGGTTAAACATAGCGAAGATGTCATCAAACCGCAGGACGATCGTACCCCCAATGGAGTTATCCACAAAGCCCTTGCCCTCTGGCACCTTGGCCGCGAAAACCTGGTATGCCACATCCTTCTCTCTGAGACGCCGCTTCTCCAAAGAAAGAACACTGTCATGCAGACTCCGCATAGCACCGGTTGCAGCATTGAGCATATTAGTCGGTAGCATCGGCCTACCCGCCACATGCACCCTCCTCATTATATACTTAGGTGAAGGTGGTCCATCCTGAGCACGGATCGTACTCGGTGCCGGCTAGCTCGCATCCTTGTTACTCTTTCTTTTCCGTGCCTTCTTCTTCTCCTGTAATGGGACCGAGTTCTGCTCATAGACCGCCTTCTTGAGTGTGTCGGGGCTGATCATATTCCGCACATCGGCTATGTGAGGCTCGGTGAACTCGGCAGCTGGAGGCATCTCCTGAGAACTGAATGCCAGACTACTCCTGTTGCAACTTGGTTTCTCCGCGGTACCAGCTAGATCGAGCACGTCTTTTGTAGGGTTGGGTTCTTGAGAAGGAGGCCCCATGAATTCGCCATCGTACCCATGATCGGCAAAGTACTTATCGACGTTGGCAAATGTATCGTCGTCGTCGTTCGAATCCTGTGCCATATGCATGTTCGGATCCAGTGCCATAGGGATGTCCGGCAGCGTTGCGGCGGTCTTGCCATGGCTTGGCGCCGGCATGACTGGCGGTGTTGTCTTTGGGGTGGTGTACCCCGCCCCCAAACGAATCTGGCTCTTCGGCCAAAGCAGGGGCCAGCTTAGGTAGGCGCTGAGGGTCATCACATCATCTTCGTCGGCCCTGACAGGTCGAATCAGAGGTAACAACTCGTCGGAGCCTGGCAGCACCCGAACCAGTTGAACCCTATACAAGGTGGGTGGCATCGGAGTACCATGGAACACAGGGTTGCCCGGTTGAACGATTTTGCCCTTGGCAACATCGACCAACTCGTTGTTCACGAAGTGCAGGAGAGTGCATGGAACGTCGGCGGCGCCTTGCGAAAACACGTAGGGCGTCAGGGATGCCTAGTCAAAGGCAATGAGATGAAGTCCTCGGCCGAGAGGCTTAATTAGTTACCGTGATGATGGCGTCGAGCTCGGCTAATGTCGAGGCACCGCCAATGGAAGGCGTGCAATTGACGGAGGGGCCGCTTGCTGCAGAGGTGTCGGCCGGCGTACACCCGGGTGCATTAAGCTCCAATGCCCGTGACGGCGTCAGAGACACCAATGCCGCCTCCGTCGGAGACACCAATGGCCCCGCCTGCGCGATCTGCGAGTTGCTGGCCGTGAAGCTAGGAATCGGGGGCTGCCCCTGTTGGCCGCCCGCAATCCACGTCGTCAGCCCTGAATCAAGGTAGGCATAATGCCGGTGAGCGTCGATCCCAGTTGTCGTTGCACTTGCTCTTGGACAAACTCCGGAATCCGCGCCACTTGTGCCTTGAGTTCTTGAACCTCGCGCGACTGGCTTTCCGAGCTGGTCTTTTTCTCCTTTCGCCCACCAGCGTTATAGTATGACGACCATTTTGTGGACAATCCTTTGCCGACCACACGACCAGCTGACGACGGCTTACTGAGCTTATCCTTTTTTTTCATTACATTCAATGTCCTATTTAGAGTGGTGTCCCAAGGGGTGCTCTGTGTCGACCCCGCGCTACTGCTTTCAGTTGCCTACGGAAGGAATGTGAACCATTTAGAAATTTGGATTCATTAATTAGAATGCAACCATATGGAGCTAATTACGCGGGGGTGTATTCCTTACCAGAACAAGCTCAAGCGCCCTGGTCTTCGGATCCGTGGTAAGCTCCTTTGTTTTCGGGTCCTTCTTGTACTGGGCCCTGACAAAGTTCCTGGTCTGCTTGTCACCGTATTTATCGAAGAGGGGCGGTAGGCCTTGCTCGGCACGCTCCGCCTCCTCCTTGTCCCATATAGGCTCCGCCACTCTGTAACCGCCGGGACCGAGTGTGTGTTCCCCTAAGTTCAACTCCCGCATTTCTTTCCCCCACTGACTTGATTCGGAGGTTGCGGTGCTCTCGCACTTGATCTTGAAGTCGTTGTAGTCATCTTCGGTGATCGAAAGATTTTTCTCCTTGATCTTCTCATAACTAAAACCTTTGTCAATCATTCTCTTCACCGAGCTTCTCCAAGTAGACAGGGCCGTGCTCATCCTCATGAGGGCGGCATTGTTCACTTTATTCCCTGTGAGGCGTGTGTTTTCAAATTCAGCGGGGAACTTATATCGTTTGTGCAGCTTCGTGAAGAGGAGGTTGCGCAAATTACCTTGGGCCTTATGTTTTAGGTTCTCGGTGTTGATCGAGACGGTGCTCCGGAGAATGCACCCGAGCTGAAGCGACTACCCCTTGACTATTTGTTCGGGCGCCGTTGGATTCCCGTCGGAGTCCACTTCAGTAAATTCCTCCTTGACGGTGCGGAACACGGTCGGGTGCCGGTCCTTCCGTTGCCTCTTCGGTTGGCTGCCATCTGTGCGTGCGTCGCCATCATCAGTGGTGGCATCCTCGGCGGCACCATCAGTGGTGTCATCCCCGACGGCACCAACAGTGGGGTCATCCTTGGCGGCACCATCAGTGGTGTCAGGATCGGTGTCTTTCGCGGCGTCCTCATAGAAGTGAGGTTGTTCCTCCATCTCCTGGGACAGCTCCCAGAATGCCTTGCCGCCCGAACCGCTGGCCTCATTGTTGTGGGCCATGTTTCTCTCTAAATAGGAAAAAAGTTTGGTCAAAAAGTTGGTTATTGTCAAGGAACAAGATCATGGTCTCGTCATTTAGGGTTTGTCGACACCGAGGCATCCTAAAAGCTAAGCTTTTATCATTTAGGGTTTTTCGACGCCGAGGCACCCTAAAAGCCTAAGCTTTCATCATTTAGGTTTTTATCGACACCGAGGCACCCTAAAAGCCAAGGTTTTCTAATTTATGGTTTGTCTACACCGAGGCATCCTAAAAGCTAAGTTGGGAAGGAGAATTCTAAGTTGGGCCTAATCACTTGGCTCTATTGCCGCAGATGGTTTAATGCAGCAAGAATAAAGGTGCAGTTGATCCTACTTAATTAAGTACTAAGATACCCCGGCCCATGCATTAGTCACAAGTACCCCATATGTACTATTTTTAGCAAAGTCATGCTAAAATTCAAGGAAAATTTCAGCAAACTCAAGGGCCTCTCGGGGTACCTGCAAAATCATTATCCCCGCGTAATGAAGTCGCCAATGGGTCATTTCAGAAGATCACAAGTAGCATCATCACAAGTACAACATCATCACAAGTACAACAGCTGCAGTAGTGAATAGAGGCATAACAACAACATCAACAGTTAAGAAAAAGTTGCAGAATCTTGTAAAACTATACTTTGAAGTTCAAATGGTGAGTAGCTTAGCTTGGCATGTCTCAGACTCATTTGTGCACTGGTAACTAGTTTTTTACAGCTAACAACAACAACATTGTCACACGAACAACGACGTCTCAAGAAGAAAAGGGAAGCAAGCATGGCAAAGAGTGGAGGCAGTGCCTCTTGTAACTAGAAAGGAAATGAAAATGACTTAGATTGTCTGTCCCTTCAATGAAATGTTGCTAGTGTGCTCTGTATGGACGATCAAAGTGGTCGCTTTGTATGACCGAACTGGGTTCAGCTTTTGTAATCTTTTTGCTATCTAGATGATGTTGTGCTATATCCATTTTATAGATTAGATAGCACACTATTATTATGATCAAAGTGATGTGCTTGTATTATTAACAGAGGGCGCAAGTGGAATCCTCTTAGGCAGAGATTAGATAGCTATGACTACACGGTTGAACAACATGTGGTTGGTTCGATGTTGTTTACACCAGTCTTGCTTCTTCTACCCACGGCTTCTACATTCTACATATGTTTCTCTATCTTGAGCAGCACAATCATCTGTTTGTGTATAGTGTTCGAAACTGCAATTTGTATAATCCACCCTACTCCTTATGCTGCGGTAATTCTATGGGTGACAAGGAGGCAAAGGTTTCCTCCTGGATTGTGTTGTGGTTGTGGTTGTAAATTGTAATGTATGTGGTGGCTAGTCGAGTTTGTACTACGCTCGTTGCTCGGATAGTCTTCTTGGAATGTTTTCTGCCTTCCATAAAAATATGATACACCTAGATGCACTCTAGAAAAAAACTAGTCACACAATTCGATGAATAGTCAGTGCAGAAGTTACAAAGACAACTTCAATTTACAATACTTAGAAATACCATATTCCACATCAATACAACATTTCCGAACAAAACATCTCACAAATAACATAGCATTTGAATGTCAAACTTGGCATGGATATAGAACACAACCTTCCCGAGCTGTATAAATCAATTGAGAATCATCGTGACCTACACTTCTATTTTAATGGAATGTTATAGCTATATGAGCATTTTCACCTAATATTTCATATCTGCCATTTCTCTCTTCATCAGGATGCTTGTATGCTCTATATGCATCTAAAGATTACTGGTGCACACACTACTTTTGCAACAGTTATTGATGAGTACATGCTGCAACTAATACTAAGAAAGAACAACTTCAGCACAACATACGCAGAAGAAACAGACTGTATATAGCTGCTACATGCTCTGCAAATAGTATCATCATTGGTCAGTGTGGATGTTTTTCTTTGCAGTCTTGCTATGTTGTTACAGTTACCAAAAATTACCACATATAAAAATATTTCCTAGAGTATGTGGTTATAATTACCAAAAGTTTGACAGCAAAGCTCCCATACATGCTATGCAGAACGGTCGTCGCTCATCAAGCAGATCATCATCTAGGATTATTTCTGAGGACTGCTACATGTTGGCTTGATTCCATGAAGGTCACATTGGAGCACCACCTTATAGTAGAGGTGACACTAGTTCACACCAAATTGATGCAAACTTTAAATCCTACTGACATTCTTCTTCAAATATATAATAGTATGGTTACTTTTAAAAAAATGGTGCAATCTTTGATTGGTCTTTTTTCTTATACCAAAACTCTTGTGAGAAATACCCCAAACTACACTGACCCTAAGCAGGTTTGGGCAGGACAATAAAAGATAGTTTCCATTTCTTTATATTCACTCTAATTCTACAGTTCATCTGCCTGAAGGTGGAACCTGAATTTCTCAACCACATGGAAACCTAAACTGAATTTTCCATTGTTAGTTGGGAAGCATAGTTACAGAATGCAGCAAGTCGAGAAGGAAGAGGGGAGAGGAGGCGGAGCTCACCGGGGAGGCGCAAGGAGGCCCTGCGATAGCTTAGTAGCAGTAGAGGTGGACGGAGTTGAGGAAGACGGCAGCAACCCGAGGAAGAAGAGGTGGAGGGGGGGTGGTGGGGTCGAGCGCCGTCGCGCCCTGCTTCCGCGGCTCGCCGGCCCGGTGTTGAAGTAGATTCCGCCCGCCGCCTTGCCAATCGCCTCGCAAGGTGGAGCTCGAGTGGAGAGGCGCCGCGGGTTTCTAGGGTTTCAAGGGCTCGGA
>LR738714.1:219082708-219099801 GCA_902687465.1 Secale cereale
GGGGAGAGGGGGTGGTGTCCGGCGGGGGTCGGGGCGGCGGCGTCGGGGCAGCGCGCGGGGGTCGGGGCGGGGGGGCGGCGGCGCGGGGGAGCTGCGGTGGTGGGGGGCGCGGCGTCGGGGCAGCGACGTCGGGAGAGGGAGAGGGGAAGGGATCGATCTGGGCGAGGGCGAGGGAGAGAGGGAATAGATGGGGGCAGAATACTGATGGCGCACCTCCCCCTGGTGCGCCATAAGTACATCTATACTAATGGCGCACCTCCCCCCTGGTGCGCCATTAGTATTTTTTTTATTTCTGTTCGAGCCAACAGGTTATGTTTCACCAAACCTCATCCAGATCAAATCCCATCTAGTAGCCCGACTGGTCAGCACGCATCTCTCACACCATGAGGTCCTGGGTTTGATTCCCAGGCTCTACAATTTTTGTTTTTATGCATTTAAAATGATGTTTGATACTTATTTGTGTTTAAATATGTTCAAACTTGTTTAAATCATAACAGTAATATTTTTTTATAAAACAGTAATAATTTTTTTTAAATATCATCAAATTTATTATTTGAAAATATTTATGAATATGAAAAAATATCATCAAATTTATTATTTGAAAACATCATGAGTTCATGGGTCGGCGGCGGCGACCGATGGAGCGGGGGAGGGTGCGGTGGGTCGTCGGCGGCGGTGGAGTAGGGGAGGGTGCGGGGGGTCGGCGGCGGCGGCCGGTGGAGCGGGGGGTGCTCGGCGGCGAGGGGGACCGAATCTGGCGAGGTGGGATAGCGATCGAGATGGAGGGGGATCGAGATCAAGTGTCCATGAAATTTAAAAACATTCAAGAGTTCAAAAAGTGCCCATGAAATACAATCGAGAAATGAAGGCTACGATTTAAATACAATCGATCTTAGCTAGCTATCTGTTCACAATCTTCTTGCCCTTCTTTTTCGCAAATGGAGTTCTTCTATGGAACGGACGTCCTTTAGGTAGGGTGGTCCTTGTTCTTCTTGTGGTGTATGCTGCTACTTCATCATCGTCGTCATGTTCGATCTTCGGGTCGCCATACTTGTCGAAGTCTTGCTCATTGGCTACTCCATCCATTCCGATGATCTTCCTTTTGCCTCTCCTCATGACAACACGACTGTGCTTTGAAGGGTCAGTAATGAAGAAGCATTGGTCAACTTGGGAAGCCAGTACCCATGGCTCATTTTTTGCGGTGACGTTTGCGCCCGCGGTCTTGGATTTGGCTTTGGGTATAACCATGGTGGTGAAATACCAGTCTTCTTTTAGGACGCTCTTGGCCCATCTGACACGGAACATCGGGACCTTCTCTCCAGCGTAGCTCACCTCCCAGATCACCTCGATCCTTCCGTAGTATCTGTCCTTGTCGTTACCGGTGTAGGATTCCATCGTTACCCCGGAGTTCTGATAACCATCGCTCTTCAAGTCCTTGGCCTCGGTGTAGAATGTGTAGCCGTCGATATCGTACGCCTCATAGGTCATCAGGTTGTGCTCGGCGCCCTGTGACAAGGCGAATATGAGTTGTTCTTCCGCGGAAGAATCCACATGTAAAGGGTACGACCGAAGCTTCTGCTTGAACCAACGGGTGAAACATGAGTTGTGCTCTTTAATTATATCTCCGTCCGTCCTCTGTTGGCCTCGGTCATTGTACGTCTTCTCAATAAAGGTTTTGTGCTCTACCATCCAAGGATCGACCACGTCTATGTGTTGTAGCGCAACTAGGTTTGCTCTTTCAAAGTCGGCGAGTCGACCCTCGAAGTCGACATGCATTTCGCGGCGACCCTCACGGTGACCCCATCCAGCGAGCCTGCCCAGGTGCCTGTTGACGGGCAGACCAATGGGGTTCTTGATGCCTACATAATTCGTGCAGTAGGAGATGCACTCTTTGGTCAGAAAGCCCCTGGCTATGCTTCCCTCTGGACGTGACAAGTTGCGAACGTATCCTTTGATGACACCATTCATCCTTCCGAACGGCATCATGCTGTGCAGGAACGTCGGCCCGAGTTGGATGATATCCTCCACGATATGGACCAGCAGATGCACCATAACATCGAAGAATGCGGGCGGGAAGTACATCTCAAGCTCGCATAGTATCACCACGATCTCTTCCTGTAGCCTTCTGAGTTGCCTCACGCCAACCGACTTCCGAGAGATGACGTCGAAAAAGTTGCATTGGCCAAATAGCATTTCACGGACGTGCGCATCCATGATCCCACGGATTGCAACTGGAAGTATATGCGTCATCAGCACGTGACAGTCGTGAGACTTCATCCCGCTGAACTTCTGCTTCACTAGGTCTAGGTATCTGCTTATCTTCCCCGCGTAACCGTAAGGAAGTTTTACTCCTACGAGGCAGGTGAAAACTGCTCGATCTCCTCATGGCTTAGAGTGAAGCACGCGTGAGGATAGTCATTTCCGGTCTTCTTGGCCTTTTTGCCTTTGCGACGACTTTTTGTGTCCTTCTTCGCCTCATCATCATCATCACTAGCGTGAAGCTCCTCCCTGATGCCCATTGATTTCAAGTCTGCCCTTGCTTTCGGCCCATCTTTGGTCTTCTCCTGCATGTTGAGCAGGGTACCAAGAAGACTCTCGCACACGTTCTTCGTGATATGCATGACATCAAGGCTGCGAGGCACACGGTGGATCTTCCAGTACGGCAAGTCCCAGAAAACAGACCTCGTTTTCCATACCTTCAGCAGCGGCTCTGGCGCCTTTCGCTTCTTTCCCGGCTCTGGCGCCTTTTTCTTCTTTCCCGGCAGTGGGCAATCTTTCCAATTTTTCAACAGCTCGTCTGTTTCCTCGCCGCTCCTCATACGCGGGCGTCTTCGGGGTTCGGTTTCACCATCGAACAGATCCTTGCGTTTTCTCCACAGGTCATCGTCGCGAAGCCACCTTCGATGTCCCATGAACACGATTTTCGAAGACCCGGGATCTCTATCTAGCTCGCGATACGTTGTGTCATCCATGCACCTGACGCATCCAGAAAATCCGTGGACCACCTGCCCCGCGACATATCTATAACCGAGATAGTCGTGCACCGTCGTGAGCAGTGCGGCTCTCATAGGGAAATATTCTTTCTCTGCGGCGTCCCACGTATTTGTTGGCGTTTTCCACAGCGTGTCTAGCTCCTCTTTCAGCAGCCCCAGATACAGATTGATGTCGTTCCCTGGTTGTTTCGGTCCTTCAATTAGCATACTCATGTGAATGTACTTCCTCTACATGGACAACCAGGGGGAAGGTTGTACATCCACAAAAACACAGGCCAGGTGCTATGTGTGCTTCTCTGGCTGCCAAACGGATTGACTCCATCGGTGCTCGCGCCCAGCACGATGTTCCTTGGATCGTTCCCAAATTCTGCATCTTCAAAGTTCAACGCTTGCCACTAGCTCGCATCCTTAGGGTGACTCAGCATCTTGTCTTTTTTATTTATCTCCGGATCATTAGCGTCATCTTCTCGCTTCTTCTCCTCCCTATCCGCGTGCCAACGCAGGAGCTTTGCTACCTTAGGGTCCGCGAAATACCGGTGCAGACGAGGAGTGATCGGAAAGTACCACACCACTTTTCGAGGAGCTTTCTTCCTCTTGTATCGAGTGACGCCGCACAGCGGACATATGGTAGACTCCGCATGCTCGTCCCGATAAATGATGAAATTGTTCATGCACACATGGTATTTCACGTGCGGTAAATCCAGTGGACACACGATTTTCTTCGCCTCCTCGAAACTGGTCGGGCACTTGTTCCCCTGGGGAAGACGTTCGTGCCAGAATGACATGTTCTCGTCGAAGCATGCGTCGGTCATTTTGTGTTTTACCTTCATCTCCAGAGCCATGAGCGTTACTCTCAGGTGGGTATCCTCGGGCCTGCATCCTTCATACAATGGAGTAACCGTGTCTATCTGCAGTTGATACAGCTTGGCTTTCTCTCGGGCGGCAGCTCTTGCGTTATCCGTCTGCTTGAGAAGCATCTCTTGAATATGAGAGTCATGCACCCAGCCCATCGATGGTCCAGTGTAGTCTGCTCCGCCGGCATGATCATCTTCATGATCATGCCCGTTGTCTGCTCCGGCATCTTCCTCATCATCATGTCCTGCATCTTCTACATGATGACCGTGTACAGCATCACCGTCGTGATCATGTCCTGGAGATTCTTCGTCTTCTCGCCCTCCCGAGCCGCGGTGGTTGTCTTGCTGCCCTTTCTCATTTCTTGCCCGGCCCCCATGGACGACTTTGTAGTCATCTTAATCACCTTGCCACCGATAGCCATCCATGAAACCACGCAAGAGCAGGTGGTCCCGCACCTGCCTGAAATCCGGGTCCGCAATAAGGCTCTTCAGCTTGCATCTTTGACACGGACATCTTATCTCCGTCTCGTTCTTTTGAAGCATCTCGGCCTTCGTGGAGCTCAAAAACATATTCACGATGCCTTCGGTCATCGTGCGGACCATGGTCGCCTGCGGGGTAGAGCAAAACGATATTTTAGAACCAAGAAAAAATTTGGCATGACTTTCCCTAAAAATAGGACAGAAAAGAATGCATAATGCCAAAATTCTCGCCGAAACGGAAATGAATCAACATTCCGGCAAAATATCGGCAACTATCGCATTTCAAATACCAGTACCTGCAAACACAAACATATATGCAACACCACAAACATATGCAACACCACGAACATACATAGATCTAGCTAGGCCATAAAAAGTGCATGTGCACATTGTTGGAGGGAGAACAACATAAAGATAGCTTCCCCCCTTACTTACTTATCAAAAAAAGGTAATTTAACCACTTAATTTGGATGAATCTATGGTGGAAATGAGGTGACAAGGAGGAGGCAGCCGAGACAAGCTTTGGAGGAGGAGGTGGAGAGAATGAAGTGGGGAGAAAGTGAGTGGGTAGGTGTGGCTGTCCAAAATATCTTGTTGGTCCCAGGTTACTAATGGCGCACCATCTCCAAATGCGCCATTAGTAACCCAGGTTACTAATGGCGCACCTGCTGGTGGTGCGCCATTAGTAGTTTTGCAAAAAAAAATACTAATGGCGCACTGTGGGATAGTGCGAACTAGTAATGGCGCACTATGGCACGGTGCGCCATTAGTAGTTTTGCAAAAAAAAGAATAAAAAAAGAATAGTAGTGGCGCACTCTGTGGCTGGTGCGCCATTACTAGTTACAACTAGTAATGGCGCACTGTGCCTGGATGCGCCGTTAGTATGTTTGGAAAAAAAATTGTTACTAGTGGCGCACCATGTGCCTGGTGCGCCATTAGTGTATTCCACACTAATGGCGCACCTGCACATGGTGCGCCACTGCTATATATTAGTGGCGCACCACGTGTGAGGTGCGCCATTAGTATCCATCCCATCTATAGCCCTTTTCCTAGTAGTGCATAGTCATAGGAACATGTATAAGTCATGAAGAAAGCAATAGTAGTAAAACTAAACGATCAAGTTGCTAAGCTAACGGATGGGTCTTGTACATCACATCATTCTCCTAATGATGTGATCCCATTGATCAAATGAAAACTCATGTATATGGTTAGGAAACATAACCATCTTTGATTAACGAGCTAGTCTAGTAGAGGCATACTAGGGACACTCTGTTTCGTCTATGTATTCACATGTACTAAGTTTCCGGTTAATACAATTCTATCCTGAATAATAAACATTTATCAAGATATAAGGAAATACAGATAACAACTTTATTATTGCCTCTAGGGCATATTTCCTTCATGGTGGTGGTTGCGGTTGCAGGTTCAGGGGCAACAAGCAAGATCTCTCCAGTAACTTCTTCAGCTGGGATCACACCTGTTGACACCAATCTCTTGGAGGACACTAATTGGTCTAGGGGGAATAACTTCAAAATGTGTAGCAGGTGCAGGAGTGGACGATGAGGAGCCAACAAAGGGAATGGTCCTGGGTTTAACCAGCGAGTTGGGGGGCGGGTATCAGAAATTGGTGGCACCCTAAAGCCATTGTACTTGGTGGATCGGTTGCTGCCACGAACCTCGGCAGTGGAGATGGGGGCCAGAGCACGAGAACGGCAGCCATGAGTCACCAATGGACCATAAGGATTCTTAGTTGCATTGACATAGGCAGGCCCAGCGTTATCGATCATCATCCTGGGATAGGGTGCATCAGATTGCAGAGGGTCAGAGCCATTGCACCATGGGGTGGAGCCATTGTCTCCATTGGGTTATGTTCAGTGAGGTGAGCCTCATCCCTCTTAGGGGGCAGGCCTGGCTCCAGAGCAGGGAGGAGCGTGGGCTCCATTGGTTGTTGATGGTGTGTAGCGTGCTTTCCCGAATCTCCTCCAAGACCACTCAAGACGCAGGCATAGCGCGTTGGTGAGTAAAGTGGATGCCCTAGTTGTCCGCAATTACTTTAATGGAAACGGTCATGCCATGTTCCCGCAGGCCATATCCATTACTCCAGGGGCCAGTGGTGGTGATTGCAGGATGCAGAGCATGAAATATGAAGTTGTTGAGTTACTGCCTTGGAATTGGGTCCACCAGAAGAAGATTAATCATGTCATCACCTTGAGCAGATAAACCAAATTGGATGCCTTGGTTGTGCAAAGCCACCGTGACAGTAACAGCTGTTTGAATATCACTCTACTCGTGTGGGGTTGATGTCGTATGAGGGACCAGAATCAAGACATAGTTCTTAGCAAAACTATCATCAGAAGAGGAGATGACACCATTCCAAGCCTCCGTGGCATTATCAGTGATGTTATACTCTGAAACCAGTCCATACTGGACTGTCACACCTTGTGCTGCGAGCCAAGCCTAGTAATTGACTAAGTGTGGAAGCAAGGGCGTGAGCGGAGGAGCGGGAGGGACCGGCCACACACCCCAGCCAATATTGTGTTGAGCAGGGCCGCCATTAGCATAGTTGACATTTCCAGCAGGTTGTGCTGCATTTTGAACCAACCAATTGTGCACTTGTTGTTGATAGAGCTGCTCGGAAGTGAGCACATGCCCAAATTGGGGGTGAGGGTTACCATTAGGAGGTGGAGGCTCTTCACCTGCAGGAGGAACTTCAAGTAGCAACCTGTTCCAATC
Organism: Secale cereale; assembly: GCA_902687465.1. Taxonomy (NCBI): domain Eukaryota; kingdom Viridiplantae; phylum Streptophyta; class Magnoliopsida; order Poales; family Poaceae; genus Secale; species Secale cereale. The sequence goes on from LR738714.1 coordinate 219,089,769, forward strand.
GTTGATGCGTAGGATGGTGATAACCCACAAGTGTAGGGGATCACAACAGTTTTCGAAGGAAGAGTATTGAACCCAAATTTATAGATTCGACACAAGGGGAGCCAAAGAATATTTGTAAGTATTAGTAGATGAGTTGTCAATTCAACCACACCTGGAGATTAATTATTTGCAGCAAAGTGATAAGTAGCATAGTAATATGATTGTTTTGATAGTAGTGGAAGCAGCAATAGTGACGACAACAGTGATAGCAGTAATTTTTTAGCAAGTGCAACAGTAATGATAGCAGTAGTAACCTGACAAGATAAGTATGTAGGAAATCGTAGGCATTGGATCAATAATTTGTTGGATGATATTCATCATGTGATAGTCATAACCTAGGGCGATACAACACTAGCTTCAGTTCATAACTCTAATGTAGCCATGTATTCCATAAATAGTCATACATGCTTATGCAAAGAACTCGCGTGTCATCTTTTGTACTACCATCAGCGGGGTCCATATTGGAAACTAAGGGATATTAAGGCCTCCTTTTAGTAGAGAACCAGAACAAAGCATTAACACATGGAGAATACATGAACTCCTCAAACTCCGGTCATCACCGGGAGTGGTCCCAGCTACTGTCACTCTGGGGTTGCTGGATCATAACATGTAGTTGGTTACTATAACTTGCAAGATCGGATCTAGAACATCAACATAATGGTGATAACATAAACGGTTCAGATCTGAAATCATGGCACCCATGCCCAAAGTGACAAGCATTAAGCATGGCAAAGTCATAGCAACATCAATCTCAGACCATAGTGGACACTAGGGATCGGCCCAAAGAAAACTAACTAGATTACATGATGAATCTCATCCAACTCCTCACCGACTAGCGAGCCTACGAGGGAATTACTCACTCCCGGTGGGGAGCATCATGGAATTGGCGATGGAGAAGGGTTGGTGATGATGAAGAACGAAGATCCCCCTATCCGGAGCCCCAAACAAACTCTGGATTTGCCCTCCTGATGAAGAACATGAGGTGACGTTGGCTCCGTCTCGTGGATCGTGATAATTCTTTCTCCCTTTTTCTAGAAAATAGGATTTTATAGTGTCGGTATCAGGGTAAGTGGGGCCACCGGGTGGGGACAACCCACCTGGGCGCGCCTGGACGGGGGCGCGCCTTGGTGGGTTGTGCCCACCCAGGTGCCCACCTCAAGTGGTTCTTGGCTCTAGTATTTTTCTTTTATTGCATAAAAAATCCTTGCAAAGTTTCGTTCCATTCCGAGAACTTTTATTTCTGCACAAGAACAACACCATGGTAGTTCTGTTAAAAACAGCGTCAGTCCGGGGTTAGTTTCATTCAAATCATGCAAGTTAGAGTCAAAAATAAGAGGAAAAGCATTAGGAAAAGTAGATACGTTGGAGACGTATCAACTCCCCCAAGCTTAAACCTTTGCTTGTCCTCAAGCAATTCAGTTGATAAACTGAAAGTGAGAAAGAAAAACTTTTACGAACTCTTTTGCTTTTGTTTTTATAAATAAGCTTAAACATCATCCAGGTTTTCAACAAATATCATGACTAACCATGTCAACAATACGTCTTAGAAATTATATTAACTCATATCAATGACATAATCAGCTAGTGAGCGGTAATAAGACATCTGAAATGGCAACATGTTATCAAAATAACCATGATATAATATGACAATAGTGGTATCCCGCTAGCCCTTTCTAAGACCGCAAAATATAAATGTAGAATACCTCCAAAGTTCAAGCAGTGACTAAACATTGTAATTCATGGTAGAAAAGATCCAATCATGCTAACACCCAACATTCACTACACACAATGCATAGGAATGACAGCAGTGCTCTTAGATCTGGCGCTTATTTTAGAAGGTGATGACACAACATAAAAGTAAATAGATAGTTCCTTCACAGAGGGAAGAAGTGATTTGCAGAGGTGCCAGAGCTCAAGTTTTTAGAACAGAGGTAAATGATATTTTGAGACATGCACCCTTCTCATTTACTTCACGACTATCACTTATCTATATCTCCCATGCTAAACACGCTAGTGGCGGTTCCCAAGCAGAAAAAGTAAAGTTTTGGATTCCATTGGGAGTTTTTGTTTGTTTATTTATAAGCTCTTTTTCTTTTTGCAATTAGGGAATGGGAATCCCTATTACCGCCCTTTTCTCGTGCGATGGCGAGTGAATAAACACTCAACCTGAGAATAGCCTGCTTAGCATGGAAGATACCAACTACCTCATGTCGTTCCATGAACGATCCATGCACACAAAAATGATATTTACTTGAAATTATTAGAGATGGCACATGCAAATTTACTTAGGACGGCAGGGTATTGCCGCATATCGGTAGGTATGGTGGACTCTTCTGGAATAACTTGGGTTTAAGGTTTTTTGTACAAGTAGAATTCCCACTTAGTACAGGTGAAGGCTAGCAAATAGGTTCGGAAGCTCCTAGCTAGAGAGCACAACAATCATGAACATACACTATGCATAATAAACACTGGACACCAGCATGAGTAGGATATGGATGCCATGAACATAAATATCATAGAGGCTATGATGGTTTAGACTCAACTACATGTATGAACATGCGCCAAGTCAAGCCACTCGAACATTCAGAGGAGGATACCATATCATCATACTACGTCACAATCGTTTTACGCAATGTTGATATCCAAGGTAAATCATTATCAACTCCTAGCTACTTATGCATAGCATGAGAAACTATAATCTCTAATTGTCATTCCGAACATGTTTAATCATGGATACTAGGTTAAACATATTGACAAAAAAAGAACAAGTCGAGTTCATACTAGTTTCTCTCTGCCACGACCAGTTCAAATATCGTCATCATTGCTTTTCATTTGCACGACCGAACGATCTGAAAATAATAATAGTGCAAGAGTGCCATGGACTAAGCTGGAATCTGCAAATATTTTATTCAACAGGGCCAAGGTAAAACGGGTTTTTTATTAGATCAACAATTATGCATATGAGAGGAAAATAAATTCAGAGAGTCACACTTCAATATTGTTGGAGTTTTTGGTTTTCTAGAACAAGCAAATAAAAGGGGAAAGCAAAAACGAGAAAAACTATTTACAAGGGAAAGCTCCCAACAATAAAAAGAAGAACAAGGAAATATTTTTCGGTTTTCTTCTTAATATTACAAGTAAGCAAGCATAGAGAGTAAATTGACTTCAGCTAAACTTTTTTTGGTTTTTCTAAGGTTTTTCAAACACACAAGAAGAAAGCGAGAAAATAAATTAAGCATGGATAATACAATGAAAAAGTGTGAACACCGACAACTGAAATGTGTGAACATGAATGTAAAGTCGGTGAGAAACACGTACTCCCCCAAGCTTACGCTTTTGGCCTAACTTGGTAAGAAGTTAGTAGCCTGGATAGTAGTCGTGGTACTGAAGAGCAAGCATCCAGGCATCCCACTACTGACGCTCCTCCTCTACTGCTGCCTGGTTGTTCCGGTAGGCGATGATATCCATGGGCATAATCCTATATCCTCCCCTGCCAGTAGGATCAAACAAAGTAGGTGGAGGTAGTGGAATAATATCACGAGTTGTCACACTAAAAACTAGGTTATAAGGAATAGGATTGTTAGGATAATCGACAGTAGTAAACTGGTGGTGATCCATGGCAGTGCGATCTAGGTAAATCTTGGGTAGAGGAAAATCATGCAGGTGTAACTAAACATTAAAGCGAGCCGCCAAACGAGTGGTGTAAATACATCTATGTATTTTACCCTTGTACTTATTAATGTGGAGGCGACGTGCCACAATAGCTCCCAAGCTATAAGTGTTGTCGCCCTCTAGTGCACAACGCAAAACAGCAAGGTCTAGTGAACTGATGCACCCACCTTCTCTCTAGGAAGCAAGCATTTTGCAATGAAAAGACAAAACTAATGAACAATGGGAAAATGCAGGCCAATGGCAGTGATACCCGACACCCCTCTCTCATCACCCACTATAAGAGTACGATAGAAGCTTTCAAACTCTACGATCCTAGGGTCTGCCAAACTACCACCAGTAGGAAGCAACGAGTACATTGAAAAAACCACCACAATTGACGACCCTAATTCAAAAAACCGCCACCATTCAATATTTTTTCAAAAAACTCACCACTGTTGTACTAACAGTTTGCACAAAACGATGATCAGTCCGTTAAATAAGTTTAAGTGAAAACCTAACACGTGGGTCCCGCTGTCACGTGACATGTGGCACGAGTAAATGGATGAAACAAACATACGTTATGCGACCAGTCGAATCCACTGCTCTGCCTCCTTGGCATTTTGCCAAACAGGTAGCGGGTCTGCTAGAGTGGCAGCCTGGTGCATCTCGTCGGCCGCCCTCGTCCCCAACAGCCGCCATACCGGCGCACCAGCACCCATCGGCGCCTTGGGGATTCCATTGGTCTGCGTCATGTATTGGTCTTTGAGCAAGTACACATGAATGAGAAAACACATGTTCGTGCAAACTTTTCTTTGGAAGCACTGACTCCGGCACGAAGTCGACGCTGCCTAAGCCGGCGAGTCCGAGCTCCAACGACTCTACGAACCTGACGGCTCCTGCAAGTACAATATCCTGCACACCGCGCCCCATCCCACTCCGGCGAGGCCGAGCTCGAGCGCGTCCGCTCCCCTGCCCGCTCGGCGTGGTGGAGCTCGATTTGGTCGGGAGGTCGACTGCCAGACCTCGCCGCCTCCACCAGCTGCTTCGTATCAACGCCCCGGTGCCATAGGGCATCTTCACGACGAGCCCCGCAACCTCCTCCTACCTCATGTTATCGCCCTGCTCCAACAGCAACCACTGTGCGCCGCCATCGCATACTCGCCCTCCCTTTCCACGCCCGCGTCGACTACAAGCACCTGGTTAGCTCCGCCTTCCCCTTCTCACGCTCTCCTGAGTCTCCTCGCAAGCACCCGTGGCTGGGGTCGACGACTGCAAGGGCACCCATGCGTTCGTAATGAATGCGTTCGAGTTGACCAGAGGAGGAAGAGGACTGGGAGTGAGAATGATGGGTGGGCCCTACTACAAACTAATATTTGAACCAAACGGTGTGAGTTGGTGTGAGTTGTTTTCATGCCACGTCGTCATTTATGGAGGGACCCATTTATTAGTTTTTCATCAAGCATCTCTGATTGACTTATCAGTGTTTTTTGCAAACTGTCAGTACAATAGGGGTGGGTTTTTGAAAAAAACAAATGACGGTGGTTTTCTGAATTAGGGTCCCCAATTGTGGTGGGTTTTTGCAATTTACTCGGAAGCAAGCATGTTTCACAAAATCCAGTAAGTTGTATCTGATGGGGTTCAACATATATATTAAATTGCACCTCAGGGGGATTATTCCTAGGAAGAAAATTAAAACTTTGCACAAAAGTGTTTATGAGGAGATGATATTGTTCGCATTCTACCGTAATGAAATCGGTGAGGCCGGCATTAGCAGAATATGGTGCAAACTCTTAAAGGATTCCAGCATCTTGCATGAACGGGGTATGCGGCAATTCGCATGGCCGTAGCTCCGCCAATCTCCGGGTGTGGAGATCACTATCAGATGACTCCCGGATCACTCCCTTGGAGTTCTTCTTGGAAGCAAACTTCCTAAAGATACTCATGTTTTCCCTACGAACAAAATTCTGAAATTTTTAGTCCACAAAAGTTTTCCCAACTAAACTTTACAAGAATGATAGCAACTACTCATAGGGATGCCTAGAGGCGAAAGCAAGCATTCAAACTACTTAGAACTATAAGAATACAACATGCAATCTCATCTGCAGCAACACCAAGAGTAGCTAATTATTCAAAATATAAACCACTAAAACAAAAACTAATTGGACAAATGGAGGAGTCACATACCAAGCAACAACCCCCCCCCCCCAAACTGTTTTGAAAACGGAGCTTCGAGCAAAGAGATCGAAATCCACGGTTTTGAGACAAAGAACACGAGAGAAAGAGCAATGGTGATTTTTTTTGGAGGTAGGTGATGATGTGGTGTAAAGAGATAAGTGAGGGGCCCACGTGGGGACCACAACCCACCAGGGTGCACCTGGGGGTCCTCGCGCGCCCAGGTGGGATGTTCCCACCCAGTGCACCTCCCTATGATATTATTTGCACCAGAAATTCTTAAATATTTGGAAAAACAATATGTTAAATTTTCAGAGCATTATGAGAACTTTTATTTTTGGTTCATTTTACATTGTACGGGAAACTAAAAATATAGACAAAACATGGCATTTTATTTTATTCGACTAGTAGGAAAAGAAAATGAAAGGTAGGGTCAGAGGGTAGTGCTTACTAAATTCATCAACTTCATACCTCTCAAAAATGATTTATTAATAAGGTTGATCAAGTCTTTTTAACAACCACTCTTGATTAGCATGAAATCGAAGAACTTTCGTAAATCACTAAGTTACCTTAATGGGGATATGAATGTCCCCAACAATAATCATTTCATATTTCTTCTTAACAGTAGGTAGAGGTATTTGAAAACTTCCAAGAGTGATTGTCAAAGATTTTTCAATAACATTAACACCATTCACTTAGAATTGTTTCTTCGGGAAGTGCACCTAATGCTCATTACCATTGATATGAAAAGTGACCTTGCTTTTATTGCCATCAATAACAGCCCTTGCAGTATTCAAGAAGGTTCTACCAAGGATAATCGACATGTTGTCTTCCTCGGGCATCTCATGTATAACAAAGTCAATTAAAATAGTAACATTAGCAACAACAACGGGCACATCCTCACAAATACCGATAGGTATGTCAGTTAATTTGTCAGCCATTTGCAAAGATATTTTAGTAGGTGTGAGCTAATTCACATAAAGTCTTTTATATAAAGAGAACGGCATAACACTAACACCCGCTCCTAAGTCACATAAAGTAGTTTTCACATAATTCTTTTTGATGGAGCAAGGTATAGTTGGTATTCCTGGGTCTCCAAGGGTTTTAGGTACTCCATCCTCAAAAGTATAATTAGCAAGTATGTTGGAGATTTCAGCTTCCAGTATTTTCCTCTTATTGTTGATGATGTCTTTCATGTACTTTGCGTAAGGAGGCATTTTCACGATATCAGTCAAGCGAGTACGCAAAAAGACTTTCCTCAGCATTTCAGCAAAGCGTTCACATTCTTCATCAGCTTTCTTTTTAGTTTTCTTGGGTGGAAAAGGCTTAGGTTTTTGAACCCACGATTCTCTTTCTTTACCGTGTTTCCTAGCAATAAAGTCTCTTTCATACTATCTTTTATTCTTAGGTTGTGAGTTATCAAGATCAACTGGTGGTTCTATCTCAACTTCAATATTTAGTTCCTTTTCATTGTTTAGTTGAGTATTGATGTTGCTTAAAGCTACATCGGTTTTTCACCAAAGAGGAAGGGATGATGCAGCATAGTGGCAGTAGGTATTTCCCTTAGATGTGAAACCAAGGTTATCGAACCAGTAGGAGAACCAAGCAACACAATGTAAATAGCACCAGCACACAAATAACAACACCTCGCAACCCGACGTGTTAAAGGGGTTGACAATCCCTTCCAGGTAACGAACGTGAGACATATATAATATTGGTACATTCGTTGATAAATTAGATAAACTGCAGCAAGGTATTTTTGGGTTTTTGGTTCAGTAGATCTAAAAATAAAAGCAAAGAAAAAGTAGATCGCAAAGGCAAATATATGAGAAAGAAGACCCGGGGGCCGTAGGTTTCACTAGTGGTTTCTCTCAAGAAAATAGCAACGGTGGGTGAACAAATTACTGTTGGGCAATTGATAGAAATTCAAATAATCATGACGATATGCAAGCAATGATCATTACATAGGCATCACATCCAAGATTAATAGACCGACTCCTGCCTGCATCTACTACTTTTACTCCACACATTGACCGCTATCCAGCATGCATCTAATATATTAAGTTCATGGAAAAACGGAGTAATGCATTAAGAACGATGACATGATGTAGACAAGATCCGTTTATCTATGGCGTTAGATATGGATCTCGTCGTTTTATCCTTAGTGGCAATGATACATACGTGTCGGTTCCCTTTTTGTCACTGGATCAAGCCCCATAAGATCGAACCCACTACTGGGCACCTTTCTCGTTGCAAGATAAAGAGATGAAGTTGGCCAAACAAAACAAAATATCAGAGGAGAAATATGAGGCTATAAGCAATCATGCATATAAGATATCAAAGAAACTCAAATAACTTCCATGGATACAAAAGGATAGATCTAATCATAAACTCAAATTTCATCAGATGCCAACAAACACATCCCAAAAAGAGTTACATCATATGGATCTCCAAGAGACCATTATATTGATAATCAAAAGAGAGAGAGGAAGCCATCTAGCTACTAACTGCGGACCCGTAGGTCAACAAAGAACTACTCACGCATCATCGGAGAGGCGCCAATGGAAGTGGTGAACCTGTCGGGGGACGACACCTATGGGATCACTGGAATCCCTTCTATGGTTGACGGGCGCGGGGTTGTGCAAAGAGTGGGTCTAGGAGTCAGCACAAGGACCGTTTACCCAGGTTTGGGCCGCGAAGATGCATAATTATCTAGTCCTCCTTTGGTGTGTATTTGAGTGTTCTTGAGCTCTTGAACTATCTACGGTGCGTGCCTAGTCCAAAAGATCTGAATCCTCCTTCAGTATGCCACAGGCCTCCCTTTATAGTCAAAAGGGGTTGCCACAGTGGCACACATGAGGTGGAAAGGTATACAGTGTACAAGCTTATCTCCTGCCATTACGGGACAAAGCGCATTAAATGTGCTACTCAGGTGTCCACTTCCTTTATCGAGGATGGCAACGAGGCCCGTCCCGTCCGCCGCCGCTCCGTCTGGCTGCGACGCGCGTCCAGGCCAACGAGGCATGTAGTGCCATGTAGGTTGGCAGGCAGCTGAGATGGCGTGGTGGTAGGGTGTTCATAAAGATCTGCATGCCACCACACAGGTGCTTGACTAGCTGGATCAGGAACCAGTACTGCCACGTGGGTAGTTGCCTGAGCTAGTGGGTCGGCCGTCGAGTTGGGGCGATGATGGGGCGACGAGGGCTTGCCGTGGTCTTGCATCTGTTCCCGGCAAGGGTCTTGCCGGGGCCTTTGTGAGCGCCCTCGGCAAGAGGTTTGCCGGCGCTTCGGGGATCTCTTCGGCAAGGAGCCTTGCCGGGGCCTCGTGGGCATCCTCGGCAAGGATCCTTGTGGTCTTCTTGTCTTCTAGTTCTCATCTAGGATTCATAGACCCTTAGTCTTCACAATGATCTGCATGCCATCACGCAGGCGCTTCCCGAGCCTTGGTTCCAACGTTGCTGATGGTGTCAGAGCTCCTAGGCACAAGGGTGGCTACAACGAAGGCGTTGGGTGAGTTACCCCGGCAAGGGTTCTTGTTGGGGTCGTGCAGGCCGCCTCGACAAGGGTCTTGTAGGGGGGAGCCTATATTGTTGCTTGGCCTTCTTGTGCCACAATATTGGCGTTGCTCTGGTAGTCTTGTGCTTCAGTTTCCCTCCTCTGCCCTATTAGGTGTGGCCCCAGGCGTGGCTCTTACTGCCCGTGCACAAGTAAGGGGTACAAAGGAGGGCCCCTACCTTTGTACACTGATAGGAGCCCTTGGGCCTGGGCCATACATAAGCGTGACGCGTTGTTGTGCTAGGCCCAGAAAGGTGCGCGGGCAGTGGAGGCCGGATTCTTTTTACTGCAGTAACTCCTTCGGTGGTTGCGCTTCCCCACGACTGGCGTTGAGTGCAGGACGCGGGGGTCGTATGTGGGGTGACTGCAGCATGCTTGCGTCACCCGTGGTTCGAAATAGTAAAGAGGCGGTTCGCGTCCTCCTCATAAAAAATAGAGGAAGTTGTGGGGGCACATCTCATTTACTAGGTGGACTTGGGTCGCCCCATGATCACGGGGCGCGAAACAGTCGTACCACACGCCATTTGATTCTTGGTCCGCGCGCCACGTGCCCCTCATGCATCGGGGAAGGAAGGGCGGACGCAGAGGGTGCAGGGTTTAACGCCGGGGCGGGGGG
>LR738714.1:219099849-219146635 GCA_902687465.1 Secale cereale
CTGACTGGAGCAGCGGGTCGGTCTTGTTTCCTTGCGTCTCCGGGGATTGGATTGGTCAATTTGGGCGGTCTCCTTAAGGCGTGCTTGGTCTCACCGTCGTATAAAGAGGGGAAAGGAACAATGCTCCCCCCACTCATCCTCTTCTAGTCCGATCCCTTTCCTTCCCAAGTCATGGCGACACGTCGTGGCCATGGCCATGCCCCTGTGGAGGCGACCAAGTCATCCTCTCGTCAGTGGGCAGCGGCGGTCAAAGAAGAGCCAGGCGCCCAAGATGAGGGCCATGCTAGAGGTAGAGGCGCCAGTCGGGGTCGTGGTCGGTGAGGCGGTCAAGGCAGAGACGGGCGAGGATGGGGGACACCCGCTCCGTCATCATCTCCGTCTCCATGTCCTCCATCTCCCAGTGCCTCACCATGCGGCCATGTCGGGGACAGGGCATTGGAGTTCATTCTGCAAATGCGCGAGCCGCCGCATAGTCGCCTTCGTCTTCCTCAAGTGTTCGTGAGGGTGTTGGAGGTCGACCAGCCATCGAGGTTTAGGATTCACATGAAGGGGTGTTGTAATGGCGCCGCGTGGGAGAACACCAAGTTCCCCGCCCCTCATGTAATGATTCTCCACCGGGGGTGGAAGACCTTCGCGCATGCCCACTGCTTGACGAAAGGGTAGGTCCTCTGCTTCAAGTTAGCGGAGAGCGATCTGCCCTCCATCAAGGTATTTGGGCGCTCGGAACATAGGCTAGGGTGCTGTGCGGAGAGCTCGACCGATGATGAAAGCTCCTCCTCGAGCGACAGTGACGGGGAGTACAACTACAGTGACGACGAGGGCAGCAGGCGGGAGGATGATGGGTCCGACTAGGTGTCGGACACACCGTCCCTGGGTGACGTTGGCAGCATGTCACAGCCCTAGCTACCCCTGTGGTCCTTGCTTGTTCATCATGTCATCATGTTTAATTTTTGTTAAACTTGAAATGGGGATTGTTCAAACCCTAGCACTTTAAATCTCAAATAGGTCCAGTCAAAAAAATTGCATTCAATGTTTCCAAAATGTTCCTAATATTTGTTGGATATTTTTGGCAAGGCTTTTGCAGCAAACCAAAAATAATGGACATTTCTGTGGAATATTTTGGGCATGGAATTTAATTTATTATCGTATTTGATTTTGGAACTATATTCAAAATATATATAGAATATATTTTCAAATAACTTTGAAAAAATTTATGTGCTTTTGGAAAAGTCCATCTAGCAACATAAAATTGTTCAGAGGAGTTTTTGGCATTGTTTGAAATTGTTTAAATTTCAAAACAGTGGCAAAAGAAAAATAAAACAAAGAAAGAAAAATAGAAAACAGAAACAGAAAAAAAAGAGAGAGAGTGGAAGTACCTGGCCTTTACCTGTGTGGCCCATCTGGCCGGCCCAGCCCACCAGGGGCAAGGGCGTCTTCAACCTCCTGCCAGGAGGACAGGCAGGTGCGTGGCGACGGCGCATGCCCGCGGCCTCCACCTCCTCCGTGCCTGCTTCCCTCCCCGATGCCCTGGACGAACGCCACGACACCCCTGGAACCCCCTCGACCTCCCTCCTCACTCGCTACTCTCTCCTCCCTCCTCTGTCTCTCTCTCACGCGGCGACCGAACGAAGCCGTCGCCGCCGGTGAGCACCACCGTGACCACAGCCCTCCCCACGCCCCCGCGAAGTGTCCACGAGCTTCGCCTCCGTCGCCTACGCCTTCTACAACGAGCCAATCAACGCCGGAAGCCCCGAAACGCCGCCGTCTTCGTCTTCTTCAACCTTCGGCCGTCGTCGACCTCGCCGTCGATTCGCTACGTCCGGCGCCTCCCCGAGCCTCCTGAGACCCCCGTCGACTCCGCTGTGAGCTCCTCCGCCGTTTCCCCCTGTCCCCGTGGCCTGTAACTCACCGTAGCCGTCGCCCCCTTCCTTACCGTCGCCCGCCGCCGCTGAACATGTCGCCGCCGTGGCCACCGTCACCTATAGCGGCAACTGAGTACACAACTGCACTCCACACAACGCCAGAAGCCCAAAACTCACACCGGTTGCTCCTGCTGTGCACTGCAACACCGTTTCCGTCGTCGCCCGAGCACCGGCGACCGCCCTAGTCGTCGCCGCCGTCGTTTGGGTCCACGACGACTCGTGCCGATGGCACAGCTGGATGCGCACGAGCGCCAGCGTCACGTAGGTGGTCCTCGCCGGCCATTTGGTCGACGGAGGACGGATCCCGAGCCCCTCCGCCGTGCCCGCTGTCGCCGGCGGTAAGCCGCCGGCCTGTTTGGGTCTTTGACCCGAGGTTTGACCCCCTGGGTCTATGACCTGCGGGCCCCGCACGGCTAACTAACCTAGTTTAAAGTTAAACCTAATTAGCTTAAACCTTGGTTAATGATAACTACGTTTAATTAGATTAGCTAGCCACTGACAGTGGGCCCCTGCCCCACTGACACTTTTAGTTAGTATTAAATCAGCACTTACAGCCCTTGTTAACTAGCCTAGTCACTGACCAGTGGGTCCCAGTGTCAGGTTTGACCTGGGCTGACGCTGTTGACCCGATGACGTCATTCTGACGTCAGGCTGATGCAATAATGCTTTCTGGATTTTAAATAAATCTATTTGATTTATTTATTTCAGAAAATAGCCAAAACTTCAAAAAATCACAGAAAATAATCCCTAACTCAGATGAAAATAATTTTTATATGAAAATTGTTCAGAAAAATCCAAGGAATCTGTTTATGGCATTTTCATGCATGTTAGAACAACTTATGGTTGCTGTTTAGGACAATTTGAATAAATGGCATTTGAATAATCACATATGGAGTTTGAATTTGAACCCTTGGTTCAAACCAACTTCATTTAACTTGTTGCTAGTTGCATTAGCTCAATAAACATCATATTGCCCTATCATGTTCATGCATCATATTGTTGCATTGCATTGATTGTGTTCTTCCTCTGTTTGTCGGTTTTGCCCCCTCTCAGTAGACGACGTTCCGACGATGTGATCGATGACACCGATGGAGACTCATTACTATCTTCAGAAGTGCCAGGCAAGCAAAACCCCCTTGTTCATTCCGATAAAATCCCACTCTCTCGCTCCTGCTCTCTTTTACTGCATTAGACCAACAACGATTGAACTGCTTATTGCTGCGGTAGTTGAACCCCTTTCCTCTGCATGACTTGTCATTGCCACAGTAAATAGTTGAAACCCACTAGTATGAGTAGGAATTGTTTGAGCCATGTTGTGCCTACTCATTCATGCTTTCTGGTTATGCCTGCTATTGCTTAGAGTTGTGTCAGGTGTTATTCATCGGGGATGAATTGGAATGTGATGAACATGCCCTACTGTTGAGAGCTAAGTGTGTGAACACGATTTGGTAAAGGTAGCGGTGAGAGGCTATGTAGGAGTACATGGTGGGTTGTCTCACTGGAACCGTCCTTAAGAACTGAGTTCTGTGTAAGTTGTCCAATGACAAAGCTACTACCACGCATTGGAATGCTTAAGTGCCCCTCTCGACTTATTAATCAACTCGATCTCTGTCCAGGAGTTGCAACTAGTTTCTGGCGCTTGTAGGTAGTGCTAGTAGTCTACCAAGTGGCACCCGGTACAGGTGGGCTTGGGTCAGACTAGGCACCGTGGCACGGTGTACCGATCGCCCGTTTGGTGATGCGGGAACCCTGTACACATCGTTTGGGGCCGTGAGCGACACCCCGGCCGGATCTCCCCACGGATGGAACCCGAATAGGCGATAAACCTAGACGAGAGACTTGTGTGGTTAGTCAGGTCGTGGCCGACACCCTCGCCAGGCCTCCGCTTGAAGGTTGCCGAGATACATGACGTGTACATGGCGGTAAGTGGTGAGAGCGTGTGTGAAGAAGTACACCCCTGCAGGGTTAACATGATCTATTCGAATAGCCGGGTCCGCGGATATGGACTTCTTGGATGCTTACGTGGTACATAGACAAGTGAAAGTGGATACTCTAAAACGCGCAAGATAAGCGTGAGTGCTATGGATGGCCTTCTCGTAGGGAGACGGGAGCGGATCCATAGTGGTGTATTGATTGGTGAATATGTGGACTCGTGTGCGCCACCTCAAAAGAGTTACTTGCAGTCGTAGTTTAGGATAGCCACCGAGTCAAAGCTGGCTTGCCGCAGTCAAACTCCACTACCCCCTTGTTGATACTGTTGCATATGTAGCTAGTTCTGATGTAAGTCTTGCTGAGTACGTTTGTACTCACGTTTTCTTAATTTATGTTTTGCAGAGAGACTTCAGTCTCGCAAGTGGTTCCGTGTGGACTTCGACGTTTAGCTTGTTACCTCAGCTACGGTCTTGTGCCCTTAGAAGGGGTCTTGTAGATAGTCAGGCTTCTCAGCCTTTTCATTTGTAGTTGTCTGTACTCACACATGTTATGCTTCCGTTGCCTGCATGCTCTGTATGTTGGGTCATGTGACCTCTGATTGTAATAAATGCTATGATGGCTCTTCTGGGCCTTTATCTATATGAGTTGTTGAGTTATGTTGTGATGCCAAGTTGTACAGCACATACATGCATGTTATGCGTACGTGTAATGTGTATTGCTATGTGTGGGATCCGACACCTAGTTGTTTACCTTTGGTAGCCTATCTTACAGGGAAATGTCTCCTAGTGCTTCCACTGAGCCTTGGTAGCTTGCTACTGCTCCGGAACACTTAGGCTAGCCGGCATGTGTCCTTCTTCGTTCCTGTGTCTGTCCCTTAGGGGAATTGTCACGCGTTGCTCCTTTAAGTCCTTGCAGCTTGCTACGACTTGGGTTCATACGTTGATGACCGACACGTTCGTTGCTGGGTCATGTATGCCTGTCTCTGTAATTTAGTGCCACTTTTGGTTTATAACTGGTCATGTCGGCCCGGGTTCTCTGTCATATGGATGCTAGCGACACTATCATATACGTGTGCCAAAATACGCAAACGGTCCCGGGCCAGGTAAGATGGCACCCGTCGGGATACCGTGCGTGAGGCCGCAAAGTGATATGGTGTGTTACAGGCTAGACCTGTGTGACTTAGGATCGGGGTCCCGACAGCTTTGGTATCAGAGCCTGATTGCCTGTAGGATTAGTAAGCCAAACTGGTCAAAGTCGTGTCTAGAAACTCTTTAGTTATATTAAGGGAATTGATTGTGGAAGGGAACGTAAGGCTCTATTTACTCCTTTACCCTATGACCTTCTGATCTGAGTCACCTTCTTCTTTCTACGGGGATTAAGAACTAGGATTCTCATTCTATTTATCAGGATCACGTTATTGTGGATTCAACCCTCAGTTTAGTTTATTCTACTTCTGTGTGCTCAACTGCTGATCTCAGAACCTTGACATTATGATGTTGAGTGGTTACGCTATCTTGTGCATGAGTCTCAAAAGTATTTTCGAGCATTTACAGCCGTTATGCTGTCCGAGTCATCCCAGGTCTCTACACAATCTGATGCATTTGCAAATCATTCCTACCTGTTCTTAATGTCCTTTTAGGCCAGATTAACCACACTAGTCAGTGTGTGGAGGTACTCCATTACCTCGACACATATGTTGGATTTATTATTATGACCCTAGGTGTCCTAGAAGATCACCCAGTAATCTAGCAATGCTTTATATTCTCAGTGTGATGATTCTGGCCATTATTCTCGAAAGCATCCCGTGATGCCATTTAGTTAGTAAGCATTCTACTCCTGGGTTCCTGAACCCGAGCTTCACCCTACTTACTTCATGTGGATAGTATTTGCTCGTCCCTTTAGGATATTAGTAACCTTGTGTTAGTCCTCGAGGTCCGTGGTATATCCTTCTTCCAAATACCATGAACCATCATGGCAGAAGTTCTTCCGAACCAAAAGATCACAACCAGAGTGCTCTTGAGTAGTACTCCATTTATATTGTGACTCTGCCAATTCTACCTTTCTGCATTGGTTATTCGGAGGAAATATGTTGGACTCGTTCGACATGTTAATCTATGCGTCCACAACTCAGAAAGTTATATGTTCCTTGAGTTGTTCCCCTTTAGTTGTATTATGACCCTCGTCTATCAGTTGATAGTCACGGGTAGTTGTGCATTCGTGTTCATCGATGCCTTTTACTCTTGTGAGTCGTCAAGCCGTTCTATTCTGGAATGACTAGGAGAAAGAAACTCCGGCACCTCATCCATTCCTAGGACTGGGTCAAGGAAGTTGTACTCCGCAGATGATGGATGTTAATCCATCTTCTAATATGTTCTACCCTGGAGTATTACCATCTTTATGTCAAGAATGTCGTGAGAATTGCACTATCTCTTATGAATTCTTGATGTAGTAATACCTCTTGCCATCATTGTTCATCCCTCGGTTTCCGTGTTATTGTAACCGGAATGATGACAAGTGAATTGTGATGTGTGAAATCAATACTCCTAGCAACCCTATTGCTTGGTAGTTAAAGGACAACAATTTCATTCTTAATGTGTTGGTTACCAAATCACCATTCTAAGATTGATCGCGCTACCTAGTCCATTTTCCTGGTGCACTCCTTGATTGATGAGTTAGGAATTTGTCAAGTCCTCGCTCATTTGATCATATCGTCCTGCCTTGAAAAGCAAGATTGTTCTCGAGCTTAATAAGATATCGGTGGTTCATGATTTTCCGAATATCTTCTCGGGAGTATTACCAGGTTGTCACCTGACCGCTATGTTGAGCTCTTAATCAAGTTGGTCTCTTGTAAACCACCCCTTCTCCAAGAATCTGTGTTGTATATCCTGAGCTAGTTGGTTAAGCTAACCAACAACTTGGAGAGTTGGAAGATAAAAGCTTAACCCACATAGCCCATTCCAAAGGGATATCTTGTGTGTGTATTGAAGATAGATGATATCTTCTTCAATTGATCCCCGTGATCATTTGTGGATCTATTGTTTTAGCAAAGCCTTGATTTGAGTATGGGTTATCGTCAAGTCAAATCAGAACCAACGATATTCGTAATGTTGTCTTACTCAGGGTTGTTCCCTTGAACGTACACCATTATATCTTTTGGGTCTGACCAATGCTATCACTTTGTTCACATTGTCATGGAATTCCATCTATATGGAAACTTGGATGAATTGTTGTTGAGCCCATCAGCAACATTGTTATCTTTTCCATGATCTATGTTGAACATCCAGCAAGTATTGGAGACTTTTACAAGCATTATCTTCATGACTTGTTCGTGAAGCATATGTATGGAAGAAAGAAGTGACTTCCTCTGATTCATGTGCATTTGATGCAAGTTGCCGCCGTGAATTCGGGAAAGCATGTTTTTACTTCCCCTGGAATCATCCCAAATCAGTCATGCATACATGCAAAGTATTCTATGGTTTGGTAGATTAATTACCTCCACTCCATATGTATCCCTAGCACACCAAGCCACTGATTGATTTGTTCAAGGTGAAAAGTTCCATCATAAGAGCTAATCATATGACTTATGTAAGGACCTCGATATACTAGACGATGGTTCCCACCTGAACCCGGTAGTGTTTTATCGTAAGACTTCTACGTGGTCATGCTTGTCTTGGACAACGTGTTCATGTGTATGTAGCAGAACCAGCTCATATTTTGGAGCTTACTACCGCAGTCCATTTCCCGAGAATCTCGCAACGCCGTCTCGTCGATTTGTGTTGCAAACTTTCATTTTTCTTCCTAGACTTGATGAGTCTGGAATATCCTGACACCAACCAGAACTGAATCTCAGGCAGATATGATGGTTGGAGTATTTTCTAAAAAACTATAATAATGGTCTCTCGATAACCGGTAAAGTGGATGTCGTGGCCAACACACCCAACCGGAAGACCTATTGTTGTAGTATCTTGTTTGAAAAAGTTGGCCACCTCCCCATAAGGACTTCGTAGGACTTACTCCCTAGTTGTTCCTTATGGATTCTTGTGCTCCTGAAGTCCGACCTTTTATTTGACATTCTAGGTACCAAACCATTATAATAAATGGGTTGTGCTAGCACATCAAGGAGAACATTAGAAGCGGAGTGCTAAATGTCTCTCGGTCGATCATCCAGATCTTGCCCCTTGGCCTCGCTAAGGTGAAATCTGAGAAAGTGTTATCTTCCTTTGCATCTGCATCGTCCATCGTTATTCATCAGGATAGTATGTGGTGTTGCCGTGATCCTTGACACGGATATTGGTAAAACCTTGATGAATATGGGAATGCTCAAGTTCTTGAGAGCACGCACAAGCACTAGGTGTTATCACCGGCACTATCCGGGATTGCTTACAGTGTTCTTGGTTATGCTATAACCTCTCAAAGAGT
The DNA here is from genome assembly GCA_902687465.1 of Secale cereale. Taxonomy (NCBI): domain Eukaryota; kingdom Viridiplantae; phylum Streptophyta; class Magnoliopsida; order Poales; family Poaceae; genus Secale; species Secale cereale. The sequence goes on from LR738714.1 coordinate 219,108,123, forward strand.
AGATTCACTCTTACTGTTGGGTTTCTTCCCAGATACTAGAATCATTCCCAGCATTTGCATTTTGTTCCCAGCTTGCACCGCCAATGTGCCAACTTGCCATGGGTCCCATTCATTTCCGATGATAAGCAAAATCATCCCTGGTGTTGTCTTCAACAAGGTAGTCCACATCATCTATTCTGACCCGAGAATGTCATTCTTACAGACCCTGTCAAATGATCGTTTGTGATTGCCTTAGGCTGGTATAGGGAATTTCAATTATCTTATATCAAAAGTAATTCTTTTTGCCACTTAAAGGATAGTTCTACGAGTCACCTCCTCTAAGGTGCCCCGTCTGATGACATCGATCACCATCTTCTTAGGTGTGGAATTATTGCCTACCGAGTGAACCTTCATCATTTGTTTCACTCCATCCCTCTGGATGTGTGTTCCGTGTCTCAGTCCAAGAGATACTTCAATGTCTCACTCCATGAGTTGATCTTGAGTTCCTCGATCTTCGGGAGATCGACTTCTATAGAGTATGTCTCCGTTATCATCTGGTTGGATGAAGATCTTAAGCAAGGATGACAAGATCAATATGATGCAATAAATCAACATCTCCGAGAAGGAAAATTGGATCATGAAGATTGTGCTAGCTTGTGTCCCCTCTGATTTCTTACCCTACGCTTGAATCTCGGGACGAGATTCTTGTTTTAGTGGGGGTGAGCTGTCACAGCCCTAGCTACCCCTATGGTCCTTGCCCGTTCATCATGTCATCATGTTTAATTTTTGTTAAACTTGAAATGGGGATTGTTCAAACCCTAGCACTTTAAATCTCAAATAGGTCCAGTCAAAAAAATTGCATTCAATGTTTCCAAAATGTTCCTAATATTTGTTGGATATTTTTGGCAAGGCTTTTGCAGCAAACCAAAAATAATGGACATTTCTGTGGAATATTTTGGGCATGGAATTTAATTTATTATCGTATTTGAATTTGGAACTATATTCATAATATATATAGAATATATTTTCAAATAACTTTGAAAAAATTTATGTGCTTTTGGAAAAGTCCATCTAGCAACATAAAATTGTTCAAAGGAGTTTTTGGCATTGTTTGAAATTGTTTAAATTTCAAAACAGTGGCAAAAGAAAAATAAAACAAAGAAAGAAAAATAGAAAACAGAAACAGAAAAAGAGAGAGAGAGAGAGAGAGTGGAAGTACCTGGCCTTTACCTGTGTGGCCCATCTGGCCGGCCCAGCCCACCAGGGGCAAGGGCGTCTTCAATCTCCTGCCAGGAGGACAGGCAGGTGCGTGGCGACGGCGCACGCCCGCGGCCTCCACCTCCTCCGTGCCTGCTTCCCTCCCCGATGCCCTGGACGAACGCCACGACACCCCTGGAACCCCCTCGACCTCTCTCCTCACTCGCTACTCTCTCCTCCCTCCTCTGTCTCTCTCTCACGCGGCGACCGAACGAAGCCGTCGCTGCCGGCGAGCACCACCGTGACCACAGCCCTCCCCACGCCCCCGCGAAGTGTCCACGAGCTTCGCCTCCGTCGCCTACGCCTTCTACAACGAGCCAATCAACGCCGGAAGCCCCGAAACGCCGCCGTCTTCGTCTTCTTCAACCTTCGGCCGCCGTCGACCTCGCCGTCGATTCGCTACGTCCGGCGCCCCCCCGAGCCTCCTGAGACCCCCGTCGACTCCGCTGTGAGCTCCTCCACCGTTTCCCCCTGTCCCCGTGGCCTGTAAGCCGTCGCCCCCTTCCTTACCGTCACCGGCCGCCGCTGAACATGTCGCTGCCGTGGCCACCGTCACCTATAGCGGCAACCGAGCACACAACCACACTCCACACAATGCCAGAAGCCCAAAACTCACACCGGTTGCTCCTACTGTGCACTGCAACACCGTTTCCGTCGTCGCCCGAGCTCCGGCGACCGCCCTAGTCGTCGCTGCCGTCGTTTGGGTCCACGACGACTCGTGCCGATGGCACCGTTGGATGCGCACGAGCGCCAGCGTCACGTAGGTGGTCCTCGCCGGCCATTTGGTCGACGGAGGACGGATCCCGAGCCCCTCCGCTGTGCCCGCTGTCGCCGGCGGTAAGCCGCCGGCCTGTTTGGGTCTTTGACCCGAGGTTTGACCCCCCTGGGTCTATGACCTGCGGGCCCCGCACGGCTAACTAACCTAGTTTAAACTTAAACCTAATTAGCTTAAACCATGGTTAATGATAACTACGTTTAATTAGATTAGCTAGCCACTAACAGTGGGCCCCTGCCCCACTGACACTTTTAGTTAGTATTAAATCAGCACTTACAGCCCTTGTTAACTAGCCTAGTCACTGACCAATGGGTCCCAGTGTCAGGTTTGACCTGGGCTGACGCTGTTGACCCTATGACGTCATTCTGATGTCAGGCTGATGCAATAATGCTTTCTGGATTTTAAATAAATCTATTTGATTTATTTATTTCAGAAAATAGCCAAAACTTCAAAAAAATCACAGAAAATAATCCCTAACTCAGATGAAAATAATTTTTATATGAAAATTGATCAGAAAAATCCAAGGAATCTGTTTATGGCATTTTCATGCATGTTAGAACAACTTATGGTTGCTGTTTAGGACAATTTGAATAAATGGCATTTGAATAATCACATATGGAGTTTGAATTTGAACCCTTGGTTCAAACCAACTTCATTTAACTTGTTGCTAGTTGCATTAGCTCAATAAACATCATATTGCCCTATCATGTTCATGCATCATATTGTTTCATTGCATTGATTGTGTTCTTCCTCTGTTTGTCGGTTTCGCCCCCTCTCAGTAGACGACATTACGACGATGTGATCGATGACACCGATGAAGACTCATTACTATCTTCAGAAATGCCAGGCAAGCAGAACCCCCTTGTTCATTCCGATAAAATCCCACTCTCTCGCTCCTGCTCTCTTTTACTGCATTAGACCAACAACGATTGAACTGGTTATTGCTGCGGTAGTTGAACCCCTTTCCTCTGCATGACCTGTCATTGCCATAGTAAATAGTTGAAACCCACTAGTATGAGTAGGAATTGTTTGAGCCATGTTGTGCCTACTAATTCATGCTTTCTGGTTATGCCTGCTATTGCTTAGAGTTGTGTCAGGTCTGATTCATCGGGGATGAATTGGAATGTGATGAACATGCCCTACTGTTGAGAGCTAAGTGTGTGAACGCGATTTGGTAAAGGTAGCGGTGAGAGGCTATGTAGGAGTACTTGGTGGGTTGTTTCACTGGAACCGTCCTTAAGAACTGAGTTCTGTGTAAGTTGTCCAATGACAAAGCTACTACCACGCATTGGAATGCTTAAGTGCCCCTCTCGACTTATTAATCAACTCGATCTCTGTCCAGGAGTTGCAACTAGTTTCTGGCGCTTGTAGGTAGTGCTAGTAGTCTACCAAGTGGCACCCGGTACAGGTGGGCTTGGGTCAGACTAGGCACCGTGGCACGGTGTACCGATCGCCCGTTTGGTGATGCGGGAACCCTGTACACATTGTTTGGGCCGTGAGCGACACCCCGGCCGGATCTCCCCACGGATGGAACCCGAATAGGCGATAAACCTGGACGAGAGACTTGTGTGGTTAGTCAGGTCATGGCCGACACCCTCGCTAGGCCTCCGCTTGAAGGTTGCCGAGATACATGACGTGTACATGGCGGTAAGTGGCGAGAGCGTGTGTGAAGAAGTACACCCCTGCAGGGTTACCAAGATCTATTCGAATCGCCGGGTCCGCGGATATGGACTTCTTGGATGCTTACGTGGTACATAGACAAGTGAAAGTGGATACTCTAAAACACGCAAGATAAGCGTGAGTGCTATGGATGGCCTTCTCGTAGGGAGACAGGAGCGGATCCATAGTGGTGTATTGATTGGTGAATATGTGGACTCGTGTGCGCCACCTCAAAAGAGTTACTTGCAGTCGTAGTTTAGGATAGCCACCGAGTCAAAGCTGGCTTGCTGCAGTCAAACTCCACTACCCCCTTGTTGATACTGTTGCATATGTAGCTAGTTCTGATGTAAGTCTTGCTGAGTACCTTTGTACTCACGTTTGCTTAATTTATGTTTTGCAGAGAGACTTCAGTCTCGCTAGTGGTTCCGTGTGGACTTCGACGTTTAGCTTGTTACCTCAGCTACAGTCTTGTGACCTTAGAAGGGGTCTTGTAGATAGTCAGGCTTCTTAGCCTTTTTCATTTGTAGTTGTCTGTACTCAGACATGTTATGCTTCCGTTGCCTGCATGCTCTGTATGTTGCGTCATGTGACCTCTGATTGTAATAAATGCTATGATGGCTCTTCTGGGCCTTTATCTATATGAGTTGTTGAGTTATGTTGTGATGCCATGTTGTATAGCACATACATGCATGTTATGCGTACGTGTAATGTGTATTGCTATGTGTGGGATCCGACACCTATTTGTTTACCTTTGGTAGCCTATCTTACAGGGAAATGTCTCCTAGTGCTTCCACTGAGCCTTGGTAGCTTGCTACTGCTCCGGAACACTTAGGCTAGCCGGCATGTGTCCTTCTTCGTTCCTGTGTCTGTCCCTTAGGGGAAATGTCACGCGTTGCTCCTTTAAGTCCTTTTAGCTTGCTACGACTTGGGTTCATACGTTGATGACCGACACGTTCGTTGCTGGGTCATGTATTCCTGTCTCTGTAATTTAGTGCCACTTTTGGTTTATAACTGGTCATGTCGGCCCGGGTTCTCTGTCATATGGATGCTAGCGACACTATCATATACGTGTGCCAAAATACGCAAACGGTCCCGGGCCAGGTAAGGTGGCATCCGTGGGGATACCGTGCGTGAGGCCGCAAAGTGATATGGTGTGTTACAGGCTAGACATGTGTGACTTAGGATTGGGGTCCCGACACAGCACCATTATCTGCATCGCCAACTCCCTGAGCTTCACGGGGTCGTCTCCTTGGGCGGCTGGCGTTGGGAGGCCGGAGAAGATGAAGGGGGTGGGCGGCGACCGTCAAGTATGCGGGCATCAAATGCCTTCACCATGTATTGCCGGCCCGCTGCATCATCCTTCGGCTCTTCTCCCGGCGCCATCATCACCAGCCCGCTTCAGGATGACCATTGGGATGTCCTCTTGGTGCTTTCTGCTGCTCGCCCTTCGCCTAGGCGCCCCCTTTGCCCTTTTGTCATCTTGTTCCATTTCTTGAGGAGAGGGACAAGAAAGGGATTATGGGCACCTTATCTCTATTCAGTTTTTAAGCCTACGGGCCTTTATAAGATTTAAATCTTGTAATCCCCTAGCTCATGTATGCATCCCATATGAATTGTATTTGTTTACAATGTATTAATGGAGAGAAGGGTGTTTGCCGGGTTTCTTTTGTGCGTGGGCAGGGGCCACACGAAGGAACAAATCCTTGTTATCTTAAGATAAACATCATACCCCAGCAACAAGACTTGTCGTCTTCCAGGTCTATAGCTCGACCACATTCACGCCCTTGGTAGAAGTAGGAGTAGAGTAGGATTAGGCCCTTCGCCTGCTCCATTCCCATCACACTACTACCGAGTTCCGGTCCAAAATAAAGTTTGTTGGACACAGGAAAACAGGAGCATGATGGTATAAGAGCGAGCAAAGTCTCGTACGTTCAAGTTTCATACAGAAGTAAGGAGTGGGGGATGAAAGGCTTACCTGATTTTGTAGCCTTTGGCAACCTTCTCTTGCCGTGGTCGGATCCTTGGATCTGCAACCCCCGGCAACCTTAGTCTGCCGGGGTCAGACCGTCGGCTCGTCCTCTTTCTTCCGAGTAGCTCAGCAGAAGTGTCCATGCATCCTATGAACAAAATAGGATGGAAAGGAACAGAAAGACGCACACTTGACCTCTACGCTAGGGGTTAGCCACCGCCAAGCACTATCAACCCTAACAGAGAAAGCGACTCAACCTAGCATGCAAGCTAAAACATAGGGCGCTAGCGCTTCATTCATTTATGCTCAGATTCTGCGCTTGGCTTTGTACAAAGGGTTACATGCCTTGCCGGCAACGCTTGTACAAAATGGTGGTTTGCCGGGAAACCCGGCAAGCACGCCTTATGGGTAAAACTTGCGAAGATGTTCATTGTTCCAGGAGTTTCTCACTTGAATACCATCTTCGGTGTCCAGGCGGACTGCGCCAGAACTGGTGACTCGTATTACTCGGTAAGGGCCTTCCCACTTCGGCATCAACTTGTTGGAATTCTTGGCCGACTATACACGCGAAAAAACAAGGTCGCCTTCCTCAAAGCTTCGGGCATGAACCTTGCGGCAATGGTAGCGGCGCAAGGGGTAGCGTGCTGCGGGCACAGCCGCCCGAAGACGATCTTCCTCGAGGAGCGTTGTGTCATCTTGCCGCAGTTGCTCTTGCTCAAGCTCATCATAAAAGAGCTCTCGGGGTGACCCGTATGTGAGTTCCGCGGGGAGGACTGCTTTCGCCCCATAAATGAGTGAGAAGGGTGTCTGACCGGTGGCTCGATTTGGAGTCATTCTGATTGACCAATGAACCGCTGGCAATTCATCAATGCAGCGCCTTCGGTACTTGTGCAGCCTATCAAAAGTCCTTGTCCGGAGGCCTCGCAGTACTTCCGCATTTTCCCTCTCTGCCTGGCCGTTGCTTCGAGGATGTGCAATAGAAGCAAAACAGACATTGCTGCCGAGGTCATGAATGTATTGCATGAAGGTGCAGCTTGTGAACTGCGTGCCGTTGTCGGTGATGACTCTGTTTGGTACACCAAAACAGCAGACTAGGCCCTTGAAGAACTTGACGGTTGATTGTGCTGTAACCTTTCTCACTTCTTCCACCTCTGGCCACTTTGTGAACTTGTCGAATGCAACGTACAAGTACTCAAAGCCCCCGATAGCACGGGGAAAGGGGCCCAATATATCGATCCCCCATACCGAGAATGGCCAGGAAAGAGGGATTGTTTGGAGAGCTTAAACTGGTTGATGAAGCTTCTTTGAATGGAACTGACACGCTTCACACTTGGTTACTAGTGCCGTAGCATCCTAGAGGGCAGTGGGCCAGAAGAAACCTTGGCGGAATGCCTTGCCGGCAAGGGCCCTTGACAATATGAGGGAGCCACATATGCCTCCTTGTATCTCTGCCAACAGCTCCAGTCCTTCCTCCCGGGTAATGCACTTCAATTTCACACCATTTGGCCTTTTTCTGTACAAGACGTCATCGACGAACTAATACATGGCAGACTAACGGGCTACTTTCTCTGCTTCTTCCTGCTCCTCAGGAAGCTCCCCTGCTTGGAGAAATTGGACTGTATGATGTGCCCATGCCGGAGCCTGGGGCTCAACGGTGAGGACTAAAGGGATCTCCTCTGCCATAGGAGTAGTTGTCTCCATGGCCATGGCTTGACGCCCTACCGGAGTCCGTTGCCCTACGGCATGCTCAGCGTCCCCGACAACATCTTTGCCGGCAACCCCTGGGAGCTCGGCGGGAAATTACTTGCCGGGGCCTGATATCCTTCGCTTGTTCTGCTCTGTCAATGGTTCAACGGATGGTTGAGTTAATCGAAGCACAAAAGTACCTGATTCCACAGGTAGTTTGAGGGCGGCGTGCTTTGACAAGTAGTCGGCGATGTTGTTCTCTGCTCGGGGAACATGATCTGCTTGTATACCGTCAAAATGCTCCTCCAGCTTCCTCACTTCATCTATGTAGGCCTCCATCAACGGGCTTTGGTAATCCTTGTTAACTTGCTTGACGACATGCTACGAATCACCCCTGACGATGAGCTTCTCGATTCCGAGGTCTGCCGCGATCCTGAGACCGGCAAGCAATCCCATGTACTCGGTAGTGTTGTTCGTTGACATCTCCCTGGGGAAGTACATCTGGACCACATGCTTGTGGTGCTCTCCGGTGGGCACAACGTGTACCACACCAGCACCGGCGCCTTCTAGTGAGAAAGCTCCGTCAAAGTACATAATCCAGTCGTGACTTGTTTCCTTGCCGGGAAGAGTGGTCTCCTGGATAGCTTCGTCGGGTCTTGTAGGATCGGGGTCCCGACAGATACAAAAGACCTCAACAACGATTCAACTGCTACTTTATGCTGCAGTAGTTGAACCCATTCCTCTGCATGACCTGTCATTGCCACAGTAAATAGTTGAAACCCACTAGCATGTGTAGGAGTTGATTGAAGCCATGTCGTGATCTTACCATGCCTTGCTTGCTATTGCTTAGAGTGTGTCAGGAATGATTCATTGGGAATGAATTGGAGTACAGTGATATGTTCAGATGCTGAGCGTTAAGTGTGTGAACACGATTTGGTAAAGGTAGCAGTGAGAGGCCATGTAGGAGTACATGGTGGGTTGTCTCACTGGAACCGTCCTTAAGCATTGAGTTCTGTGTATGTTGTCCAATGACTAGCTACTACCACACATTGGAATGCTTAAGTGCCCCTCTCGACTTATTAATGAACTTGATCTCTGTCCAGGAGTCGCAACTAGTTTCTGGTGTTTGTAGGTAGTGTTATTTCTCTACCAAGTGGCACCCGGCAGGGTGGGCTTGGGACAGACTAGGCACACGTGGCCCGGTGTACCGAGTGGCACCCAGATGGTGGGTTCGGGAACCCTGTACACATCGTTTGGGGCCGTGATGGAAACCTCGGCCGGACTCCCTTGCGGATGGAACCCGAATAGGCGATAAACCTGGACTAGAGTCTTGTGTTGTTAGTCAGTTCGTGGCCGACACCCTCGCCAGGCTTCCGCTTGAAGGTTGCCGAGATACACGTCGTGTACATGGCGGTAAGTGGCGAGAGCGTGTGTGAAGAAGTACACCCCTGCTGGGTTTATCATGATCTATTCGAATAGCCGGGTCCATGGTTATGGACTTCTTGGATGCTTACGTGGTACATAGACAACTGAAAGTGGATACTCTAAAATACTCAAGACAAGTGTGAGTGCTATAGATGGACTTCTCTTAGGGAGACGGGGATGAATCCATAGTGGTGTATTGTGTGGTGCTTAGTGGACTCGTGTGCGCCACCTCAAAGAGTTAACAACAATCGTAGTACAGGATAGCCACTGAGTCAAAGCTGGCTTGCTGCAACTAAACCCCACTATGCCTTCTTTATACAAATGCATGTATGATAGGATCTGATGTAAGTCTTGCTGAGTACCTTTGTACTCATGTTTGCTTAATTTATGTTTTGCAGATGAGATTTATGTCTCTCTAGTAGTTCCGCTTGGACTTCGACAAGTAGCTTGTTACCTCAGCTACGATCTTGTACGAGTGTTGTAGATAGTCAGGCTCTTCAGCCTTTTTCATTTGTAGATGTCTGTACTCAGACATGTTGTGCTCCCGCTTGTTGTTTGTATGCTCTGAATGTTGGGTCATGAGACCCATGTTTGTAATATCTAGCTCCTCGGAACCTAATGAATAAATACTTTGTTTCTTAGAGTCTTGTTGTGATGCCATGTTGTATTTGCACATATCGAGCATATTGTGTGTATGTTATTGAAATGCTTGGTATGTGTGGGATCCGACACCTAGTTGTTTACCCTTGGTAGCCTATCTTACAGGGAAATGTCTCCTAGTGCTTCCACTGAGCCTTGGTAGCTTGCTACTGCCCCGGAACACTTAGGCTGACCGGCATGTGTCCTTCTTCATTCCTGTGTCTGTCCCTTATGGGAAATGTCACGCGTTGTTCCTTGAAGTCCTTGTAGCTTGCTACGACTTGGGTTCATACGTTGATGACCGACACGTTCATTGCTGGGTCATGTATGCCTGTCTCTGTAATTTAGTGCCACTTTTGGTTTATAACTGGTCATGTCGGCCCGGGTTCTCTGTCATATGGATGCGAGCGACACTATCATATACTTGAGCCAAAATGCGCAAACGGTCCCGGGCCAGGTAAGGTGGCACCCGTGGGAATACCGTGCATGAGGCCGCAAAGTGATATGGTTTGTTACATGCTAGACCGGTGTGACTTAGGATCGGGGTCCCGAGCACTTTGGTAAGAAGTACACCCCCGCAGGGTTAACATGATCTATTAGAATAGCCGGGTCCGCGGTTATGGACTTCTTGGATGCTTACGTGGTACATAGACAAGTGAAAGTGGATACTCTAAAATGCTCACGACAAGTGTGAGTGCTATGGATGGCCTTCTCGTAGGGAGACGAGAGCGGATCCATAGTGGTGTATTGTTTGGTGATTATGTGGACTCGTGTGCGCCACCTCAAAAGAGTTACTTGTAGTTGTAGTTTAGGATAGCCACCGAGTCAAAGCTGGCTTGCTGCAGTCAAACTCCACCACCCCTTTGTTGATACTAATGCATATGTAGCTAGTTCTGATGTAAGTCTTGCTGACTACCTTCGTACTCATGTTTGCTTAATTTATGTTTTGCAGAGAGACTTCAGTCTCGCTAATGGTTCCGCGTGGACTTCGACGTTTAGCTTGTTACCTCAGTTACAATCTTGTACCCTTGGGAGGGTCTTGTAGATAGTCCAGCTTCTCAGCCTTTTTCTTTTGTAGTTGTCTGTACTCAGACATGTTATGCTTCCGTTGCCTGTATGCTCTGTATGTTGGGCCATGTGACCTCTGTTTGTAATAAATGCTATGATGGCTCTTCTGGGCCTTTATCTATATGAGTTGTTGAGTTATGTTGTGATGCCATGTTGTACAACACATACTTGCATGTTATGCGTACGTGTAATGTGTATTGCTATGTGTGGGATTCGACACCTAGTTGTTTACCTTTGGTAGCCTATCTTACAGGGAAATGTCACCTAGTGCTTCCACTCAGCCTTGGTAGCTTGCTACTGCACCTGAACACTTAGGCTGGCCGGCATGTGTCGTTCTTCGTTCCTGTGTCTGTCTCTTAGGGGAAATGTCACGCGTTGTTCCTTTAAGTCCCTGTAGTTTGCTACGACTTGGGTTCATACGTTGATGACCGACACGTTCGTTGCTGGGTCATGTATGCATGTCTCTGTAATTTAGCGCCACTTTTGGTTTATAACAAGTCATGTCAGCCCGGGTTCTCTGTCATATGGATGCTAGCGACACTATCATATACGTGTGCCAAAATGCGCAAACGGTCCCGGGCCAGGTAAGGTGGCACCCGTGGGGATACCGTGCGTGAGGCCACAAAGTGATATGATGTGTTATAGGCTAGACCTGTGTGACTTAGGATCGGGGTCCCGACAGCTTTGGTATCAAAGCTTGACTGCCTGTAGGATTAGCAAGCCAAACTGGTCGAAGTCGTGTCTAGAAACTCTTTAGTTATATTAAGGGAATTGATTGTGGAAGGGAACGTAAGGCTCTTTTACTTCTTTACCCTATGACCTTCTGATCTGAGTCACCTTCTCCTTTCTACGGGGGTTAAGAAACTAGGATTCTCATTCTATTTATCAGGATCACGTTAATGGTGGATTCAAGCCTCAGTTCAGTTTCTACTACTTCTGTTTGTTAAACTGTTGATCTTAGAACCTTGACATTATGATGTTGGGTGGTTATGCTATCTTTGTGCATGAGTCTCAAAAGTAATTTTCGAGCATTTATAGCCGTTATGCTGTCCGAATCATCCCAGGTCTCTAAACAATCTGATGCATTTGCAAATCATTCCTTCATGTTCTTCATGTCCTTTTAGGCCAAATTAACCACACTAGTCGGTGAGTTGAGGTACTCTGTTGCCTCGACATATATGTTGGAGTTATTATTATGACCCTAAGTATCTTTGAGAATCACCCAGTAATCTAGCAATACTCTGTATTCCAGGTGTGATGATTATGGCCATTATTCTCGAAAGCATCCTGTGATGCTATTTAGTTAGTAGGTATTCTATTCCTGGGTTCTTGAACCCGAGAGTCACCCTACTTACTTCATGTTGGTAGTATTTGCTCGTTCCTTTAGGATATTAGTAACCTTGTGATAGTCCTCGAGGTCCGTGGTGAATCGTTCTTCCAATACCATGAACCGTTATGGCAGAAGTTCTTTTGAACCAAAGGATCACAACCAGAGTGCTCTTGATGAGTTCTCGATTCCATGTTGTGACTCTGCCAATCCTACCTTTCTGCATAGCTTATCCGGAAGAAATATGTTGAACTAGTTCGACATACTAATCTATGCACCCACAACTCAGAAAGTCATATGTTCCTTTGAGTTGTCCCCTTTTAGTTGTATTATGACCCTCGTCTATCAGTTGATAGTCAGGAGTAGTTGGGCACTCGTGTTCATCGATGCCTTTTACTCTTGTGGTCCATCAGGTCATTCTATTATGGAATGACTAGGAGAAACAAACTCCAGTACCTCATCCATTCCTAAGATTGGGTCAAAGAAGTTGTACTCCGCAGATGAGGAATATTAATCCATCTTCTAATCTGTTCTACCTTGGAGTATTACCATCTTTATATCAAGAATGTCATGGGAATTGCACAACCTCCTATAAACTCTTGATACGGTAATACTTCCCACCATCGTCGTTCATTCCTCTGTCTCCGTGTTATTGTAACTGGAACGCTCACAAGTGAATCATGATGTGTGAATCAATACCCCTAGCAACCTCGTTGCTTGGTGGTTAAAGGACAACAATTTCATTCTTAGTGTGTTGGTTACTAAATCACCATTCTAAGATTGATCGTGCTACCTAGTCCATTTTTCTGGTGCACTCTTTGATCAATGAGTTAGGATTGCATAAATCCCTCACTCTTGTGATCATATCATCTTGCCCTGAAAAGCAAGATTGTTTGCGAGATTAGTAACATATTGGTGCTTCATGATTTTCCGAATATCTTCTCAGAAGTATCACCAGGTTGTCACCTGACCGCTATGTTGAGCTCGTGATCAAGTTGGTATTCTTGTAAACCATCCTTTCTCCAAGAATTTGTGTCGGATACCCTGAGCAAGTTGGTTAAGCTAAACAACAACTTGGAGGGTTGGAAGATAAAAGCTTAATCCACATAGCTCACTCCAAAGGGATATCTTGTGTGTGTATTGAAGATAGATGATATCTTTTTCAATTGATCTCCGTGATCATTTGTGGATCTATTGTCTTGTCTAGACTTTGATTTGAGTATGGGTTATCGTCAAGTCAAATCAGAACCAACGATGTTCGTAACATTGTCTTACTCATGGTTGATTCCTCGAGCATACACCGTCATATCTCTTGGTCTGGCCAATGCTATCACCGTGTTCACTTAATTGTGGAATTCCACCTATATGGAAACCGGGATGAATTATTGTTGAGCCCATCAACAAACATCCTTATCTTCTCCATAATCTTGTAGGACATTAAGCTAGTGTTGGAAACTTTGTAAGCATTGCCTTCGTGTCCCGTTCATGAGGTATATGTTGTTGCAAGAAGTGACTTTCTCCCAGTTCACGTGCATTTGGTGCAAGTTGCCGCCGTCAGTTCGAGAAAGTTTGTTTTTTTTCTTCTGGAATCATCCCATGTTAGTCATGCATATGTGTGAAGTATTCTGTGGTTTGGAGACTTGCAACCTTCATTCTATATGTATCCCTAGTACACCAAGCCACTGACTGAATTGTTCAAGGAGAAGAAGTTCCTTCCTAAGAATCATGATTTATACTAGGACTTCGATATCCTCGATGATGATTCCCAATCTGAACTCGGTAGTATTTTACTATAAGACTACTATGTGGTCACGCTTGTCTGGGACAACGTGTTCACAGGTACGTAGCAGAATTAGCTCATGTTTTGGAGCTTGCTATCATAGTTCATTCCCCGAGAATCTTGTGACGTCATCTCGTCGATTTGTGTTGCAAACCTTCATTTTTCTTCCTAGACTGGATGAGTCTGGAATGTCTTGACACCAACCAGAACAGAATCTCAGGCAGATATGTTGGTTGGAGAATTTTCCAGGAACTATAATATTGGTCTCTCAATAACCGGTAAGTGGATGTTGTGGCCAATACACGAGCCGGAAGACCTATTGTTGTAGAATCTTGATTGAAGAAGTTGGCCACCTCCCCATAAGGATTTCACATGATTTACTTCCTAGTTGTTCCTCATGGATTTTTGTGCTCCTGAAGTCCGACCTTTACTTGATGTTCAAGATACCAAACATATCTATGAATGGATTACGCTAACACATCAAGGAGAACATTAGAAGCAGAGTGCTAAATGTCTCTCAGTCGATCATCCAGATTTTGCTTCCTTGGCTCCGCTAAGGTAAAATCTGAGACGGTGTTATCTTCCTTTGCATCTGCATCGTCCATCGCTATTCATCACGGTCGTATGTTGTGTTATCAGCACCAATGGCACGGATAATGGTAAAACCGTGATGTTTATGAAAATACTCAAGTTCTTGAGAGCATGCACAAGCACTAGGTGTTACCACTGGCACTATCCGGTATTGCTCCCAGTGTTCTTGGTTATGCTATAACCTCTCAAAGAGTAGATTCACTCTCTGCCGTTGGGTTTCTTCCCAGTTACCAGAATCATTCCCAGCATTTGCATTTTCTTCCCAGCTTGCACCACCAATGTGCCATTTTACCATGGGTCCCATCCATTTCCGGTGATAAGAAAAATCATCCCCTGTGTTGTCTTCAACAAGGTAGTCCACTTTATCCATTCTAGATGGAGTATGTCGTTCCTTCGAACTCCTTCAAACTATCGATTGTGATCTGCCTCAGGCTGGTATAAGGAATTTCAATGATCTCTATATCAAAAGTAATTCTTTTTGCCACTTAAGGGAATAACTCTACGAGTCACCTTCTCCAAGGTGTCCCGTCTGGTGACATCGATCACCATCTTCTTAGGTGTGGAATTATTGCCTACCGAATGAACCTTCATCATTTGTTTCACTCCATCCCTCTAGATGTGTGTTCCGTGTCTCAGCTCAAGATATGTTTCAATGTCTCACTCCATGAGTTGATCTTAAGTTCCTCGATCATCGGGAAGATCGATTTCTATAGAGTATGTCTCCATTATCTTCTGGTTGGATGAAGATCTCAAAGCAAGGATGACAAGATTAATATGATGCAATAAATGAACATCTTTGAGAAGGACAGTTGGATCGTGAAGATCGTGTTAGCTTGTGTTCCCTCTGTCTTCTTACCTCACGTCTTGAATCTCGGGACGAGATTCTTGTTTAGTGGGGGTGAGTTGTCACAGCCCTAGCTTCCCTTGTTGTCTTTGTTTCATCTTCATGTCATCATGTTTATTTTCAAAGGAAACCTGAAATGGGGATGACTAAAACCCTAGCACCAAATCAAAGCAATTAGGTTTAACCTAAAAATATTTTCAATAAACCCAAAAATTGCCTTCATTAATGTTTGATAATTTTGGCAAGGGTTTTGGTCCAAACCAAAAATATTGAACATTTTTGGGGAATTGTTTGGGCTTTGATTTAATTCACTAATGTATTTGAGTTGGAGCAAATAATTCTTATGAATATTTGTATTGCCCCAATAATTCTGAGAGTTCTTGTGGAGCTCTGGAATTAATCATTTTACATCCACAAAAGTTTCCAGAAGCTGCAAAAATAATTTTGTTAGTAAACCAAATTCAAAACAAAAACAAAAAATAGAAAACAGAAACAAAAATGAGAAAAGCAGAGAGAGTGAGACTCACCTAGGCCTTACCTGGCAGCCCAAGTAGACGGCCCAGCCCACCAGCCGCCGCACCGTCTTCAACCTCCTGCCAGTAGGCAGGAGGGCGTGTGCCCGACGCGCGTAGCGCCACCTCCACCCTACCTGCTAGCCCTGGCCTTCCCTGACGACGCCACGCAGACGCGTAGAGACTTCTCTCCCCTCCCCCTCACTCGCTGCTCTCTCTCCTTCCCCTCTATTCTCTCGCACGCAGCCACCGAGCGGAGCTCATCGCCACCGCCCTGAACCACTGCGGCCACCGGCCACCACACGCCTCGCCAACGCGCCCAGAAGCTCCGCCACGTCTACATCGTCCTCTCCACCGAGCTACGCGACGCCGGAGGCCTTGCAACACCGTCGCCATCACCGTCTTCAACCTCGGCTGCCCGAGATCGCCGGCGATTGCCCGCCTTCTTCGACGCCTTCCCCGAGCCGCAGAGCACCCCCACGACACCGCTATGAGCTCCTTCGATGTTCCCCTCCCCCCTCGTGGTCTCTGCCTTGCCGTAGCCCTGCTAGCCGTCGCGCCCGCGAGCATCCCGGCGCCGGCCATGTAGCCGCCATGGTCACAGGCCCTGCGCCTCGCAGCGGAGCATGCCACTGTGCTCAGCACATTCCAAGCAACCCAAAACCATGATCCACACCCCGTTTAATGCACTGCAGCCGTCGTTTGCCTCGAGCCCGTGGCTCTGTAGCCGCCAAATCTCGTCGCCGGCAAGATTCCGGCCGCCCCGCGACCCCCTGCCTGGCCCATTGGATGGGCACGAGCAAGGGCTCCTCCCTGATGCCAGCAGCGCGATGAACGGCCGTCCCTAACGCAAGTCCGGCGAGCTTCCGCCGCGGTTTTGGTCGCCGCCGGCCAAACT
This sequence comes from Secale cereale, assembly GCA_902687465.1. Lineage (NCBI taxonomy): Eukaryota > Viridiplantae > Streptophyta > Magnoliopsida > Poales > Poaceae > Secale > Secale cereale. Next base: position 219,124,532 of record LR738714.1, read on the forward strand.
CTGGTGACCGCCGACGTGGCTTGATCATTAGGACTAAACCACCCCTAGTTAGCCACCTCACAGCCACTAACAGTGGGCCCTAGCCTTGGTCAAACCCTAGTCAGCGCTGGTTTTGACCAGGATTAGTACCCGTGTCACTGACAGGTGGGTCCCACCGGTCAGGTTTGACCTGGACCGGTCAGTTGACCTGCTGACCTCAGGCTGATGCAGTAACTATTTTCTGTGATTTAAAATAAATCAGAAATGATTTATTTATTTCAGAAAATAGCTAAAACTTCTAAAAATTATATAAAATCAACCGTAGCTCAGATGAAAATAATTTATATATGAAAAATGATCAGAAAAATCCAAGGAATCTGTTTAATGCATTATCATGCATGTTAGAACAATTTTTGTCTACTGTTTAGGACAAATCAAATGAATGGCATTTAAATAACCACATGTGGATTTTGAATTTGAACCTTGGGTTCAAACCAACTTCATTTAATTGTGTTGCTAGTTGCATTAGCCCAATCCACATCATATTTCCATGTCATGATCATGCATCATATTGTTGCATTGCATTGATTGTGTTCCTTCTCTGTTGCCAGTATTTGTCCCCTCTCAGTAGACGACGTTCCGACGATGAGTTCGATGACACCGATGAAGAACTATTACTATCTTCAGAAGTGCCAGGCAAGCAAACCCCCATTGAGCATTCCGATACAACCCCACTCTCTCACTCCTGCTCTCCTTTACTGCATTAGGACAACAACGATTGAACTGCTTTGTGCTGCGGTAGTTGAACCCCTTTCCTCTGCATGATCTGTCATTGCCACAGTAAATAGTTGAAACCCACTAGCATGAGTAGGAGTTGTTTGAGCCCTGTTGTGCCTACTCATTCATGCTTTCTGATTATGCCTGCTATTGCTTAGAGTTGTGTTAGGTCTGATTCATCGGGGATGAATTGGGAAGTTATGAACATGTCCTACTGCGTGTGAGTTAAGTGTGTGAACATGATTTGGTAAAGGTAGCGGTGAGAGGCCATGTAGGTGTACATGGTGGGTTGTCTGATTGGAACCGTCCTTAAGAACTGAGTTCTGTGTAAGTTGTCCAATGACATAGCTACTACCACGCATTGGAATGCTTAAGTGCCCCTCTCGACTTATTAATCAACTCGATCTCTGTCCAGGAGTTGCAACTTGTTTCTGGTGTTTGTAGGTAGTGCTAGTAGTCTACCAAGTGGCACCCGGTACAGGTGGGCTTGGGACAGACTAGGTGCAGTGGCCCGGTGTACCAAGTGGCACCCGAATGGTGGGCTTGGGAACCCTGTACACATCGTTTGGGGCCGTGAGCGACACCCCGGCCGGATCTCCCCACGGATGGAACCCGAATAGGCGATAAACCTGGACTAGAGTCTTGTGTGGTTAGTCACGTCGTGGCCGACACCCTCGCCAGGCTTCCGCTTGAAGGTTGCCGAGATACACAACGTGTACATTGCGGTAAGTGGCGAGAGCATGTGTGAAGAAGTACACCCCTGCAGGGTTAACATGATCTATTCGAATAGCCGGGTCCGGGGTTATGGACTTCTTGGATGCTTACGTGGTACATAGACAAGTGAAAGTGGATACTCTAAAATGCTCAAGACAAGTGTGAGTGCTATGGATGGCGTTCCTGTAGGGAGACGAGAGCGGATCCATAGTGGTGTATTGTTTGGTGATTATGTGGACTCGTGTGCGCCACCTGAAAAGAGTTACTTACAGTTGTAGTTTAGGATAGCCACCGAGTCAAAGCTGGCTTGCTGCAGTCAAACTCCACCACCCCTTTGTTGATACTGATGCATGTGTAGCTAGTTCTGATGTAAGTCTTGCTGAGTACCTTTGTACTCACGTTTGCTTAATTTATGTTTTGCAGAGAGACTTCAGTCTCGCTAGTGGTTCCGCGTGGACTTCGACGTTTAGCTTGTTACCTCAGCTACGATCTTGTACCCTTGGGAGGGTCTTGTAGATAGTCAGGCTTCTTAGCCTTTTTCTTTTGTAGTTGTCTGTACTCAGACATGTTATGCTTCCGTTGCCTGTATGCTTTGTATGTTGGGCCATGTGACCTCTGTTTTGTAATAAATGCTATGATGGCTCTTCTGGGCCTTTATCTATATGAGTTGTTGAGTTATGTTGTGATGCCATGTTGTACAACACATACTTGCATGTTATGCGTACGTGTAATGTGTATTGCTATGTGTGGGATCCGACACCTAGTTGTTTACCTTTGGTAGCCTATCTTACACGGAAATGTCTCCTAGTGCTTCCACTGAGCCTTGGTAGCTTGCTACTGCTCCAGAACACTTAGGCTGGTCGGCATGTGTCCTTCTTCGTTCATGTGTCTGTCCCATAGGGGAAATGTCACGCGTTGTTCCTTTAAGTCCTTGTAGCTTGCTACGACTTTGGTTCATACGTTGATGACCGACACGTTCGTTGCTGGGTCATGTATGCCTGTCTCTGTAATTTAGTGCCACTTTTGGCTTATAACTAGTCTTGTCGGCCCGGGTTCTCTGTCATATGCATGCTAGCGACACTATCATATACGTGTGCCAAAATGCGCAAACGGTCCCGGGCCAGGTAAGGTGGCACCCGTGGGGATACCGTGCGTGAGGCCGCAAAGTGATATGATGTGTAAGAGGCTAGACCTGTGTGACTTAGGATCGGGATCCCGACAGACATTTCGACAACGGTAAAACAAGTCCAGCAAGACCTCCCGGCGTGCCGACACCCTGATAGTAGCCGCGTGTATCTCGTCTCAGGCCACGGCCGGATGAGCTATGGTTACAGCGACCAGATTCCCCAAGTTGCCAAGGGGCGGCGCCGCAAGCTGCTCTCTTTGGGACAATCACAATTGGCACTGGCCCCTCCCTGTATGTAGAAGAATCATCTGTAGCGCTATTGTTGGGCCTTGCTGGAGGAGTTTTATTCAAAGCGAACTGTCAAGGGGTCCCCATATACCCAACCGTGTTAGGAACGCAAAACCAAGGAACATAACACCGGTTTATCGATTCTTAAGGCATCATGAGTGGAAAAAAACACCGAGCAAAAGGCCAAGCCTTCCACCCATTGCCAAGTATATAGGTGTGTTAATTATAGTAATAGATATTGTGATATTCCAACATATCCAAGTTCCGACATGGAGCAATCTTCATCTACACCTGCAACTAACAACACTATAAGAGGGGCTGAGCGAGGGGTTACATAGCCAAACAACGGTTTGCTGGGATGGTGTCAAATGTTAGAGGTTTCATGGCAACAAGGAGAGGCTGACAACAAATAGATAGGTAGCGCGACATATAGCGATAGCATCGAGGCAACTAGCATGGCAATGATAGTAAAGGTATCCAAGGTAACGGTCATCTTGCCTGAGATCCCTCTAGGAAGAAGAACGAGTCCATGAAGAAGACGAAGAAGAAGCCACGAAGACGAACCAAGTGTAGTCGAACGAATCCTCACGATCACAACGAAACAAGCACTAACGAGAAGAAGCAAACAACATGTACACACAACACATAACAAGACATGATGCTTAAGCAAATATGATGCATGACAGGGCTATATGATGCAAATCATGGCAATAGATGATGCATACAACAACAAAACCAAGCAAGGTTAAATGAGGCCGGAAACAACATATAACAATTCCAGTAAGTCCTCGTATGCAAATTTCGAAATTGGTCCAGATTTGAACAACTCTTAATTTCAATTTGTTAAACAAGTGATCATGCACCATGATGATCTACTCGATATTCTAGTCAATTTACATATAAAGTTCATTTAATTCGGAGCTACGGCTCAGAAGATATGAGCAAAAGAAGTCAAGCATGGCATTGATGCAAAATGCATCCAAACATCAAGCAAACACACTCCAAACATGTATTCAACATGATAGTATGCATCTTCATGCAAAAACACGCAAGTTTCATTTAGAGCACACTCAAAATGGAGCAACGGTTCATCACATACACATGGAACAAGTTTGAAACACAATCAGCCCAAAACAACAAGTAGGCATATAGTTGACATCAAAACAACATGATACAATAACATTTCATGGCATCAAATGGAATGGTGAGCACGTACATGTGAAGCACTACGAGCATGATTACTGAGCTACTACCAAACACCACTAGAACATGCTCAAAACATCATGGCAAGATTGCAAAAGATAACAGATTCACATACTTAGTGAAATAAACTATACATGGCAGCAACAACGACAAGTAGGCATGTTTGCAAGCTTGTGCAACTCATCTCAAAGCATATCATGGCATGTGAATATAACCAGTAACAATAGGACATGTTTATGAAGCTACTAATGGCAGGAACATGGTCATAGGATACATAGAACATTAGCTATCCACATGGCAAAACTGAACTTACTGGTAACAGGCTGACAGAAACATTTTATAGCAATTTGAGAGTGTGAAAACAACAAGCTACAGCAGGTCATAAATGCCAACAAGGGCATCGATGGATAGAGCATAACATGGAATTCAAGACATGGTCATTGGACATTCCAAAACATGCATGGATATGACTGGGGAATCAAGCAAACATGGCATCACAATATAACAGTTTCAGACTTAGCAGTTTTAAACAAGTCTCAGGAAACAACAAACAACGAGTAGGCTACTTAAAAAGCTTGTTCCTATCACCACAAGGCATATCATGAAAAGTGGATTTCACCACAGCAAAGATGACATGATTGTGCTTCTAAAACATATTGACATGTAGCTCAAACAAAAATAACACATAAAGATATGAAAAAGACAAGTCAGCATCTCATAATAGTTTCCAGCACTTAACAGCAACATTTACATTTACAACAGAGATAAACATGGCATAATGCAACCTAACATGAATGCAACATCCACCATCATATATAGCACTTCACAATGAACATGTTGACATATCATACACTCCATTTGGACCAACATGCACAAAGTTACACCATGTTAAACATGCATACATATTGTTGACAGAAAACAATGACTTGACACTAACATCACATAGCAGTTTTGCAACAAAGATTAAGGCATCAAGATGAACAGTACCATGCATGCAAATGCAACTGACATGTATAGCATCACGAGACGAACAATTTGATATATCATATGCTCAATTTGGACAAGTGTGCACAAAGTTACACCACTCACAAGATGCCTATACGATTACATTAACCAAGGACTTAGTCAAATTCGCAGGACATGGAAGGAAGAAAAAAACTAATGGGCCAAAACTATGCACACTGGTTGGGCTGAGGGGGGTCTCACCCTTGCGGGCCGGGGTCCGGTCCGGTGGAGATCGGCCAGGCCGGTGGTTGGGCCGGCGCTAGGGCCCGTGCGCAAGGAGGTAGGAGGCGCTCGTTGTGGCCATCGTCCTCCCGAGCGAGGATGAGGCGGCGACGACGGCTTGGTCCGTCTTCGGCGAGGCCGGGACACCGGCAGGGTGTGGATCCGTGGCGACAGCCGCCTGGATCTGGCAAGGAACGGGACGGGGCGATGCAGCTCAAGGCTGGCGCGGAAAATGAGGCAAGGGGGCTAGAGGTAGGGGAAGGAGTGGGTTAGGCCAAAAAAGACATGGGGAGTGTATAAATAGGAAAGGGGGGTTAGGGATAGGGTTTTTGCTCCGTTTCTGACCCTTGGATCACGATCTGACGGACCGGAGCGGAGGGGGAGTTTTGTGGGCTGGTAGTGGAGTGTGTAGAAGGCGTTGGGCTTAGAGGAGAGAAGAGAGAGAGTGGCCTGGCGAGGTTTTCGGGAAACGAAAACATCCGACGTTTGACCGGCGATAGTGCCGCTATAGTTATCCGTTGGGCTATCAAACGGACTTCGAATGCGACGAAATTTGGCAAGCGGTCTGTCTACACTATAATAAGACCACATGCCAAGTTTCAACCCATTCCGATAACATTTCCCAGTCACTTAAAAATAAATATTCAGAGGTGTCGCGGGCGCGTGCGATTGTGTCTAGGCTCAGAACGAACAACGTAGAGGACAGACGGACTCAGACGGATGCAAGTTTTTGAAAACATGCTGATGCAATGCACACAATGACATGGTAAAATGCAACACGCAAGCAGATGACATGGCAACGGCAACGAATAAGAGGATGACACCTGGCGCATCGGTCTCGGGGTGTCACAGCACTCCCCTACTAACAAGAGATCTCGTCCCGAGATCTTAGGAATGAGACGGGAGTGAAAAGGGGGAAGGTGGAATCAAAGAATCTTGAGAGGTTGAGCCACTTGAAGGAAGAATACAATGGAGATGAAAAAGATTAAGAAATTCCGTTACCAAAGAGGATCAAGGAGCATTACAAGAACCTTGACGGTAGAAAGACAGGAAGTAAGAGCTTAACGAACGAAAAGAATATGGAACCATATAGACATAACGAGATCGCCAAGGGGAAAAATGAAAGAATTTGAAGAGAACTTCGGTTGGAAATGGAAGGGATAAAACGTAACCTCGGGAAGCTGGACTAATACCCGACGAGAGAAACAACTCAATGCCTCCGGAAGAATTTGAAAGAGTGAAACAAAAGAACGGATGAGAGAACAACAACTTCCACCACGAAAGAATTCGAAAGAGCATCCTTACAAAGAAGGTTTGAACGGAGTTGTTGAGAAAATCAACAACCCAAGAATTAGCTTGTTGTGGACTTATGGAAATCATCCCAAAACTTGAGGTGAATATCCGCCACTACTAAAGATTGAATATATGAGATGAGGGAAGAAATGCAAAACACCACTTGAAAAAAATACGGAGAATTATTTGCATCTCGTGGTGCATAAAGATTAATGCTTGAGCTTCCCCACAAGAATTTTGAAGAACACTTGAAGAAAAAATTAAATCATGAAGAACCACCATGAAGAACTCCGGTGACAAAAGAATGATGAAGGATGAAAATAATAAGAATAAAGCCTTGCAGTGATTTATATGGAGGTTCCAACGAGATGACCGAGGAGGCTTTGAACTCCGGAGAAGAAAAGATGAAATCACATGGGATTAGAATTTATTCATGATGAACAAACTCTGAAGGAATGGATTAATCCACTTGATCAACGAAGAATAAGAATTATGTTATGCTTATCCTTCACCAAGTAAATTGATGAGAAACAATGGACTTGCATATCACTTATTCATGTTGAAAAGGATTAAAGAGAGGTATGGCACAAACTTGAGAAATTCTTTATGAACCACTTCGAAAATTGGAAAGTACAAATGAATTGATGTGCTAACAAATGAAAAGAATTCTTGCATGAACCACCGTAAGAATTGAAACCTGGTAAAGAAAAGAACAAGCCACCGGGAAGAATTAGAAAACGAGCGAAGAAAAAGAACGATGAGATCGTGAACTGATTAAGGAATGCTTGAACGAACCACCGCAAAAATATGGAGACAAACGATGAGGCATCAATCAAGAATATTTGGAGGACGAAGTTGAAAACTGAGAAGAAGAAATCTTCCGAAATGATGGCCTTCGGAGGAACACAATGGAAAGAACTGATGAAATGCTTCAAATGGTTAAAGAAAGAATTTATTATAGACGGAATAATTTAAGAGGACAACATGAATCTAGAACCACGAATCCTCAAGAGAACAGACAAGATTTAGAGGTAAACTCTACTCCGGTCTTGAAATGATGACGAGAAACACCACCAAAATTATTTAGATACTCCAGAAGAAATAAAAGAGAGGATGTTGAACCAACGTTGAAAATAATTTGAAAGCGGTTTTCGAGAAGGCCTATGACTGATGGAATCCATACTTGCGTCACAATATGAAAAGAATTTGGGAATCACTACGGAAGAATTAGAAGAGTCAGGTAAGATCCTGGGAAAAAACCTGTGAGTTATGAGCCCATCGAAGAGAAAACACCGTTGAAAAGGATTATTCTAGTGATAAATGATGCACCAGAACAATTGAAAAACTCGAATGAGGGGACGACCTCGGATAAATTAGAACAAAGACAAATCTCCATATATTTGTATAGAACTCCGGAACAATTAAATGGCGAGAGACGAACGAGCAAGGTGAAGCAATTGAGCCGAGGAAAAATAATATGATGAACACTGAATACTTGAATTGAATCCACCGAAGAAGTAGAAGAGTTGAATTATGTCGAACAAGATGAGAATTCACCTGTTGAAATAATTGAGGAAAGGAAGCAAAGGATTCACACGAGTAGGATGGATACTCGATTAAGGACTTCGGCTTCGAGAAGAAAAAGTGTGGGCGGGTGGGAAAAAGAAAGACAACTTTGGATTGGTCAAACGACGCCGGTTGGAAAGAACTGAGGATTGGTCTTGCACAAGATGAAGAGAATCGAATCCACTTGACGAGAAATGCACCAGATGAAAAGAGCTGACATCGCAAAGAACAAAACCTAACCGCGTGATCCTAAAAAAAATTGAACGGGAAGAGGAGTAATTAAAAACACCTACGTCAAGATTCCTCACCAAAGCGACGGATGGGCTGATGAGTAAAAAGAATTTCTACTCTCCGATATAACTAGACTCCAAAAAAGTTCTCTTCAAGACTCGACAACAGCCGAACTACGATCAATCAAGGGGTCTCCTATGATCGGTCGAGGCTCTGATACCAACTTGTCATGCCCAAGATACGATTATATCCCGATCACGTGATGACTCGTGATTGGGGCACAACCGCATTTCGGGCTCTTAGCAAGATGGATATCATTACATCATACCATTACATACATACATAGGGAAAACATACAAGTCATACAATAGTCACATGAATACAACATATTATGCACAAGTCATCCGACTACGGATGAAAAACATGAAAAGCCCAACGACATCCATCCTCCTATCCCAGGCTGCCGACCAGGAACTTCTCCCAAGACTAACGAAGAAGAAGAAAGAACTCCAACATAGGTAAACATCGCTCTCATGTCAAATCATCAGAAACATGCACCTGCAACTGTTGTTGTAGTATTTGTGAGCCACGAGGACTCAGCAATCCCATAACCATGGTTATCAAGACTAGCAAAGCTTAATGGGTATGGAGAGGTTAAGTGGTGAGGGTGCAGCATCGGCTAAGAATAGGAATGGTGGCTAACTTACGAGTACAAGAATAAGATGAGCATCTACAAAAACGGTCGCAAACTAGTAATGATCACTAAAGATCCTAAACTACCTACGAGCAAAACATAACCCCACCGTGTTCTCTTCTCAAAGTGAAAAGAGACAGTCACGGTTACTCACACGGTTCGTGTATTTTATTTCGGATCCTCTGTCAAGTTTTCTACAACCGGACATTAACAAATTCCAATCTACCACATAACGATGGGCATAGCTTTCGAAAGTTCATAACCCTGCAGGGGTGTCCCAACTTACCCCATCACAACCCGATCAGACTCGGAATCCCGGTGCACAAGACATTGTGACAATGGTAAAACAAGTCCAGCAAGACCTCCCGACATGCTGACACCCTGATAGTAGCCGCGCGTATCTCCTCTCAGGCCATAACCAGATGAGCTATGGTTACAGCGACCAGATACCACAAGTTGCCAAGGGGCGGCGCCGCAAGCTGCTCTATTTGGGACCAACACCATCGGCACTGGCCTCTCCCAGTATGTCGAAGCATCATCGGGTAGCGCTAACTCCCTATGCAATTTAATTAATTAATTAAGTTTTTATTATGTTGCAAATTAAAACCAAAGTTGGGCCCTGCTGGAGGAGTTTTATTCAAAGCGAGCTGTCAAGGGGTCCCCATATACCCAACCGCATTAGGAACGCAAAATGAAGGAACATAACACCTGTTTATCAGTTCTTAAGGTGGCATGAGTGGAACGAAACACCGAGCAAAAGGCCAAGCCTTCAACCCATTGCCAAATATATAGGTGTGTTAATTATTGTAATAGATATTGTGATATTCCAACATATCCAAGTTCCGACATGAAGCAATCTTCATCTACACCTGCTACTAATAACGCTATAAGAGGGGCTGGGCAAGTGGTAACATAGCCAAACAATGGTTTGCTGGGATGGTGTCACAGGTTAGAGGTTTCATGGCAACAAGGAGAGGCTCACAACAAATAGATAGGTAGCGGGACATATAGCGATAACATCGAGACAACTAGCATGGCAATGATAGTAAAGGTGTCCAAGGTGACGGTCTTCTTGCCTGAGATGCCTCTAGGAAGAAGAATGAGTCCATGAAGAAGACAAAGAAGAAGCCACGAAGACGAACCAAGTGTAGTCGAACGAATCCTCACAATCGCAACGGAACAAGCACTAACGAGAAGAAGCAAACAACATGGTAAACACACAACACATAACAAGACATGATACTCAAGCCAGTATGATGCATGAAAAGGCTACATGATGCAAATCATGGCAAGAGATGATGCATACAAGAACAACAGAACCAAGCAAGTTTAAATGAGGCCGGAAACAACATATAATAATTCCGGTAAGTCCTCATATGCAAATTTCGAAATTGCTCTAGATCTGAACAAACCTTAAGTTCAAGTTGTTAAACAGCATGTTAACATGCACCATGATGATTTAGTCGAAATCCTAGTCATGTTACATATAAAGTTCATTTAATTCAGAGCTACGGCCTAGAAGATATGAGAAAAACAAGTCAAGCATGGCATTGATGCGAAATGCATCCAAACATCAAGCAAACACACTCCAAACATGTATTGAACATGATATTATGCATCTTCATGCAAAAACATGCAAGTTTCATTTAGAGCACACTCAAAACGGAGCAACGGTTCATCACATACACATGGAACAAGTTTGAAACACAATCAGCCCAAAACAGCAAGTAGGCATATAGTTGACATCAAAACAACATTATACAATAACATTTCATGGCATCAAAGGGCTTGGGGAGCATGTACATGTCAAGCACTACAAGCATGATCACTGAGCTACTACCAAACACCACTAGAACATGCTCAAAACATCATGGCAAGATTGCAAAAGATAACAGATTCACAGACTTAGTGAAATAAACTAAACATGGCAGCAGCAACGACAAGTAGGCATGTTTGCAAGCTTGTGCAACTCATCTCAAAGCATATCATGGCATGTGAAAATAATGAACAACAAGAGATCATGTTTATGAAGCTACTCATCGCAAGAAAATGGTCATAGGATACATAGGACACTAGCTATTCACATGGCAAAACTGAACTTACTGTTAACAGGTTGACAGAAACATTTTGTAGCAATTTGAGAGTATGAAAACAACAAGCTACAGCATGTCATAAATGCCAACAAGGGCACATATGGATATATCATAACATGAACTTCAAGACATGTTAATTGGACATTCCAAAACTTGCATGGATATCACTTGGTCATCAAGCAAGCATGGCATCACAATATAACAGTTTCAGACTTAGCAGTTTTCAACAAGTCTGAGGAAACAACAAACAGCGAGTAGGCTACTTAACAAGATTGTTCCTCTCAGCACACGACATATCATAAAAATTGGATTCCACCACAGCAAAGATGACAAGATTGTGCTTCTAAAACATATTGACATGTAGCTCAAAGAAAACTCACACATAAAGATATGTAAAAGACAAATCAGCATCTCATAACAGTTTCCAGCACTTAACAACAACATGCACTTCTGCACCAAAGATAAACATGTCATAATGCAACCTAACATGAATTCAACCGCCACCATCATATAGAGCACTTCATAATGAACATTTTGACATATCATACACTCCATTTGGACCAACATCCACAAAATTTCACGATGTTAAACATGCATACATATTGTTGACAGAAAACAAGGACTTGACACTAATATCACATAGCAGTTTTGCAACAATGATTAAGGCATCAAGATGAACAGTAACATGCATGCAAATGCAACTAACATGTAGAGCATCACGAGACAGACAATTTGATATATCATATGCTCAATTTGGACAACTATGCACGAAGTTACACCACTCACAAGATGCGTATATGATTACATTAACCAGGGACTTAGTCAAATTCGCAGGACATGGAAGGAAAAAAAACTAATGGGCCAAAACTATGCACACTGGCTGGGCTGAGGGGGTCTCACCATTGCGGGCCGGGGCCTAGTCTGGTGGAGGTCGGCCAGGCATCTTCACTAGGCAGGACAGAAAATTCATCTTTCATGACTAGATTCAATAAAGTTGCATTGATTTCACAAGATTCCGCATTAGTAACGGGAGAAAACGGAGTGCTAATAAATAATTATTATTGGTGTTGGAAAAGTCACATAATTTGGTATTTTCTTGAACCATCGTGACAAGCCAAGCAATCCAACACATAAACACACAAAAAGCAAGCGAACACGACGAAAGGAGGGCGAGGAAAAGGCAAAGGCAAATATTTTGAAAATCGTTTTAGAAGTGGGGGAGAGGAAAATGAGAGGCGAATTGAAAATAATGTAAATGAGAGAGATGAGATTTTAATGAAGGGTACTTGGTAGGTCTTGACTTGGCGAAGATCTCCCCGACAACGGCGCCATAGAATCTTTTGCTTCCTCGCTACATTCCTGTGGTGCGTTGATGTTACCCTTGAAGAGGAAAGGGGGTGCAAAAAGAGTGAAGTAAGTATTTCCCAATGTTTTTGAGAACCAATGTACCAATCCAGTAGGAGATCACACACAAGTCACCAAATATATGCACAAACAATCAAACAACTTGCACCCAACACTATAAAGGGGTTGTCAATCCCTTCTAGGTTATTTGGAAAAGTGAGATCCGATAGAGATAAATGAACAAGTAAAGTTAATATTTTTGGGTTTTTGTTTTATAGATTGAAAAGTAAAAGATTGCAAAATAGTAGATCGGAAAATTTTAAGATGTAAAAGAGACTCGGGGGCCATAGATTTCACTAGAGGCTTCTGTCATGATAGCAACTATTACGGCAGGTAAACAAATTACTGTCAGGCAATTGATAGAAAAGGGAATAATTATAATGATATATATGGCAATGATCATGAATATAGGCATCACGTTCGTGACAAGTAGACCGACTCCTGCCTGCATCTACTACTATTACTCCACACATCGGCCACTATCCAACATGCATCTTGTCAGGGAAACGACACTTGTGGGATCCCGGGGACCCCTACTACAGTTGGCGGGGCGTAGAGCTGTGCAATGAGCAGGTCTAGTCGATCAACGCGTGGAATTTTTTACCCAGGTTCGGGCCGCAAGAGATGCGTAAAACCCTAGTTTTGCTTATCTGTGTATATTTGTTGTTCTTGAGCTCATGAACTGGCTACTATGCGTGCCTGTCCCAAAAGTCTGAATCCTCTCCCAGTATGCCTCGGGCCTCCTTTCATATGACAAAGGTGTCGCCACAGTGGCACACAGGAGGTGGAAAGTAACTACAGTGTACAAGGTTATCTCCTGATATCATAGGACAAACGCATTCAATGAGACGCCTATGTGTCCTCTAGCTTTATCGAGGACGGCAAGGAGCTTGTCCCACCCATTATCGCCTCACCTCGCTCCGACACGTGTCCACGCTGACGAGGCATGCAGCACCACGCTGGCTGCTGGCTGGTGCGGTGGCAGGGTCTTCACGAAGATCTGTATGCCACCACGCAGGTGCTTGGCTAGTTGGCTTAGAGGCTGCATGTTGCCATGCAAGCACTTTTCCAGTTGGCGAGTTGGTCATTGCGTAGGAGGGGCCGCAGTGCAGCGAAACCTTGGCCGGTGCAGGCATGTGCGACCCCGCAGACATCCCTGGTAAGGGGTCTTGCCGGGGTCTCGTGGTTGTCCCCGGCAAGGACCTTGCTGGGGGTCTTCTGTCGTTCCCGGCAAGGCTCTTGTCGGGGGTCTTTGTCTTCTGGTCTTTGTCTAGGTCCGCAGGCCCTTGATCCCTCAAAGATCTCCATGTCACTATGTAGGCGCCCCTGAATCTTGGACTGGACGTTGTCAATGGTGCCAGAGCTCTCAGACCCAAGGGTGGTGGCCTTGCTGTTGTTGGGAAAGTTGACACGGCAAGGCTCTTGTCGGGGTCACATAGGCCGCCCCGGCAAGGGCGTTGCTGGGGAGGGGGAGTCCATGTTGCCCCTCTATTCTTCATGTCTTTGGCTTGGGTGTCGTCTTGGTAGTCTCGTTATATTTCCTTCTCCTGCCTCGCCAAGCATGGTCATAAGTGTGGCTACAACTTCCCATGCACAAGTAAAGGAGTGCAAAAGGGCCCCTATTATTGTACAAAGACGGGAGCCCCCGGGCCTGGGCCACACATAAGTGCAGAGCGTTGTTGGGCTAAGACCAGAACGGTGCGCGGGTGTGCGTGGCAGGGTTTTTAACTGCGACGATTCCTTCGCCGGTTGCGCTTCCCCATGACTCGCATTGGAGTGTGACGTGGGGGCCGTGCGTGGAGCGATTGTAGTGTGCTCGCGTCACGTCACGGTGAATAGTAAAGAGGCAGCCCGCGCCTTCCCCATAAAACAGGAAACCGCAGGGGCGTTGCTCATTTACGGTCGCCCCACCTGTCCTCTTGATTCTGGCTCGCCCGCCATGTGTCCCCCATGGCTTAGCGAGGGTAAGTGGCGGATATGGAGGGCACGGGCATTAATGCTGAGGCGGGAAACCAGGCGTCACTGATTGGAGCAATGGGTCAGTCCTGATTCCCTGTGCCCCTGGCGGCTGGATTGGTCGAGTGGGGCGGCCACACTTAGGTTGGGGGGCCAAGCCCCGGCCCCGCCCCTCTATAGAAGGGGAGAGGGACAACGTCATTCTACATTCATCTCCTTCCTGCTTGATCCTCCTCTTCCGGTCGCCATGGCTAGAGGTCGTGCCGGCACTCCAATGGCGGCAACGAGGGGTTCTGCTCGACAACGTGTCCCTCCTCCTCCGGAAGTCGTGGCAGTGGAGCCTGCTGTGAGAGTAAGTGGAAGGGAGCAAGGCCGAGGCCGCCACGGCGCTCGGGGGAGAGGAGGATGGGCAGCGCACCGGCCGTGCTTCCGCCAGCGGCCCTTCTCCCAATGGAGAACCATGTCGGAGACCAGCCCCGCGAGTTCTTCATCAGGCTGTACAAGCCAGTGCGTGGTCACCTACGCCTCCCCAGCCTGTTTTCTCGGGAAATGGAGCTTGACCCGCCACAGGCCTTGAGGGGTTACCAGAATGGCAGCATGCTGGTCGACGTCGACTTCCCCGCCCGTCATGTCATGTACCTTCGCTGTGGGTAGAAGACCTTCGCCCGCGCCCATAGCTTGTCGGAGGGGCACATTCTTCATTTCAAATTAATGGAGAATGCCCTGCTCTCTGTCAAGGTCTTCAGGTGCTCGGCAATTCGCTTAGGGTGCTGCATGGAGAACTCCAATGACGACAAAACCTCTTCCTCGAGCGATAGTGACGAGGAAGACAGCAACGGCGATGATGACGGTAGCGGGCGAGAGGATGCCGATTCTGACACCGACTGACCGCCGGTGGCAGCACCATCATCTCCATCGTCCTCCTCCCACGGCCATGCATCTCGCCGAGGGTCACCCTCGCCATGCTCTCCATGGGTGCATTCCTTGTCGCACTTCCCTTGCCTTCACCCACGACACCTGGGAGGAAAGGGACAAGAACGGAGATTGCGAGGCGTTTATCTTAATTTCTATATAATGTTACCTCTCGAGCCCATGCTTGTGTTCTGTAACATCCGTACTTGTATCAGTATGTTAATAAAAAGACAAGCCTTGCCGGGGACTCGTGCAGGTATACGTCCATGCAAAGGCAAAATGCCTCTTTAACGCAAATAAACGAGTTCCGTCGGCAAGCTTTCCCGCCGGCGCCCTTTGTGTCTGCCGGAGAATCACATCTGCCGGGTTGCAGATAGAGGGTCCGGCCCCCCGTCAACCTTCTTTAAGTAAAGGGTACTGCAACCGCCTTGACCGAAGCAGCGTTCGGGTCACGGAAGGGAGCATCGTAGTTTAAAAGAGAGCGGTAGAGTTTTCTAATGCACAAGTCACAGGTTACGAACATGAACGGGCAAGAGGTGAACTTTATCTGTTTGGTTTGTTGGGAGTCGCTGTGCCGGGCAGTTTCCCCAACTTCTTGCCGGGGCCGGGTCCTTGGTGGGATCGAGGATCCTTGCCGTGGCTCGAAAGAAGAGAGGACAGGAGCATGGAATTTTTGTGGTCCATTAACACTTTATGGAATCAAAAAGCAGTACAATACCTTGGAAAAGCATGTATATACACATATCTATAGGCATGGAAGTCAACGGCGACCTGTACATAATAAAGGGTTTCTCTTCCCTGAGTGTGCACAGGGTCTGCGCATGGCTTTGTACATAGGTTTACATGCCTTTCCGGCAAGGCTAGTACAAAAGGGGGGTTGCCGAGGTTCCCGGCAACTGCTCCTTAGGGGTAAAACTTGCGAACATGTTCGATATTCCAGGAATTGCTCACCGGGATGCCATCTTCGGTCTCCAGGCGGACTACGCTAGGCCTGGTGACTCCTATTACCCGATAAGGGCCTTCCCACTTCGGCGTCAACTTGTTTGATTTCTTGGAGGATTTTATCCGTTGAATAACAAGGTCGCCTTCCTCAAGGCCTCTGGCATGAACCTTGCGGCTATGGTAGCGGCGCAAAGCTTGCTGGTAGCGAGCGGCTCGCATAGCAGCCTGAAGACGATCTTCCTCAAGGAGCGTCGTGTCATCTTGGCGTAGTTGCTCTTGCTCAAGCTTATCATAAGCGAGTACTCGAGGCGACCCGTATATGAGTTCTGTGGGGAGAACTTCTTTTGCCCCATATACTAGGGAAAAGGGTGTCTGGCCAGTGGCTCGATTTGGTGTCGTCCTGATTGACCAAAGAACCATTGGCAACTCATCGATCCAGCGTCTTCCGCACTTGTGTAGCCTGTCGAAAGTCCTAGTTTTGAGACCTCGCAAAACTTCTGCATTCGCCCTCTCAGCTTGGCCATTATTTCTGTGATGAGCAACAGAAGCAAAATAAACCTTGCTACCGAGGTCTTGGACGTACTGCATGAAAGTGTGGCTCGTGAACTGTGTGCCATTGTTGGTGATGACTCTGTTTGGCACACCCAAAACGGCATACTAGTCCCTTGAAGAACTTCACGGCTGATTGTGCTGTCACCTTTCTCACTATTTCTACTTCTGGCCACTTTGTGAACTTGTCGATTGCGACGTACAAGAACTCAAAGCCCCAGACGGCACGGGGAAAGGGGCCCAGTATGTCGAGCCCCCAGACCAAAAATGGGGATTGTCTGAAGAGCTTGAGCTGGTTGATGAAGCTTCTTTGAATGGAATTGGCACGCTTCACACTTGGTTACTAGTGAAGTTGCATCCTAGAGGGCGGTGGGCCAGAAAAAGCCTTGTCGGAATGCCTTGCCGGCAAGGGCTCTTGACCGTATGTGGGAGCCACACATGCCTCCGTGTATTTCTGCCAACAGCTCTAGTCCGTCGTCCTGAGGAATGCATTTCAATTTCATGTCATTCGGTCTCCTCCTGTACAGGGCATTATCCACAAACTGGTACATACTGGACCGACGGGCTACTTTCTCTACCTCTTCTTGTTCCTCTTGGGAGTTCTCCTGTTTGGAAGAAACGGACGATGTGATGTGCCCATGCCGGAGCCTGGGGATTGACGGCAAGGACTAAAAGCTCATCTTCGGCCATGGGGGCAGCTGCCTCTACAGTCGGTGCTTGGGCCCCCGCCAGAGGATGCTGCTCCCTAGCATGCTTGGGGTACCCGGCAACGTCCTTGCCGGCGGCTCCTGGGAGCTCAGCAGGAAAGTACTTGCCGAGGCCCGCCTTCCTTGGTTTGTTCTGCCCCGTAGATGGCTCAACAGATGGTTGGGTTAATTGAAGCACAATGGTACCTGGTTCCATAAGTAGCTTGATGGCAGCGCATTTGGACAAGTCGTTGGCAAAGCTGTTCTCTGCTCGGGGAACATGCTCTGCCTGCAAACCGTCGAATCTCTCCTCCAACTTCCTCACTTCATCCACATAGGCCTCCATCAACGGGATCCAGTAATCTTTGTTAACATGCCTAACGACAAGCTGCGAATCACCCCTAACATAAGCTTCCTGATTCCGAGGTCTGCCGCGAACCTAAGACCAGCAAGCAGTCCATCGTACTCTGCTGTGTTGTTTGTTGATTGTTCCCGGGGAAATCACATTCGGACTACATACTTGAGGCGCTCTCCGGTGGGTGCGACAACTAGCACGCCGGCACCAGCACCTTGTAGTGAGAAAGCTCCATCAAAGAACATAATCCAATCATGACTCGTCTCCATGCCGGGAAGGGTGATCTTCTGAACCTCTTCGTCGGGCGCTGAGGTCCATTCTGTGATGACCTCTTCCAAGGCTCGACTCTTGATTGTTGTGGTTCTTTCAAACTTGAGGCCAAAGCTTGATAGCTCCAACGCTCACTCCACAATCCTCCCAGTTGCATCTGGGTTGTGCAAGATCCGTTGCGAAGGGAGGCGAGTGACGACGGTGATCTCATGCACTTGGAAATAGTGGAGCAGCTTCCTCGAGGCTATAAGGAGGCCAAAAGTAGCTTTTGCATACCAGAATACCTTGATCTAGCTCCCTGCAAGAGGGGACTGACAAAATAGACCGGGTGATGCACCATCTTCTTCTTTTGTTCGACTTCGCCTCCTTGCGCAGACTCTGTCTTGTCGGGACCAAGCCTTGCCGGGGGATCTTCCTTGCCGGCATCAGGCCCTGCCGGGGAGAGCTCTGGCCCATCATCAGATTAATAAGCCGCTACTGCTGCTTCTTCCTCAAACTCCCTCTGGGCTACTAGCGCAGCACTGGCCACTTGATTCGTTGCCGCTAGATATAGCAGCAACGGTTCTTGCGGTTTAGGCGCGAATAGTGTTGGCGTGGAGGAGAGGTGTCTCTTCAAATCGTGCATTGTTGCCTCTGCCTCCGCAGTCCATTTAATTGGACCCACCTTTTTCAAAATTTTGAAAAAGGGGAGGGCGCGCTCAGCAGATTTGAAGATGAACCTACTTAGCGGAGCAACGCAGCCGACGAGCTTACGGACGTCCTTGACTCGTCTTGGCGCTTCAATCTGCTCAATTGCCTTGATCTTGTTGGGATTTGCTTCGATTCCACATTAAGATACAAAGAAACCAAGGAGTTTGCTGGATGAGACGTCGAACACGCACTTCTCGGGGTTGATCTTGTGCAAGTTTGCAAATGTCTCCTCCAGATCCTACACGAGCGTGGCCTTGTCCTTGGTTTTGACAACTATATCATCCATATAGGCTTCCACATTTCTATGTAGCTAGGTCTCAAAACCGATTTGGACTGCTCAGGCAAATGTCTAACCAGCGCTTTTCAACCCGAAAGGCATCCATACAAAGTAGTACGTGCCACATGGGGTGATGAACGCTGTTTTCCCTTCATCTTCCTTCATCATGAAGATCTGCTGGTATCCTAAGTAGGCATCGAGGAATGACAGCAGGTCACACCCGGCAGTGGAGTCCACTATCTGGTCAATGCGTGGCAAAAGGAAAGGGTCCTTCGGACAGGGTTTATTGAACTTTGTATAGTCGATACAAAGCCTCCATTTCCCGTCTGCCTTACGACTACTACCGGATTGGCCAACCACGTGGGGTGGAGCACTCCTCTAACTAAGCCTGCCGCCTCCAACCTCCTGATTTCCTCGATGATGAACTCTTGGTGCTCTAGAGCTTGCTTTCTGACGTTCTGCTTGACGGGCCGCGCATGGGGGCAGACGGCAAGGTGGTGCTCAATCACCTCCCTGGGAACGCCGGGGATGTCGGATCCTTGCCATGCAAACACGTTAACATTATCCCACAGGAAAGTGATGAGCGCTCCTTCCTATTTGTCGTCAAGGGCGGAGCTTATGGTAAAAGCCCCACCCGTACCGTCCTCCCTGACAAGGACCTTCTTGGTGTCTGGAGGGTGCGCCTTGGATCTCTTGCTCCCACTGGCAGAGCTCTCTGGCACGTCCCCAATGGTAAGGTGGCGCTCTGAAGAGGAGCATTTTTCGGAGGGGGTGCAAGTTCTCTTGCCGGGGTCAAAAGCCTTGCCGGAAGGGGCCTTGTTGGCAGAGGAAAAAGTCTTGACGGTTTTCTTCACCTTCGGAGCCTCGGTGGTAGGAGCAAGAGCCTTGGCGGCATCTGCTACAACTGCCACTCGGTCGAGCTGATCGGCGCAGATGAGCACGTCTTTCTTGTCGGAGGGGACGGTGATGTTGCTCATTGGGCCGGGCATCTTCAACGTGTTGTAGACGTAGTGTGATGCCGCCATAAACTTGGCCAGGGCTGGGCGGCCTAGGATCCTATTATAGGGCAAGGGGATCTTGGCAACTTCAAAGACAATCCTCTCCGTCCTATAATTCAGCTCGCCCCTGAATGTAACGGGCAGAGCGATCTTTCCTTTCGGCTGACTCCTCCCTAGGTTGACCCCTTGAAACGTGCCCGTCTCCTCGAGATCTCCATCGGGGATTTGTAGGAGATCACAGCGGGCGAGATCAATGTTTAGACCAGCCCCACCGTCGACTAGGACTTTCATCACCTTGAGGTTGCGTATCGTTGGTGAAACCAACAATGGCAAACACCCGACCACAGTTGTACGATCAGGGTCATCCTCGCTGTCGAAAATGATAGGCGTGCTGGACCACTTCAGTGGCCTCTAGGCGTCGAATGATGGCTCTGCCGCAATGACATCACGCACCCACTGTTTTAGTTGGTGGTGAAAGGTATGCAGCGAGGCACCACCATCGACGCACATGGCCTCTATAGCCGTCTGGAACTCATGCTTGCTAGACTCTTCGTCTTTGCCATGATCATCATCTCCCTCTTTCTTGTCACGACCCAGAGCGGGCCTTTCTGGTTGGTTATCTTGGCCATGGCGACCACCTCGGCCACCAAGCTTCTTGCCGGGCGCCTCGGCACCGTCTAGGCCTTTCTACTTATCACGCCTCTCATACTCAGCTTTCTGCTTCTCCGCACGCAGCCCGACCTGCCAGAAATTCTGGAGGTCATGGCCCTTGGTGCAGTGGATCTTGCAGTACTGCTTGTCGGAGCTTCCTGGCTTGTCGGTGGCCGCCAAGGCCCAGCAAGCGGCGCACCCAGCAACTTCCTTGTCGGGGTCGTCAGCCTTGGCATGTTTGACGGCACTATGTCGTTGTATCCAGCTACGGCAAGCACAACCTTGCCCTTTCACTTCCTGTTGCGGCGCCGGCCCTTCTTCGCCGGGGCGACGCCGTCTCCGTCGGTGGAGTCGGTTTTCGTGCTGGCGTCTTCGCCGGGGTACTTCCTTCCTTCTTCTGCTCGAGCGCATCTATCAGCCAAAACATAGAGCTCTGCTACATCTTTAACCTTGTTCATCGCCAACTCCTCATGCATCTTGTGGTTGCGCACATTCTGATGGAATGCACTGATTACGGCAGCGGGGTGAACGTCTGGGATGTTGTACTGCACATGGCTGAACCTTTGTATGTACATGCGCAGGGTTTCGCCATCCTTCTAGGGGATGATATGCAAATCGCTTTGCTGGCCTAGGGCTTGGTGGCCCCCGGTAAAGGTGCCAACAAACTCGTGGCACAGGTCCGACCAGGAAGAAATGAAACCCACCACTACAAAAAAAGACACATCCGTAACATTTTGGTCGGAACAAAACTTTTTTCTTTCATACTTGTGACACTTCTATGACAATAATTTTGACAAAACACGATATCATCATAGATGTGGTGGGGTCCTACTTCTATGACAAAAAATCATGACAGAAAATGGGCTTTTCGTCCTGGGCGGGCTAGAGACGCAACTGCATGACATACATTGGGCCGTCCATGACCAAAAAACCGTGGTAGAAGCGAGGGCGAGGAAAATATTGGAGTGTTCCCGGTTACGGTGGGTGGTCGAGGCCGAGCGATGCACGTTTCTCTCGTACACGCACGTGCGTGGGTGCGAGGCGTTGGGCTCTAGCTGAACCCGAGCGGTTGGACTGCAGGCTACGCGTTACTGAACCCGAGTGATCGATCGATGGCTGTTAACTGAACTCGATCGAGCGATTCCTTCGCTACTGCTGCTAACTAAAGCCGATCGATGCTGCCTTTGCATGAACAGTGAGCGTTGCTGGGGGGGGGGGGGTGG
>LR738714.1:219146756-219172211 GCA_902687465.1 Secale cereale
GGCTGAACAGGACCCCGTGGTGTTGCCTCTGCATGAACAGGACCCTGTTTGATCGAGCCTGTTGGGGCTGCATGAACAGGACCCCGTGGAGGGCTGCATGAACAGGACCACCCCATGGAGGGCTGCATGAATAGTAGACAATGGAGGGTTGGATGAACAGTAGCTCGTGGAGGGGTGGTTGAACAGGATCCCGTGGAGAGGGCTGGTTGAACAGTAGCCGGTGGAGTAGCGCGTGGTGGAGGCTGAACAGTCGCGGGTGGAGGCTGGAGGAGGTCGATGGTGGATGAATAGTAGCCCGTGGAGGCTGGAGGGGGTCGACGGTGGTGATGAACAATATCCCGTCGAGTCCCATTTTGTGGTACGCCACACCCCTCCCGATGAACAAGAACCCCGTTTCGACCGTAGCGCTCCAACACAAGTCTATTTCCTCCGTTTCGTGGTACGCCACACCCCACCCGATGAACAGGACCCCCGTTTCGACCGTAGCGCTCCAACGCAAGTCCGTTTCCTCCGTTTTGCGGTACGCCACACCCCTCCTGCTCAACAGGACCCCCGTTTCGACCGTAGCGCTCCAACACAAGTCTGTTTCCTCCATTTTGCGGTACGCCACACACCTCCCGATCAACAGGACCCCCGTTTCGACCATAGGACGTCCGTTTCCTCCATTTTGCGGTACGCCAGACCCCTCCCGATGAACAGGATCACCGTGGCCGGTCGAACACAAGGCCGTTTCCTCCATTCTGCGGTACGCCAGGCCTCGTTTCCATTGGCTGTTCCATCCAAGCCCTCCCGATGAACACGACGACGCATTTCGTTCCGACCCTGCCGGTTGGCTTCCCATGACACGACGATGACGCTGTTTCTCCCTTACGACCCAGCCATGTACACGAGCCCTGGCCGTATATATGCGCGAGTAGGCGTTCGAGACCCTGCCCATATGTACGTACGTGGCCTTATTTTCTTTCTTGCACACTAGCCGCTGGACGTACGTGTACATGCTACGTGCGCGCCTCTACTACGACACGTGTGCGCCTCTACATCGACCAGTATGTACGTACACGTACGCGACTAGAATGACAACGCTACGTACGCTTCGACCAGGTGGGTCCCGACTGTCAGGCACATCCTTGCGTGCGATGATGTAGCTGGTAGTTTCCAACAGTCAGGGGGGCGAGTCATTTTTTTGCCCGGATGCACTTCCTTGCGTGCGAAGATGTAGCTGGTGGGTCCCAGCAGTCAGGGGGAAACATTTTTTTCGCAGAATATGATGGCCCGTCCGATGGGTCCCAGCTGTCAGGTGGAGGAATAAATATTTTGCGCGTAATAAGGAGGCACTTCCTTGCTGCGGCCGTGGACCCAGCTATCAGCCTCTCCACGTACAGTACTCTTCCGATGGAAGTCGTTCCTTGACCATATTGACCACGCCGCGCCGAGAGCACCAGGGCGGTGAACAACAGCGAGGCCTAGGAAGGGGACGACACAGATCCGGGGAAGACGCGATAGTGGAAGCCCGCGTGGAGAGGAGTACGAGGGTTCACTAGTTCGGCTGCGGTGTGAGGCTGCCGTCGCCGCAGAATAATAGGGGTGTGGGTGAGTGGAGGGATGGCCTGGCCAGCGGTGGGAGTAGTAGGGAGCGGTGAGGCCTCTGCGGCAGCACAGCCAGCCACAAGAGGCAGGAGCACGAGGCACGACCGGCACTGGTTTGCTAGCTGGTCTGGGCGGCTGGAGCAAGAAGACTAGAGGTTGAAGAAGCACTACGGCCATTTAATGGACATCATACGGTCACTGGAGCGAGAATCATGCACATTGACTAAGTTAACAAAGCCCTCCGTCCCCGTCAACTTAGTAGGCCCACAAGTCATCCTGCCACTATACTGGGTCCCAGCTAATAGGGGGAGTATTCATTTCTTTGTGCGTAATAAGGAGGCACTTCCTTGCGTGCGAAGATATAGCTGGTGGGTTTGAGCTGTCAGCGGCGGTAGCTTTTTTTTCGCGAAATACAGAGGCCCGTTCAGTGTGTCCCAGATGTCAGGTGGAGGAATCAGTATTTTCTGCGTAATAAGGAGGCATTTCCTGGCGTGTGGCCATGGACCCAGCTGTCAGCCTATCCAGGTACAGTCCACATCAGATGCATGTGGGTCGTTTACCACGTTGACCCGGTTGCGCCGAGAGCACCAGGGCGGTGGACGACGGTGAGGCATAGGAAGGGAACGACATGGAGCCAGGGAACACTCGGCGGTTGTTTCCCAAGCGGAGGAGTACGAGGGTTTACTAATTCGTCTGCAGTCCCCGGAGAAAACAGCAGGTGTGCGTGAGTAGAGGGATGGCTAGGCCAGCGATGGGAATATAGTGGGGTGGTGAGGCCTGCGCGGCAGCACAGCCGTCCGTAGGGAGGAGAGAGCAGGCAGTCCCGCCAGCGCTTGTTTGAGCGGCTGGAGCAGGAAGAACAGAGATTGAAGAAGCACGACGGCCATTGGATGGACATCCAACAGTCACTACTTGTGCATCAACCTATTTTTAGGAAAGCCTCAAATCTGTGGAAAACATCATACAACCCATCTGCCATTATTAATAATAATTTACAGGTCATTTGCTAATTCTTTAGCTTTTTCGGAGCCCATATTCTTTTTGTTAGCAGTACAGCCCATATTGTGGCCATGGTTAAAAAATTATACGAAATTTTGCATATTTCGGTGCGGTCCGAACTGTTTTTAAGCCCGACATTTTGAGTCACTTTCAAACTTATTTTAAAAATAAATGTACATCAATATAAAATCCAACAAATTGTCCACGCATAAAAATCAATGCAATTTAAAATATTGAAATGAAAAAACGAAATTTGAAACTAACTGCCGGTTTGATGTGTTTAAAAAATGTACATCCCATTTCTCATTACTGATAGGCCATTTTCTCGGCCAACCCAATGAAGTTCTCCTTGTCTTGAAAGATTTGCAGCCCAACAGGCCTGACAAAGCGACTTACTTGGCAAATCACAAAAAATTGGGCTGTGGTCATGGACCCAGCTGTTAGCCTCTCCACGTTCAGTACTCTTCCGATGGAAGTCAGTCGTCGACCACATTGACCACGCCGCGCCGAGAGCACCAAGGCGGTGGACGACAGCGAGGCCTAGGAAGGGGACGACACGGAGCCGGGGAAGACGCGGCAGTGGATGCCCACGCGGAGAGGAGTACGAGGGTTCACTGGTTCGGCTGCAGTGTGAGGCTGCCGTCGCCGCAGAATAACTGGGGGTTTGGGTGAGTAGAAGGATGCCCTAGCCAGCGCTGGGGGTAGTAGGGGCCGGTGAGGCCTCTGCGGCATCACAGCCGGCCACGGGAGGCAGGAGCACGCGGCACGACCGGAGCTGCTTTGAGCGGCTGGAGCAAGAAGACCAGAGGTTGAAGAAGCACTATGGCCATTGGATGGACATCGTACGGTCACTGGAGCCAGAATCGTTCATATTGACTGAGTTGAGAAAGCCCTCCGTCCCCGTCAACTTAGTAGGCCCACAAGTCAGCCCCCAGCTAGCAGGGGGTATTCATTTTTTTGTGCGTAATAAGGAGGCACTTCCTTGCGTGCGAAGATATAGCTGGTGGGTCCGACCTGTCAGTAGGGGGAACGTTTTTTTTCATGAAATACAGAAGCCCTTCCCACGTACAGTCCATGTACAGTGCGTAATAAGGAGGAACTTTCCTTGCGTGCGACCATGGACCTCGTGGGTCCCAGCCGTCAGGCTCTCCACATAGAGTCCTCTTCCGATGACTCTCGTATGTTGACCACGTCGCGCCGAGTGCACCGAGGCAGTGGACGACGTCGAGGCCATGTCAGCCAGTCCATTTGTTTTTTTAGTCCATTTGTTGGGCTGGGTGAAACAATGATGTAGCATCTATGCAGCCCGTTTATATATATTGTAGAATTTAAAGCCTATTTGCATTTTTCTCGAAATCTGTGGACTTGCTGGGCTGGGTGAAAATATCATGTTGGGCTAGACGGAAAAATGTTATAAAAACATAAACACATGATTGCACGTCTATTACTGCATTGGCCAGTAAAATCTTTGCAAGCTTATGTACGCAATCACTAGGAGTTAACTTGCAAAGTTATATATAAACAATTATTATTATTATTTTGTAAGAAACTTTCAACTTACGAAATAAAATAAAATCCCTCGCAAAAAAATACGAAATAAAATATCATTCAAAATTTGATGAGTAAATAGTATGTGGGGTATTATCATTTTTAGGCTAGACGTGGGACAGTTGAGTTGGTTCTAGGGAAAAGTACTGGGAGAAAACTCAGTTTACATCGAAAAAGAAAGTGGGAGAAAATTCAGATATAAGATTAATGAAAACGAAAAATAGAACTGAGTTGTGCGTCGTCTTGAAAAAACAAACATAACTTGGGCTGCTGATGTTATAGACAAGCTAGGTTGGGAGGCCCAGAGGCCGCTTGATACCTGCTGGATCCAAAAAATGTTGAAACATGTCATGGGCTGCCCTTGTTAAACAACAAAACCTAGGCCATGGACCTGGTGGGCCCGGAACTATCAGCCTCTCGACAAACAGTTGTCTCCCGATTCCTCTTGTTTTGCTGACCATGTTGGGAACGACAGACGGCGGCGCCATGGCTAGAGCACCAAGGCGGAGGACGACTTCGAGACCTCGGACCGAACGATCCGGAGCGGGGGAAGACACAGGCGGAGGGGAGTATGAGGGTTGACTTGTTCGGGTGCAGGGTGGATTCAGAGGTATCTCCCATGCCCTCCTCGTTGCGTAGGTTATGTAGGCTAGATTCAGAGGTACCTCCCACGTGTTCAGGTCATTGGTATCGTTGTCTTCTTTCATGTTGGCGTAACATGGGTCGATGATGGTCTCGGCGAGGTCAACGACGGAGTCCTTCTCCTGCCCGTTGCTGATGATCTTGTATTGCTTCTGGATGTCGACAAGCCTGTTGCACCAGATGGCCAAATCGTCACGTTATTCCTTATCTCCATCATAGTGAAGGTGCAATCGGCGCTGCCGATGAAACAGGCGAATGCTCCAGAACCTCTGATGGCCCTACAGAAGTGGTAGATGAGAACCTCTTCCCACACACATACCTTGGCCACGGCGATCCGTTGGTCCCTGTTAGGAGACAAATGGCTAGGCACAAGGTCTAGTCCTGTAACCTTGTGCTTTCTAGTCCTGTAGGTATTGTTTGAAATCGGCGAGGCAGAGCTTCACCGAGTCCGGATCATTGGTGTACATCACATTCAACTTGGTGCGGCTATAGGACTGAACGGCGAACTCAAAGGGGAACTCCTTGCTGAAGTCCATATCTAGCAGGATCACCCCTCGGTGTCGGGGTATTGGATCGACACCGATGGGATCACAAGAATCCCTACTACGTTTGCGGGGCGCGGGGTTGAGAGAAGAGCGGATCAAACAAATAGCACACGGTTCATTTACCCAGGTTCGGGCCGCGAGGATGCGTAAAACCCTACTCCTGCTTTGGTGGAATGTATATCAGTGTTTTTCAGCTAGCTATGGGGCGTGAGGAGCTCCAAAAAGCCGAATCCTCCTCCTGGTCGCCTCGGGCCTCCTTTTATATGGAAAAGGGGTTGCCAAAGTGGCACACAGAAGGTGGAAAGGGTACAGTGATGCGAGGTTATCCCTCGCATTACATGACAAGGCACATTTAATGCGTCTTGCTTAGGTGTCCTTGCTTTATCTGGGACGGGGGAGATATCCGTCTTGTTGGTCGCCGCTCCTTCTTGTGTCGACATGCGCCCTGGCCAGCGGTGCCTGAGATGCCATGTAGGCACGCAGGCATCTGAGGTGGCGCATTGGTGGGTCTTCACGAAGATCTACATGTCTCCACGCAGGTGCCTGCCCAGCTGGTTGGGTCGGTAGCTGCATGGGGCTGTGACAGCTTAGATGGCGTGGGCCTGATGGTGGCCCTGCGGATGTCTTCGGCAAGGGCCTTGCCAGGGCCCAGGCAAGGGTCCTGCCGCGGCGCCTGCTGTCATCCCCGCAAGGTGCTTGCCGAAGGTCTTGTGGTCCTCCTTGGCTAGGATCCCGCTAAGGGTCGTCGTCTTCTTAATGTGTATCTGGTCTTGAATGTCTTCACAAAGATCTGCATGCCACTATGGGGATGTCTCCCGAATCCTTGCCCCATGGGGGCAGTGGACTCAAGGGTGATCCGCTCCGTAGGCGTGGGGCGAGCTGCCGCGGCAAGGGTCTTGTCGGGGCTGCTAAAGCCGGCCCCGGCAAGGATCTTGCCGGGGCTGCTATAACTGGCTCCCGGCAAGGACCTTGCCGGGGGAATCCGCTTCGTCCCTTTGCTCTTTGTGGTCTTGGCTTTGGGCTTCAGTCTCCATCGAGCTTCGGTCTTACCATGGCTCACCTCCCTTGCCGTTCTTGGTGTGGTGGTGCCCGTGGCTCAGACTGCCCGTGCACAGTCATAGGGATACAAAAAGGGTACCCCTCTTTTTGTACACCGACAGGATCCCCCGGGCCTGGGCCACACATAAGCACGACGCGTTGTTGGGCTAAGCCCAGAACGGTGCGCGGGCAGGCGGGACGATTTTTGCCGTGGTAAGATTTTCCGCGCGCTGAGACTCCCACGATCTGCGCGCATGGCGCGGTGTGGAGGGGCGGGCGTGACGTGGGCGGCATGCGCGGGGCGGTTTCCGCAGGCATGCGTCACGTCGCAGTTAATGTGAAAGGAGGCGGCCCGCGTTTCCCCCCATAAGAAGGAATAACCATGGGCGCGCTGCTCACTTCCTCCGCTTTCCTCGCGCCTCTTCCAATCTCAGAGCCGCCGCTTCCTATCTTCCTTCCTTTCGAAGCTTCCGCCGTCGCCTGCCGCCGTTGCTTTGCCCTCCCCCTCTCTGAGACCTCCAACTTTCTCACCTGCCATGGCATCCAAGTCCGTCAAGGGCAAGGGGGCGGCCAAGGGCGCCGGGACCGTGGAGGCGTCGGAGAGCGCGCTATTGGGGGACCGGATGAAGTCCGCCTTCTTCTTCCCCTCGACGGTCGACGTCCACGAGCTCCGGGCCGCCTTCAAGCCCCTTTGGGGGGTGAAGACGGGGGGGAGAATTTGGGACATCCGGCGATGCGCGTCATTCCTGCCGCTTGTGCCGAACCTGGTCCAACTCGGCATCCCTTCTTCGTCGACTACTTTTCTTGCGGGTTATGTCCCCCTTTCTCTGATTTCTTCTGCGATATCACGCACACCTTTGGCTTCGGCCTCTTGGATTTTACTCCAAATGCGGTGGTGTGCATGGCTTTCTTCGCACACCTTTGCGAGGGCTTCGTCGGGGTGCAGCCCAACACGGCTCTCTTCCGCCACTATTTCACCCCTCGGATCCAGCCGGGAGGTGCCGTCTCTTGATGCATCACCTGGATTCCGAGATCCAAGGGAGCGTACCCGGACGGTGCCGTGAAGGAGAGGTGGGATGAATGGCGCGGCCAGTGATGCTGGATTGAAGACGAAGATCCGCCAAGATTCCGCAAGGTCCGCCGAGTGCCGCCGGTCCATGGCAGTGACTGGAGCGACGTCGACGCCGGCGATGGTAGGCTCACCGTCGCCACCACCAGGATTCTCCGGCTCACCCAGGCAGGACTCACCCTTGAGATGATCGGGGCAGACTTCATTCGCCGTCGGATCGCCCCGTTGCACAACAAGGGGAGCCCAGCCTGGCTCTTTAGGAATCCGGCTGACATTATGCGACTCCGCCCTGGCCTCGACCACACCCTCATGGTGATGGGACATGCCCATTTCTGCCAACGGCTCTTCCATATTGATGTGGGTCATGACGGCGAGGTCGAACGGACCGGCAAGGCCGCAAGGGCTGCCGTAAAGGCCGGCAAGGCCATCAAGGGGTCGTTCTTCAAGTTGCCAGCGGGGGTGGTCCCATTGTGCAACAACTCGCGTCAGTCCGAGATCATCGCCATGATGCGGGAGTGCAACGCGCACGACCCTGTCCCGAGCTGGCAGGAGCCGGCGGACGCGGACGTGCAGCAATTCTTTGACTCTTTGGTTGAGGTGTATGTTAATCCTGACGCCGAGCAGTGGCTTGTCATGGACACCACCCAGGCAGAGCTGGACTACATCACCACTAGTGAGAGGGAGGCGCAGCTTGCCATGGAGGCCGGCAGCGCCGGGGGTGTGGAGGACAAGGCTGCAATGGCTGCGGAGGAGGAGGAGCTCGCCCAGTGGGCGGCGACCGCCGGGGAGGCTAGTAGCGCCGGCACCGGAGCTCCGCTGGTCGAAGACGCGACCGAAGAGTCTTCATCGGAGGAGGACGTGGCGGCGGGCTCGGCGCCAGCCAGGGGAAGAGGGCGAGTCCTGCGGCGGGCCAGTTCTGGTGAGCCGGTCCGGCCCGGCAAGGCTGCACAGCCTCAATTGGCCCTGGAGGGGTCCGGGCGCCACGCGAGGGCCACGGCAGCGAGGAGGCTGACGAAGGCCGCTGAGAAGAAGAAGGCAACAACCCCTTCTTCATCTGGGCACGCACAAACTTCGCCTCCTTCGCCTCCCCCGGCAGACGTTGACTCGGATGTCGACGCGGAGCTCCCTTTTGATCTTGGGCCTCTCAGCCCGAAGAGGAAAAGGAAAGAAGTGGAGGAGGAGGAGATGGACGACGAGTAAGTACTCCGTTCCTTACTGCCATTTCCACTCCCCTGAATTATGCTACTCATCTTGATTCGTTTTTGCTTCTTCAGCGATGCAGAGACGTTGGCCCAGAGGATAAAGAGGGCGAAGGCCTAGGCGAGCAGCCAGCCCTTGGCTGTGGCTTCAGAGACGCCACTGGTGGTGTTGAGCAGCCCGGATAGCAGCCCCCGGCACAGCCCCCAGCATAAGTTCGTCACCCTCCTCTTGCTCGACATGTGGTAGGTGCTCGATGCTATGGTGCTGACCTTGTCGGTTTTGTAGGACGGGAGCGGCAGCAGGAGGAGCCACATGGGGCTACCCCCAACGCACCACCCCCATCGACTACGCCGCCGCGAGGGGCGTCCCCGGCAAGGGCACCAAGCATGGAGCCCACACCCATGGAGGAGGGGGGAACTTGGGCGCTGGTGACTCTGCCACGGCGCCAAATACTGGCGGGGAGGGGACTTCTGCTTCACGGCCTGGCACTGGTGAGTCGCCTGTCCTTCGTCTTTGTTTTACCCTTATTCTTTTTCTTGGCTTCATCGTCCCCATTACTGCCCAGGCCCTCCTTCAGGTATGGAGGACGTGGACGCCGTCGTCGGGAACATTGTTGAGGAGGCCGCGGCGGTGGCCGACAGGATCGCCGCCGAGGAGGCCACCACGGATACTGGCGCGGCCGCCGCCGACGAGACTGCCAAGGATGCTGCCGAGGGTGCCAGCGGTGGGCCTGCCGGGGAGGCCGGCAAGGCCACAGCCGAGGAAGAGGCGGTTGATGATCGGCCTTCTTCCTCCACAACCTCGGGCCCCGGCAGATACTTGAAGGTGGGCGACGACCTCTTCGTCCATCTCGCAGGGACGTCAAGTTCTCGAGCGCCCGCCGGAGGGGAAGTCTTCGACGGCGAGGTGCTCACCGCCACCGGGCTCGAGGTGGTCAATGAACCAGGCGCCGGCGGCGATGGTTCTCCAGAAGAGCAGCTCTTCCGCGCTATGGGGGCCAATTTCCGGAAGCTCCAAGCGCTCTACCGTGCCCGTTTGGACAAGGTTAAGTCCAGGATGGCAACGGTGGACGAGGTGGAGGTGGACTTCCAGGCACGCATTGCTGAGGCGCAGACCTGGTTTCACCAGACCCGCGAGGAGCAGAGGGCCTTCCAGGAGGAATTGGCCAAGCGCGATGCAGAGCTCACCATGAAGATGTCTGACATTGAGAAGGCCCAGGAAGATGCAGCGAGCTTGGCTGCCGCGGCCGAGGCCGCCCGGAACCAGCATCAAGCCGCCTTGGATTCCCAGGAGGAAGACCTCTCTACGCGTGAGGCGAAGCTTGCCGCAACGCTCCGCGGCAAGGATGAGGAGCTCGAGGTCCTTGCCGAGCGGCGGACTCGCGAGATGGGGCAGAGGCACAAAGAGGCACTCGATGCCCAGGCTCTGGTCCATGTCGGCAAGGTGAAGGACTTGGAGGTGGAATTGGACGAGCTGAAGGAGCAGGCCCTCAAGCTGTCCGACGAGAAGAGCACGCTCAACTGTGCCTTGGCAGAGGCGCATGGAGCGGCCATCAGCAGGGTTGGGGAGCTCTCCGAAGCGCAAAACTCCATCAGAGATCTCAAGCTGAAGCTGGAGAATCTCAAGAAGATGTTGTCGGAGAGCTCGGCTCGGGAGGAGACCTTGACCAGGAGCCCGGAGGAGGATAAGCAGCTGCGGGCGGAGGAGGCCGCCTACCACCAGGAATACGTGGCGGGCGAGAACAGATGGATCAGCCGGCCGGGGGACGTCGCCGGCAGTGTCACCTCGCAGTTGGCCCTTATGGGGATGCTGAACGTGAGATATGCCCCTGTGTGGAGCGGGACCGTCAATGCCAAGCTGACCCTGTTCTTCGAGGACGTCCTCGGCGCCTTGGCTGATCTTCACTCCAACAGAACGACCACGTTGGCCGGGGAGGCCCGGTGACTTTGCCGGGGGGTCATGACCAAGGTCCTCACCAAGATGGCGTACTGGAATCCCTCCCTTGACTTTGAAGCCGCGATGGATAGCTTGCCGGAGGGTACTGACCTCACGGTGCTCAAGGAGCGCATCAAGCCCGTCATCAGCTGCATCGATGAAATCAAGAGGGTGGAAGGCCTGCGCCGGGATTAGGCATCTCGTTCTTCCTCGCCGCTGCGGGTTCATTACCAAGACAAATTTTATCTTTAGTTAGAACCGCAGCGATGATTTGATGTAAAATAACTTTGAAGCACTTTTGGAATTGTGCATGTTATTTTTCTGTTTGTTGCCTCTTTGTATGTCCACCCTACGCTAGCTGGGTAGGCTTGCTGGCGCGGAAACCCATGGCGGCGTCTTGGGGACGGGTCCCCATTGGCCTGCCGGGCGAGCGTGCTGCCGGGTGAGCCACCTTACCGCCCTTAACGCAGCCGCTCAAACTGCCGAGTTTGACTCGAGTCAGAGTCGAGAGCCTTGCCAATTGCAGAAGGCTACCCTACCGTTTCCAACGCAGCCGTTTGAACTATTGAGCGGACTCGAAACAGAGCAAAGGCGTTGCCGATCGGGAAGGGCCCCATTTGCGTGCAGGCTTCTTTTTGTACAAAGAATGACAGCTCCGAGGATAATAACCTTAAATAATAGAACGGAAATATCCAGGGTTCAATGTAACTTAGTTTCTATTTTCAGCCGTTCGAGTACTGATCTTCCGGCCTCCTTCCTTCTCAAAGAGCCACGAAGACGAAGGAGTGCTGGGCTAACTGCTGGAGCCGATTCTCACAACTGTCGCCCCCTACCTGGCGCGCCAAAGATGTCGGGGTATTGGATCAACACCTATGGGATCACAAGAATCCCTACTACGGTTGCGGGGCACGGGGTTGAGAGAAGAGCGGATCAAACAGATAGCACACGGTTCCTTTACCCAGGTTCGGGCCGCAAGGATGCGTAAAACCATACTCCTACTTTCGTTGATTGTATATCAGTGTTCTTCAGCTAGCCATGGGGCGTGAGGAGCTCGAAAAAGCCGAATCCTCCTCCTGGTCGCCTCGTGCCTCCTTTTATAGGGAAAAGGGGTTGCCACAGTGGCACACAGGAGGTGGAAAGGGTACAGTAATGCAAGGTTATCCCTCGCATTACATGACAAGGCGCATTTAATGCGTCTTGCTTAGGTGTCCTTGCTTTATCGGGGACGGGGGAGACATCCGTCTTGTCCGTCACCGCTCCTTCTTGTGTCGACACTCGCCCTGGCCAGTGGTGCCTGAGATGCCATGTAGGCAGGCAGGCAACTGAGGTGGCGCATTGGTGGGTCGTCACGAAGATCTGCATGTCGCCACGCAGGTGCCTGCCCAGCTGGTTGGGTTGGCAGCTGCATGGGGCGGTGGCGGCTTAGTTGGCGTGGGCCTGATGGTGGCCATGTGGATGTCTTCGGCAAGGGCCTTGCCGGGGCCCCGGCAATGGTCTTGCCGCGGCGCCTGCTGTCATCCCCGGCAAGGTGCTTGCCCGAGGTCTCGTGGTCCTCCTTGGCTGGGATCCCGCCAAGGGTCGTCGTCTTCTTAATGTGTATCTGGTCTTGAATGTCTTCACAAAGATCTGCATGCAACTACGGGGATGTCTCCAGAATCCTTGCCCCATGGGGGCAGCGGACTCAAGGGTGATCCGCTTCGTAGGCGTGGGGCGAGCTGCTGCGGCAAGGGTCTTGCCGGGGCTGCTAAAGCCGGCCTCGGTAAGGATCTTGCCGGGGCTGCTAAAACTGGCTCCCGGCAAGGACCTTGCCGGGGGAATCCGCTTCGTCCCTTTGCTCTTTGTGGTCTTGTCTTTGGGCTTCAATCTCCATCGAGCTTCGGTCTTACCCTGGCTCACCTCCCTTGCCATTCTTGGTGTGGTGGTCCCATGGCTTAGACTGCCCGTGCACAGTCATAGGGGTACAAAAAGTGTTCCCCTCTTTTTGTACACCGACACTCGGATCGCCATTGGAGTCTCTTCAAGTGAACGAGTGTTTAGGCGGCGGCAGCTGTTCATTTTTTAGCTCTTGGGGAACTTGATTCAACAGTAAACTGAGTGTGTACTGGCGACAACAGTTAATACCCCTCTCTCGTCCGCTGCACGCCCGACAGAAGATGCACCCTCGGCGCATTCAAACGCCTCCATTAAGAAACACCTACTCCGGCCACACGTCGGTTCACGAGTGGGTCTGTATTGGTACTGTAATAACAGGAGTTAGTGGTCACCTTACTTAAATTTAATTAGCTTTAGTAGAAATTTGTACTTAAAACAAAAATGCATTTGCTCGTTCTATCAGTGCCACAGGATCAAGATGCACAACAATTAGAATTATTATTCTCAGGACGCACACGATCAGCACATTTGTTGCACTTTCACCAAGATAATACTACCAAGTTTGAGCTATTTGTTATGGTTGTTGTCCTCTGCATCATCATGCCGTGTTTCCCAGCTTGCAAGATTCAGAACCAACAAATAAGATCCAAATAATAAGTACAACAAAGATGCCTACACATCTCATTGATTCCCAGCTTGCAAGATTCATAACCAACAAATAAGATCCAAATAATAAGTACAAATAAGATGCCTAGACTTCTCATTGATTGCCAGCTTGCAAGACCCAGAACCAACCCATTAGAGCCTTTTGATAAAGTGAATATCGGGATTGACTCCATCTTGGCTAGCCGTGTTGTACAACCCAAGAACATGTCGAATGCTCTTGAGCATCACAATATCTCTAATTGAGTATTCCTGTTTGCAGAGATAAGAAAGAGCATAATTACTATAATAGTGGCACTAGTTGAAGCAAACTTTATTTCCAAAATGAGAAAAGATTGCGATAGAATAGCTTTAAATAAAAAATAGAACATTAGCATAGTATGACAAAGCACAATCATGTTGATAAAGGACATTACTAACATGTGTGAGGGGCCCTATGCCGCCACGACTCGATGTGGTGAACCTGCAAATCTACTCAGCTTAGGCCAACCTGCAGATAAATGAGTCAATTCTTGCGCCTTTCTGTGCACTTCACGTGAAATGAAGCAAAGATTGCATCATTGAGCTAGCAATAAGTACTTGCTCTTGTGAGATGGCAGGTTCTTCTTTAGTAGTTACAAAAAATTGAGCAACATTAAGGTTGGTTGTCCTTCTCATGTAAGGTGCAACAATAATTTGCTTATCCTTTTGCGCAGTTCCACTAAAATAAAGTTCCATTGTGGTGACAGTGATCTTGCAAATACTAATAAAATGTTGCATGATATTACGAGCAGAATTTGACGGAGATTTTGGAAACTCCGATCACCATTTTCTGCAGTTCCACCAAAATTGAGAGATGTTGCCCACGTGACATTTTAGTTGAACTGCACAAGACACTCATTCCAAAAAAGTGTTTTGTGCAGTTCACCAAAAGGTCACAATAGCAACAAGGTGAAATGGATATCCATATCTGCACAAAAAGATAGAAAGCAAACACTTGCTGGTCAATAAGAATATACGAAACATATACGAAATGAAAAGAAGCATCTTAATTATTTTCATGGCAATGACGCAAGGATAGTAGAAATTTTAAAACCTTAGCAATGCTTCATGTTACCGGAAGCATTACGATCAACAATGAGATTCCTCAAATATGGGATTACTTTAATGGTGGCAATGCTTGTTTACCAGATATAGTAAATCAACAGCAGCTAAAGAGTTCGTTTAAGGGCATGGGACCATGGGGATGCCAAGACACTCAGCAGCGTAAAGGAGCAACTTACTTATCATACTGGGGAAAACAGCAGGAGTGCCATTTGTAACACAGTTTAATTGCATCTTATCACTGGAGGCATTAGATTAACAATAACACTGGTTAGACATGTCCCTAAGTTAACAGTGTGATCGCTTCATTTTACATGCGCCCTTACATTAACAACAGCAAAAGGTTGAAATTTGACCTACCTACCATCATCCAAAGAGCTTCCTATCTTGAGCAGCTCACCGACCCTTTTACACATGCTGAAATTGATGGCGTGGTTAAAGAGATGCTTGCTGATCGAGCCCTGGTGCAGATGGCTTTAGTGGCACTTTTCTCAAGGCTTGCTGGCCCATAATAAAACATGACTTCTACACTCTTTGCTCCCAGTTCCACGACGGCACGCTTGACCTCACAAGTATCAATGCTGGGTTAATCACTCTCATTCCTAAGGTGCCACCTCCTGAGTCGGTAAACGATTACCGCCCGATCACACTTCTCAACTGCTGCCTCAAGCTAATTACTAAGTCGCTTGCTAATCGGCTCCAAAGTGTCATCCTTCAACTGGTACACCGCAACCAATATGGATTCATCAAAGTCCTTACCATTTAGGATTGTTTGGCTTGGTCGTTCGAATACATCCATCAGTGCCAGGCTTCAAAAAAGAAGATTGTTTTGCTAAAACTAGATTTCGCGAAATCTTTTGATACTATGAACCATGATGCTATGGTTACGATCATGCGCCATATGGGGTTTAATGAAAAATGGCTGGGGTGGGTCAAATCCATCTTCGGCTCTGGCCGCTCTTCGGTGCTGCTTAACGTTGTGCTAGGTCGACAATTCCCTTGTGACAGTGGAGTTCGTCAAGGAGACCCGCTCTCTCCACTCATATTTGTGCTTGCTGCAGATCTACTCCAGGCTGCTATCAACGATGCTTTCCGACAGGGAAAATTGACCTACCCTTCCCTTGTGACACGATGACCGACTACCTAGTCATTCAATACGTCGACGACACGATTCTTGTCCTGCCGGCGTGCACCCGACAAATCTCCCTCGTCAAAGGGATCCTCACCGACTATGCCACCTCGATTGGGCTTAAAATCAACTTTTACAAATCCACATTGATACCTATTAACTTGGATGTATCCGAGACCAATGCCCTAGCCAACATCTTTGGTTGCACCGTTGGCCATATGCCCTTTACTTACCTCATGCTCCCTCTTGGGACTTCAAAACCGACTGTTTTGGATCTCATGCCCATTGTTTGAAGTGTTGAACATTGTCTCACTCCAACAATTGCTATGATGTCATACGGGGGCAAGCTCTCTTGGCTTAATGCCACGGTCACGTCTTTACTGATCTATGCCATGTGCACCCTACAAATTCCTCCCAAGATTCT
This sequence comes from Secale cereale, assembly GCA_902687465.1. Taxonomy (NCBI): domain Eukaryota; kingdom Viridiplantae; phylum Streptophyta; class Magnoliopsida; order Poales; family Poaceae; genus Secale; species Secale cereale. The sequence continues at coordinate 219,162,491 of LR738714.1, forward strand.
TGACATGCTTGACAAAATCAGACACCGATGCCTTTGGACCAAAAAATCTAAACAAGGGGCAAGTGTAACTCTCTAGCCGCCTGGGACATGGTTTGCAAACCAAGAAAGAGCGGAGGACTTGGAGTGATCAACCTGAAAATTCAAAATGGGGCTCTCCTCCTAAAGTTTTAGCACAAATTCTACAACAAGAAAGATATCCCATGGGTCAGCTTGATCTGGAATACATACTATTGTGATAAGATTCCCCATGCTTCCGACCCCGTTGGTTCTTTTTTGTGGCGCCATATTCTCAAACTCGTGCCTAAGTTTTGTGGGGTTTCCAAAGTTCTGGTGGTAGATGGCTCGACATCTCTTTTTTGGAAAGAACTGTGGCTGGACAACATCATAAAAGACTCTCACCCCCAGGCTTTCTCGTTCTTGGTGCATGAAGACATTTCTGTCAAACATTTCTTGGAGAGCACGTCATTGCATGAAAACTTTCATCTCCCACTCATAGATCAAGCCCTGGATGAACTGCGGGACCTCCAAACCCTCTCCTTACAAACCAACCCAGCTACCTCGGCCTCTACCATATGGTTATATCTTTGGGGTAAGACACAATTCAAAGCGTCCGACTACTAAAAATTCTGCTTTCAAGATATCAGGGGCCACCCCACCTTCAACCTGCTTTGGCGATCCAAGTGTACAATGAATCTCAAGGTTTTTGGATGGCTGCTCTTCCATGACCGTCTCAACACGCGCAACATGCTGAAAAGACGCCATTACAATATTGGAAATAACTTTGACTGCTTCCTGTGCAGCCAGCATGCCGAAGAAACGGTTGATCGTATGATATTCACATGTCCTTTCAGTCAGGCCTGCTAGGGAAGGCTGCAAATCACATGGCCCGCATGCACCTCGCGGCTGGAGGTCGTCCGCACTGTCAAGGCAACCTGGTCCAATCAGCTCTTTGTGGAAACCTTTATTACTGCGGCCTGCAGTTTATGGAAGGAAAGAAACAACAAACACTTCAGGGGGGTGGCCCCCTCGATTCGATCTTGGCTAGATAGATTCTTGATAGACTTTGGTCTTCTCCAACATAGGGTGAAAGAGGAACATATTGCCTCTGTGCTTTACTTTTGTAATGCTCTCCTGTAAATTCTTCTAAGTCAGCCTCCACCACCCCCCTCTCTTTGTGTATTCCACCGCACTCCACCATGTAACCCATTGTTATTTGTGAGTAATGCAAAAATAGTAGGAGCCTCTCCTACTGTCTTCTCTGTCAAAGAAACAGCAAAAGGTTGGTATAAGGACATGCGACAGTGGACGCATCAGCACAATGTACCTACAAGGAGGCATAAAGTGGTGATGCCGAGTTTCTTCATGCCATATGAGGGAAGCAAATCTAATCCTGGAGACCTCTTACTATGTGAGGGCAGCAAACCAAATCCTGGAGACCTTGTACTATGTGAGGGAAGCAAATCTAATCCTGGAGACCTTCTACTATATGAGGGCAGCAAACCTAATCCTGGAGACCTTTTACTATGTGAGGGCAGCAAATCTAATCCTGAGACCTTTTACTATGTGAGGGCAGCAATTCTAATCCTTGAGACCTTTTACTATGCGAGAGCAGCAAATCTAATTCTGAGACCTTTTACTCTGTTGGCTTGTCCACCAGCTGCCACTTTCTATCCTTCTTTCAACCAATAATAGATATGTTCCTTATCCAGTTTGTACTACGTTTTCCCATTATTTCCCTTTTCAACCAAGAGAACGGTTGGGTATCCGGTCTCTACTACTTTCACCATATTATTTCCTCTTTGAATCAAGTCCTAGATTCATGCTACAACGTTTCCCCCTTTCAACGTTGTTTGAACAAAGCCCTAGATTCGAATGCATGAAGTAGCTTTACCTCCAATAATACTAAAAATTTAGGTGGCTTTGGAAGAGCTGATGGGAGTAAAAAAAGATGCACATGCAGACACGTGGGGAGCTGGGGCAGTAGAGCAAGGCCGCTTTGGAAGAACTTATACCTGAGGGTCGTCCGGATGTCGGCGGCGGCAGGTTGGATCTGTGGACAATACGGCAGGGAGGAAGAAGGGTCGAAGGACCTCCCGAGCCGACGCTGTGTCGGAGAGAATGGCACGGGCAGAGGATCGGGCCCCTCCAGCAGCTGTGGGTTTCCTCCCTCGCAGGCGATGACCGCGTGAACGATGCACCATTTAGTCCTCTACACACATCGTCTAAAGGGATCTGGCCAGATATGTGACCAGCGGTGAGCAGAGAGAAAATGTCGCTACCGTTGTCTTGTTTAGATCTGGAGAGGATGAGAGAATGAAGAGAGCAATGCTAGTAAAGCAAGCGCTTAGGCCCCTGTGTACATATATAGCAGAGTGATTATCTTTTTCTCTCCACAACAAGCGTTTCAATTTGTGTACGTGGCATTAAAGAAAAGAAACTCTCTATTTAAGGTGACTACCTGTACGACTCCTACTTACTACTACTAGTAGTATTGTTCACTTGTGCTCGCTGGCCCTCCATTCATTGAACAACCCCACGGGTGAATAAACATACAATACTGGTATTTATATAGAACGAACAAGCTTGAATTATTTTCGCGTAGTTAAAAGTTGAGGGCGGGGCTTTTCCCGGGCAGTACGCGCGGCAGTTTTCGCGTAGGCGGTTTGACAGAGAGGCGAGGAGGGTGAGGGAGTATCGGATTCAACTTACTTAGTTTGGGTTACTATTTGGATCCATGTGTTAGAGTTAGTTTGGTTTAGTTTGAACTCAACTAACCCAAAAAAAATCTAACTTTAACCTTTAACTGAGTGAGAGTATCCAAACAAGGCCAGGCGGTATGACCGGGGTGATGCCCCCCTTCCGTTCCGCACTCTAATCTGGTGCATGACACGTATTACGTCGACCCGGATGCTGCCGGCTGTCCCACATGTCGGTGAAGTAGTACGTAGTAGTAAGAAGAAGCAAAGAATCATGCGTTATAAGTCTTTCTATTGATTCTAACAAGTGACTACACCGCGTGCAGTATCTCAAATCTCAAATCTCCCTTCCGGTTTATAGGGCTCAAATCTCAAATCTCATCAACCAAGGTATTTTGCGATTGGAGGAATCTATCTCTTACTTTACAAAAGTACCCTAATTAAACTCATGCATTAGTTATGTAGTTCTCTCATTTTCCTCTCCACCTTGGTCGCGGTGCACAATATTGACCACTCCTATATGACTAGCCGCTCTATCTACATGCGGGACATCAAAGCATCTCGGCCCGCGTGCCATCCACCAAATCACAGCGAGGTGCTACACTCGAAACTCAACGATCACCCCGGTGCGGCCGTCATGACCCGTCATATCACAAAACCCACACCTTTACCTGCAGTGGTAAAGTGGCCTCGAAGTTGGACTGGACGAAGCAACCATCATTTCACTGGAATGCTCGTTGAAGATAACCTCACTCGAGGCTACTAACATCTGCCATTTTTCTTCTGTACCGACGAAGGAAAGGTAGGCGAATCAGTGATGCTGCTATAGTTTCATTCCAAGAATCTTCTTTTCGCGAAGCATCGACCGATTCTCACAGCCTATTCTTTTCCCATTTTCATTGCGATTGTGGTTTCCTTTCGATTGCTTTTTTTTTGTCAGTTCATTGATGGATCCTAGAGCACTAGGCAAAGAGTTGTCAGCGAACAACCCACTGGAGACAGCGATCTCCAGGAAGCGAGCACCGACCAACGAGTTGACCATGTTGGCGGGCCAACCCATGGAGACAAAGAACTCCAAGAAACAAGCACTGTCCAAAGAGTTGACGACGTTGGCGGACGAACTCTTGAAAGAAAGTTGGAAGAACAGCAAGGGCCCCACCGTGCCTACCCCAGCAACTCTGATGGCCACCTATGCGAGGCTCAAGGCCGAGTTTGAGTAGATAGTCGCCGTTGAGAAGCAGTATTCCCCTGGCAAGGTGATGGCCCCCATCGAGGATGAGGAGATGGCCCCCGGAGGGATGGGATCCCCTGGTGAGCTGCACAAGGTAAAAAATAATGGCTTATTACCGAAAGTTGTGGTTTTTGATTATTTGCAATGTGCTTGCTAATATGTTAGGGTTGTGCAGGTGCCGGTGGACTTCCTTGATGATTCCGATGTCGCGGCCCATCCTGTGGACAACGCCCCAGAGATTGTTTCTGATGTCGCGGTCCGTCTTGTTGGCATCGCCTCGGAAATAGATTCCGATGCCGCTGTCCTTCCTATGGACATCGCCACAGAGATCGATTCTGATGTCGTGGTCAGTCCTGTAGACATCTCCCCAGAGATCGATTCCCATGCCGCTGTCCGTGCTGTGGTCATTGCCCGAGAGATCGATGACAAGAAATAGTTGGTCGCGCTAATCCTTCAGGGTAGTTTGCATTGCCCTGTGTTTAATTACTAGAACGATGCGTGTTATCAAACCATCTTAGGGCTAGTGCGCTGTCTTGTGTCACCGATACTTGCTACTTTTGTTTGATAGTGAATCATGCGAACCCTCTCAGAGTTATAGAAATAGATGTATCCTCACCAGCTTTTGATGTAATATATGGCATGCTTAGATGTAAGTTTGAACTGTTTATTATATCAACAGGGTTTATTTGATGACTCTTGGTGTTAGCAGGCTAGCTACTTTGCGAGCTATAGTACTTGCAAAATCACCTTTGTACTACTAACTTTTAAATGAAGGGAGTGCAAATCCTAGGCGGGCTAGTTTGGCCTAGTGGGTTTTAGTGATATGACGTGGTACAGTGCCGTCCAGTCTTCGCATGTGGTAGCAGTACTGCGGATAGAGTAACTTTGTGGAACCATCATGACTTCGTTGAATTCCGCTTCTTCATGAAAATTGGACGGCACTGTACCACATCATATCACTAAAACCCACTAGGGCAAACTAGCCCGCCTAGGATTTGTACTCCCTCCATTTCAAAGTTAGTAGTACAAAGTTGACTCGTCTACTTGGAAGCGGTGCGGACTCCCGCATGGCCCACCTCACATTACAACCACATTTTTCTTGAAGTCCGTGCACGGCGGGCGGGTGATCTCTTCTCCCTCCTTTGTCTATCTCCTCTTAGCCGACGCCCGCCAAGCGATTAGATTTCGGCTATCGACGGTTTATTCAATTGCAGTCCCACATGTGAGTGAAAATGCAAGACAACTCGTGTCCCCTCTGGTGAGCGGCGTGCGAGCCGGACTATCGTGGGTGCGATGTGAACGAGACACGTACGAGTTGTAAGTGTGCCGCCTTTTCCTTTTGAACTAGCAAAGTGTAACATTTTCGTGCGATCGATTGATAGAAATCTAGAACAAAATGACAAGGGCGGTGCTTTCCCGCGCGTTTGGCGGGCTAGTTTGAGTGATATGACGTGCTGCAGTGCCGTCCACTTGCTCCATTTTTATGTAAGCAAGAGTCTACACTCTTACGTGGGAGGAGTGCGAAACACGGCGGATCTGATTTTGATCGAGTGATAACTATTCCCTTCGAAATAATGGAGCACTGTTAGTGATTATAGCATGATAGTTAGGGCATCTCCAGCGCTGGCCCTGAAATTTACACCGGCATCTGTCCGAGGACACTGATGGATGCCATCCAATGCTGCCCGCATACCTTTAGACAACTATATGAACTAACCGGACGAAATTCGTGCAAACAAAGCAAATTACAAATTGACCGGTTGAAATTAATTACATTTGGAGAACTTTTCCTAAAAACTGGACGAAATTCATTACATATTTCGCACAAACCATACTAAAACCTACTGTAAACCTAATCTAAATGATCGCCGGGCCCCAACCACCATGTTTAGCCATGAACGCGAGAAAGCCGGCCATTGCCTTTGCCTCCTCCTTATCCGCCTCGATAACCTCCTCCTCCGGAGCACGTGGTTATGAAGATTTCCGCCACCACGTCGCCGTCAAGCAGCTAATCGGCCGCCGATTTTTGTCCCACCAAGCTTGGCGTCGACTGAGTGGAGGAGCGGTGGCGACCTACCGTGTACTACTCTTCCTTGTTGCCGGCTGCTCCCGTGCACGCACGCCAGCTTCGTGGTCGTGGCGGCGGAGGGCAGCCTGGGGCGAGGAGCCGGCGATCTCCTTCGTCTGGTCCTGCGAGAGTACGTCCAAGAGAGATTTGGAGCGCGCCCGGAGAGGAGCCATCGATGTCCTTTGTCTGCTCCTGCGATAGTACGTCCAAGAGCGCTTTGGAGTGCCCGGAGGCCATGGCTGGAGTGGTGCCTATAGAAGGAAGGGACTGGAGGAGAATGAGTGTGGGTCATTGGCTATGGCTGGGAGCTGGGGCTCAAGTTAATATAGCGGGCCAACGGCAATGAGCCGCGACAGATGGATGGACGGCTGGCACGGGAGTAGGTTCGTCGGCAGCTGTGGTGCCATTAACGCGGAGCAGTCGCTTGCACCGGGATGCCGCACGGGTGGCGCTCTCTCGGCCGTCGCGCTGCTGCAATGCCGGCGCCAGTGAGAGGTCATGTCCGAAGTGAATGCGGACGCTGCTTGAGTGACTTAACCGCAGGTGCGTTGTGTCACTGACATGTAGGCCCAACGAGCATCAGGCCCGCATGTCAGTGACACAGCAACTGCACCTGCTGTTAAGGCCGGTGAATGTGGCATTGATGTTCTGGAGAGACGGTGATCGTTTCAGGCGGGAAGCGCGTGCTAGCGATGGAAGGGGTTTCGGTAGGCCAGGGCGGTCAGACGCTGGTGTGGTGGGAAAATGTGAACTCATTGATGACGAGCCTTTGAAGCGTATCCGGCACGTATTGACGACCAGGCGTCCATGCAACTGCTCTTGTCGCCAGCTAGCATTCGACGACCACCACACAACCATACATAACTTACGATAATGGATGAATCGATCAGACACACACTCGTGTGCAGTGGCACCATGATTGGTTGCTCACGATAGTACATGGAGTACTCCGCACCATAGTACCCTCTCTAGCTAGGTTGTCTTATAGATTTTCATTGTGATGGACCATATACATGAGCAAGGAGCCGAGTCATGAGTATGATCGTTGGTGTTGAGCCAGGTGAATACATGCTCGGTGTTCGCGGAGGCCTCCAGCAAACGTCTAAATAGTAATGTCACATACGCATAATATTGATTTTTATTTGTTTCTCCACTGACAGGTAGGCCCGCATAGATAGATAGATAAAGAACACGAGGTGATGAGGCGCATGTAGACTATTTGACTGGTGAACCAGATAAATACGGAGCTATACACTGAGCCAGTGATTGTATAAGCACCAAATCTCGTATACAATGATCAAAGTGAGCTATCAAGACAAGTTCAATGACCGCCAATGCATTTTACTCGGTAATAAATGACCAGGATTGAAGGGGAATCCAAATTTCCTTCGTCTTATGTCCTTGAGCGCTTGACAAACCAATGCACTTTACGGTTGTCTGGCCACTCCACCCCAGAGCTGTCACCAAGCGTCATTCATGCCACCGCGCCACACACTAACCGGTAAGGAAGCGATGGCATCCCGCAGCGCCGAGTTCCTCGCCGCCCACGACCGCACACGGAATGGTAGGCAAACGGTGGCATCCCGCCATACCGAGTTCATCGCCGCTCGCGACCTCACACCTATGTGGGCGGAATTTGAAGATGCCAAGGCCGAATGGGCGGTAGAGCAAGAGGCGGCCAAAGCCGCACAGAGGGAGCGGAAACGTCAGAAAAATCGCAAGAAAAGAGAGGCCTGCCACCGCAAGAAAGAAGAGGACGCACGCGCTGCTGCGTAGAGGTCGGCGGAGATCCAAGCATGGTGGGGTGTCGTCGACAAAGCCGGGAAGGAGAACGACGGCATCTGGCCAGCATGTGAGAAGTAGTAGTACTAGTAGTTAGTGTGTGTGTCTGTGTCGCCCGCACGTTTGTTTAATTAATTACGAGCATGTAACAGTACTACTAGTTACTATTGTAGTTTTTCGAGCAAACTAGCAAAGTGACCCGCTCAATGCACGGGCTAGAATTTTATGAAGTTAACTGTTCAGAATATATTATTTATTTTTTTTCAAAAGGAAAATTTAAACCAAATGTGGCGATAGCTAGTTTTCATGCATGCCAAAAAAACTGTAGTATTATGATCAACACCATTCTTAAAATTCTATTTGTATTTTTGTGCTGACATTTTTATCATGTTGTTTAGTTTTCTATAAACAGAAATTTAATAATCTTGATTGTTCATATAGTCATTGGTTAATTTTCTACCGGTAGGCCAGGTTGGCATATTTATTTAGTAATCTTGTACTGAAATTAATTTAGTTTATGTAGATAGTATATACATTTCCATAAAACTTTGTTGGTAGGTATTTGGTTCCATAGACGTGGACCCGTGAGAACCAAGTGTGGCTTATATGTTGACTTTAGTTTTTTGTCAGATGTTTTACATAGTTTTTAGCAGTACCAAGGGTGGACAGTGATAGAGTAAACATTTTTATTATTACCAACTAACCCTTGATATATTTGGCATTATGTGTACTCATAGTACCAAGGTGCATTTACAAAACGTCATTTGTGTGATGGATCCCATCAATATGATTCTTCACTTTCCCCTTATGTAGTCTTGATTAATATATAATAGTAGAATATGAGAAACATGTTTGATTGCATTGTACATATGAAATATGACAATGTCTTGACGCTCTCTGTATTGGTTTGTATTAAATAATAATCTTGTAGAATCAAGAATCACATACTGTAGATTGTTGATGTTTGGTAGTAATGATTTATTTCCACCAGTTGATACATGTTTGAAATACTTTGGCACGGTACTACACCATATTCTTCCTGCCATATCATGTTAGAATATGTAAGTTAGATAGGAAGTGGCCTCCTTTAGTGAAAGAAACATCATGCTAAAATCATGTTATTCGTTTGTTCCATTGGAATATTTTTTGTATAGACTATATTCTTGACCACATCATCCTCATCGCTACTTTCATCATTTACAAGTACCCATAGTCCATCCCTTTTTTTTACTCTTGAGAAAGCTACGTATAGCTATCCACGTCTAAGAACTTGTTCAGGTAGAGATAGTCCTACATGGTTTAGAGATTGGCCCTGGATTTTGTTGATAGTCATAGCAAAGCAAACTAATATACGATATTTTCCATTTTACAACAAATGGCAATGTTGATTTAGTTGGTGAGATGACTATGCTTGCAATATATGATTTTGTACCGCATGTGTTTCAGGTATTATATGTGTGCTTCGATGAATCTTCTGCCAAGTTGGAAATCGTCATCTTTGTACCATTGGATAACCCAACACTTTGTTTATATACAATGCCTAAGTACCACTTGGTGGAGGAAGTTGCACTCAAGTATTGTTTGCTACATGAAGTTGACGTAGATGTGGTATTATAAAATCTTGCACAATTGAAACAGAGGTTTTTTCACAATAGAGAGATATTTTGTTTGGAGAGATTGAATCCCCATATACTATCAGTGAGAGTTTGGATTTTTTTGAGACATTGCATCTATATTTATCGGTGAGAATTCATATTTGTTTGGAGAGATCGAATCCCCATATATGTTGTGCACTAAGATATAGCATGATGGAAAGAGATGTTTTTAGATGCCGAGGGATTTTATTTACATGTGTGACGCCGTGAAATTTTAGTCGTGTAGAGATATAATCTATTTGGAGTGGTCGAATCTTTATAAATGAGAAACACTCAGTTTTTTTGGGGG
>LR738714.1:219176253-219242446 GCA_902687465.1 Secale cereale
AGTGTGAGTATGTGTCTTACCCATCTAGGAGGAAGTTATGTGCACACAAGTAGAGAATGATTCAATGTGGCGTTAGGGTTGAGTGTAATTAACTACGTATGGAGACATAGAGACCTTCAACGTGCATGTGTGAGAGGTATACATGTATACCTGGGATGTGTGTGTGTGTGCGCGCGCATGATCGAGATAAAAGAAAGAAGACATAAGTCATAAGCTAAGATCAACGACATGGGAGAGACGGATCGGTATGACAATATGCATGCATGCGAGAATGCAGGGGAGAAGGGACGACAATTGAGCATGTGTTTTTGTCTTTAAGATATAGTGGCGTGGGCTAGAGCATGCATCCATGGTGAGCAGAGGGAGTGAGGCACAACGATTGTGCAAAAGAGATCAACCTATAAATGAAAGAAGGTTGATGGAGAAACAGATAAATAGAAAGATAAAGATGCAAGCTAGTGTCCGTTAGAGATAGGAGTCGAGTGGATCAGAAGGTTGAGTTATGGGCGTGGGTGTGAGAGAGATGAAGAAATGGTGCGTCTGACTCACATACAAACAAATATCGGACATAAATGAGATCCCGAGAGACGGAGTTTTGTGTCTGCGAGACAAAAAGATATTTCAAAACGAGAGTGATAGCTAGAGAAACATATGAGGGAACGCAAGATATCTCTAGGGGGAGAGAGTGTGTGTGAGCGACATTCAAGAGAACAGTGGAGAAATATGAGACCCTGGGAGATAGAGTTTGTGTTTGTGTGTGAGAAAGTGATATTTAAGAGGAAGAGTCATAGGTTCTCATACCTAAGGAGAGAAAGACATCTCTGTATGAGGGGTGTGCGAGTGGCACACAGGGGAATAGTTTAGAGAAATGAGACTCTGGAAAACAAAGTTTTGTGTTTGTGTGAGATAAAGAGATTCCACATGGAGAATCATAGTTAGAGACACATAGCAGGGAGCGAGATATACTTACAGAGAGATAGAGTGATGAAGGTCGAGGGAGAGAGTACCGTCAGTGTGTTACGAAGATAAAAGGTCATTGTCGACATACAGGTAGCACGAGAGATACCCGAGAGACGATGAACGCGTATAGGTTAGAGAGATAGTCCTATATAAGCATGAGTGATATTATATGAGACGAATATCTAGATTTAATGGGATTCAAATATTTAAACTGGAGATCACGACATCGATAATATCATAACGCAAATTGGTGTATCAAACATGCATATTCATTTGAATTTGGGGACACGTGTAATGTTATATAGTTTATCAATATTTGTGATCCATATATTCTTTAATTAGAAATAATGCATGGTTTATATGCAATTAATGTCTAAATGGGATTACACTATATGTTGCGTGTGTGAAACACATTATACATTGTCGGTGTACAAAAAGAGGGGTACATTTTTTCGTACCCCTATGACTGTGCACGGGCAGTCTGAGCCACGGGCACCACCACACCAAGCATGGCAAGGGAGGTGAGCCGGGGTAAGATCGAAGCTTAATGGAGACTAGAGCAACGTCAAGAACAAGACCACAAAGAGCAAAGGGACGAAGCGGCTCTTCCCGGCAAGATCCTTGCCGGGGCCGGCCCTGGCAGCCCCGGCAAGACCCTTACCGTGGCAGCTCGCCCCGCGCCTACGGAGCGAATCACCCTTGAGTCCACCGCCCCCATGGGGCGAGGATTCGGGAGATATCCCAGTGGTGGCATGCAGATCTTTGTTAAGACGTTCAAGATTAGATACAAGTTAAGAAGATGACGACCCTTGGCGGGATCCCAGCCAAGGAGGACTACAAGGCCCCCGGCAAACACCTTGTCGGGGATGACAGCAGGTGCCACAGCAAGACCCTTGCCGAGGACACCCACGGGGCCACCGTCAGGCCTGCACCGACTAGGCTTCCGCCAACCCACGCAGCTGCCGACCCGACCAGCTGGATGGGCTCCTGCGTGGCAACCCACAGATCTTCGTGGAGACCCGCCGTTGCGCCACCTCAGCTGCCTGTCTGCCTACATGGCACCTCAGGCAACGCTGGCCAGGGCGCGTGTCAACACGAGGAGGGGCGGCGACGGACAAGACGGGCGTCTCCCCTCGTCCCGATAAAGCAGGGACACCTAAGCTAGGTGCATTAAATGCACCTTGTCCTGTAATGCGAGGGATAACCTCGCATCACTGTATCCTTTCCACCTCATGTGTGCCACTGTGGCGACCCCTTTTCCCTATAAAAGGAGGCCCAAGGCGACCAGGAGGAGGATTCGGCTTTTTAGAACTCATCACGACTCTTTTGGAGCTCCTCACTAGCTGAAGAACACAAACAGATAATCCACCAAAGCAGGAGTAGGGTTTTACGCATCTTTGCGGCCCGAACCTGGGTAAAGGAACCGTGTCCTGACTATTAGATCCGCTCTTCTCTCAACCCCGCGCCCCGCAACCGTAGTAGGGATTCTTGTGATCCCATAGGTGTCGATCCAAATACACCGAGATCTTTGGCGCGCCAGGTAGGGGGTGCGCAGTTGTGAGAATCGGCTTTGGCAGTCAGTTCAATGCCTCTTCATCGTCATGGCAACCAAGAAGGAGACGACGGTGGCAGTTGGCCAGTCGGAGGCCGGACAGCCCGTCCCGACGCGGGCGAGCAGCGGACCGGTCGCGGAAAGGACCCTGGGCGCTGCTCACGAACACCAATTCTATACCGACAGCCGGAGCTTGGGAGGTGGCGATGTTTGTGCGCCTGGTAACGGGCCACACACCGCCAGTTCCAAAGATGGAGCCCGACCCTCCGCGGGTGGCGCGGGGCCTTCCAAGGTCGCGGCCGCATCACCCGAAGGCGACGCAAGGGCCTCCAGAGCTCCCACGCCGGCGCCAACAGCGCGCTCTTCTCAAGCAGCGCGCGACGGACGGCGTCGTCACCCCGAAGATCCTGGACGTCGCCATGGGAAGGGCCCCGAGCTCCACTCCCGGGACATATAATACATGCCAGCCCGCCGAAGCGCTGGTGGAGACGTTAGGCAACCGCGGGATCGTGATGGAGCTCCCCCTGACACGGTCAGTGGTCGAAGCGCGTCACGGTCCGTGCAGGTTTCACTACCATTGATACCAGCCGAAGCTTTGGCGCGCGCGTAGTTGCTCCTCGACTTTCCTCCCGTTACGGGGAAAATCGACGAATGGAGAGCCACCATCTGAAGCCTTGTCGCAATCGCCAACAGGGATGACCTAAATCCAGCGGAGTTCCTAGGTCGACGCTCCGATGGGGTCCCACGCGCCGGCGGCGGGAGAGCCGGCAGCGCCGTGGCTACGGTGCATTCGCCTCCTCCTCGCCCGGTGCCGCGTGCATCGACCCGTCGAGACGTCGTGGGCGACACCATCTCCATAGCGTCGTCCGACCCACGGACCCGCGGCGACCAGCGTCAAGTTCTTCAGGAGCGAGCTCCTGAAGACGCTCGAACCACCATCGAGCGTCGGCGCGGAACGCGCCACCAGTCAGACAGGCGAGCAGGGCCTGCTGCAGACCGCCCAGAACCGGAGAGCCCTGGGGGTCTACCTTACGAGGTAGGCTGTCCAGCTTTCACCCGTGAGCTATGGCAATTCCAGTGGCCCTCTCACCGCACATTCAAACCTGACGTTGGTGAGAAGTACAACGGAAAGACCCACCCGTCGGAGTTCCTCAGCATCTACACCATCGCGATGCAAGCTGCCGGGGCCCGCGACGATAAGGTGCTTGTGAATTACTTTCCGTTGGCTCTTAAACCTAACGCCATGTCGTGGTTGATGCACTTGCCAGTAGACTCTATTTCCTCCTGGTCCGACTTGTGCCATGAGTTTGTTGGCGCCTTTACCGGAGGCCACCAAGCCCATGGCCAAGCAAGTGACCTGCATGTCATACCCCAGAAGGAAGCCGAGACTCTACGCAAGTACATACAGAGATTCAGACGGGTACATTACAATATCCCCGATGTTCACCCTGCCGCCATCATCAGCGCATTCCACCAGAACATGCGCAACCGCAAGATGCACGAAGAACTGGCGATGACCAAGGTGAAGGATGTGGCGGAACTCTACGTTCTTGCCGACAGATGTGCCCGGGCTGAAGAGGGAAGGAAGTACCCCGGCAAAAGCGCCAGTGCGGAAACCGACTCCTCAGACGAGGATACTGCCGCTCCAGCGAAGAAGGGCCGGAAACGTAACAAGAAGCGCAAGGGGAAGGCCGTACTTGCCGTCGAGGGATCTGATGACACCGGCTCCGCCAAGAAAACCAAGGCGGGTAACGCTGGCAAAGAAATTGCCGGGTGTGTCGCCTGCCGAGCCTTGGCGGCTGCCGAGAAGCCAGGAAACTCCAGCAAGCGATACTACAAGATCCATCGCACCAAGGGCCATGATCTCCAGGACTGCCACCAGGTTGAGCTCCTTGCTCAGAAGCAAAGGGCTGAATATGAGAGGCGGGACAAGGAGAAGCCAAGATGGCGCTGAGGGATCCAGCAAGAAGCGTGACGGCCAAGCAGGCCGTCGCGGCAAGGAGAAACAGCAGGAAAGGCCCGCCCGGGGCTGCGACAGAAGACCTGAAGACGACGATCACGAAGAGGACGACCAATCCGGAGGCCAAGAGTTTTAGAAGGCTATGGACGCCATGTGCGTCGACCGTGGCGCCTCGCTGCATGCTTCTCACCGCCAGCTTAAACAGTGAGCGCGTGAGATTATTGCGGCAGAGCCATCGTCCGGTGCCCAAAAGCCGCTGAAATGGTCCAGCACACCTATCATCTTTGACGCTGAGGATCACCCTGATCGCACTACTGCGATCGGGTGCTTGCCATTGTTGGTTTCACCGACGATACGCAACCTCAAGGTGATGATGATGCTAGTTGATGGCGGGGCCGGTCTGAACCTACTTTCGCCCACCGTGATAGAGAAGCTGCAAGTTCCTGATGGAGACCTCGAGGAGACGGGCACGTTTCAGGGGGTCAGCCCAGGGAGGAGTCAACCGAAGGGGAAAGTCATGCTGCCCGCGACTTTTGGAAGTGATCTGAACTACAGGACAGAGAGGATCGTGTTCGATGTTGCCAAGATCCCGCTGCCTTACATCGGGATCCTTGGCCGCCCAGCGCTGGCCAAGTTCATGGTAGCATCACACTATGCCTACAACACCCTGAAGATGCCAGGGCCCGTGACGATCATCACCATCCCCTCCGATAAGAAAGATGCGCTGATTTGCACCGACCAATTGTACCAGCAAGCAGTTGCAGCAACTGCCGCTACGGGGGCACTTGCTCCTGCCACTTGAGCCCCGGGAGGGAAGAAGAAGAAGACCGGCGAGACCTTCGGCGCCCATTCCGGCAAGCGCACCTCTTCGGAGTGCAGTGCTCCCGTCGAGGACGTGCCAGAGAGCTCCACCGGAAAGAAGAAGACCGGCGAGACCTCAGACACCTACTCCGGCAAGCGCACCTCTTCGGAGTGTCGCGCTCCCGTTGAGGACATGCCAGAGAGCTCCACCGGCAGAAACAAGAGATCCAGGGCCACACCGCCAGGAACCAAGAAGGTTTCTGTCAAGGAGGACAACACGGGAGGGGCTTTTACCATAAGCTCCGCCCTTGACAACAAATAGGAAGACGCGCTCGTCACCTTCCTGCGGGCGAATGTCGACGTGTTTGCCTGGCAAGCATCCGACATCCCCGTCGTTCCCAGGGAGGTGATTGAGCAGCACCTTGTTGTATGTCCTCATGCGCGGCCCGTCAAGCAGAAGGTCAGGAAGCAAGCTTTGGAACGGCAAGAGTTCATCACAGAGGAGATCCGGAAACTGGAAGCTGCGGGTTTGGTGAGAGGAGTGCTCCACCCAACGTGGTTGGCCAATCCAGTGGTAGTGCGCAAAGGAAATGGAAAGTGGAGGCTGTGTATTGATTACACGGATATCAATAAAGCTTGTCCCAAGGACCCCTTCCTGTTGCCGCGCATAGACCAGATTGTTGACTCCACGGCAGGGTGTGACCTGCTGTCATTCCTCGATGCCTACTCCGGCTACCACCAGATCTTCATGGAAAGAAAAGACGAAGAGAAGACGGCATTCATCACCCCATGTGGTACGTATTGTTTCGTACGAATGCCTTTCGGGTTGAAGAGTGCTGGCTCGACATTTGCAAGGGCAGTCCGGATTGGTTTTGAACCCCAGCTCCGTAGAAATATGGAGGCTATATGGATGATATAGTGGTCAAAACCAAGAACAAGGCAACCCTTGTGCCGGATTTACAAGAAACATTTTTAAACCTGCGCAAGATCAACCTCAAGCTGAACCCTGAGAAGTGCATCTTCGGCGTCCCGTCCGGCAAGCTTCTCGGGTTCTTTGTGTCGCATCGTGGGATAGAAGCTAATCCGGACAAGATCAAAGCTATCGAGCAGATTGAAGCACCCAAACGGGTCAAGGATGTGCGTCGGCTTGCTGGCTGCGTTGCCGCCATGAGCAGATTCATTTCCAAGTCTGCTGAGTGCGCCCTCCCCTTTTTCAAGATTTTGAAAATGGTGGGCCCAATGGAGTGGACGCCAGAAGCCGAAGCAGCATTACAAGATCTGAAGAAGTATCTTTCCTCCACGCCAATACTGGTTGCGCCTCGACCACAGGAACCATTGCTGCTATACTTAGCGGCAACAAACCAGGTGCTCAGCGCCGCATTGGTGGCGCAGAGAGAAATTGATGATGAGGTGATAGCAACAATGGAGCCTGGTGCCACTGGCGCAGAGGCGACACAGCCGATTGCAGTGCAGCCGAAGAAGAAGATGATGCAGCACCCGGTCTACTTTGTTAGCACCCTCTTGCAGGGGCTAGGTCAAGGTACTCCGGTGTGCAGAAATTGCTCTTCGGCCTTCTTATGGCCTCGAGGAAGCTGCGTCACTACTTCCAGCCATACGAGATCACTGTCGTCACTCGCCTCCCTCTGCAACCGATATTGCACAATCCAGACGCAACGGGAAGGATTGTAGAGTGGGCACTGGAGCTTTCCAGCTTTGGCCTCAAGTTTGAAAGTACTTTGACAATTCAGAGCCGAGTCCTGGCAGAGTTCGTCGCAGAATGGACCGCAACGCCTGATGAAGAAGTCCAAGAAACTGCTCTCCCCGGCAAAGAGGCGAGTTGCAACTGGATCATTTACTTTGATGGGGCTTTCTCCTTACAGGGCGCCGGGGCTGGCGTACTGCTGGTCGCGCCCACTAGAGAGCACCTCAAGTACATGGTCCAGATGCACTTCCCTAGGGAGGTATCGACGAACAACACTGCCGAGTACGAGGGGCTGCTTGCTGGTCTTAGGATCGCGGCGGACCTCAGAATCAAGAAGCTCATTGTCAGGGGCGACTCGCAGCTTTTCGTCAAACAAGTCAATAAGGATTACCAGAACCCGTTGATGAAGGCCCACGTCGATAAAGTGAGAAAGTTGGAAGAGCGCTTTGACGGTATACAGGCGGAGCACGTTCCCCGAGCGGAGAACGACATCGCCAATTACCTGTCAAAGCGCGCTGCCCTCAAGCTACCTGTGGAACCAGGTACCTTTGTGCTTCAGCTTTCTCAGCCATCCGTTGATCCATCAACAGAGCAGAACAAGAGGAGGAAGTCAGGGCCCGGCAAGTACTTTCCCGCCGAGCTCCCTGGAGCCGCCGGCAAGGATGTTGCCGGGGACACTGAGCCCGCCACCGGAGGGCTAACTCCGGCGGAGCGTCAAGCTTTTGCCGTCGAGATGGCCACTCCCTTGGCGTAGGAAATGCCTTTATTCCTCGCCATCGAGCCCCAGGCTCCAGCGTGGGCACAGCATACCGTCCGATTCCTTCAGACTGGAGAACTTCCTGAGGAGCAGGAAGAAGCGGAGAAAGTAGCCCGTCGGTCTGCCATGTACCAGTTCGTCGATGACGTCCTGTACAGAAGCAAACCGAACAGTGTGAAATTGAAGTGCATCCCTCGAGAGGAAGGACTGGAGCTGTTCGCAGAGATACATGGAGGCATATGTGGATCCCACATAGGGTCGAGGGCCCTTGCCGGCAAGGCATTCCGGCAAGGCTTCTTCTGGCCCACTGCCCTCCAGGATGCGGCGGTGCTGGTCACCAGGTGTGAAGTGTGCCAATTCCATTCAAAGAAACTTCATCAACCAGCTCAAGCCCTTGAAACCATTCCTCTCTCCTGGGCCTTCTCGGTCTGGGGGCTCGACATACTGGGCCCTTTCCCCCGCGCCGCCGGGGGCTTTGAGTACTTGTACGTTGCAATCGACAAGTTCACAAAGTGGCCAGAGGTGGAGGCAGTAAGGAAGGTCACAGCTCAGTCAGCCGTCAAGTTCTTCAAGGGACTAGGGTGTTGTTTTGGTGTACCCAACAGGATCATCACCGACAACGGCACACAGTTTACAAGCCGCACCTTCATGCAATATACCCAAGACCTCGGTAGCAAGGTCTGCTTCGCTTCCGTTGCTCACCCTCGAAGCAATGGTCAAGCTGAGAGGGCGAATGCTGAAGTGCTGCGAGGACTAAGGACAATGACCTTTGACAGGCTGCACAAGAGCAGGAGGCGCTGGATTGATGAATTGCCGGCGGTTCTTTGGTCGATCAGGACGACGCCAAATCGATCCACCGGCCAGACGCCCTTTGCCCTGATATACGAGGCAGAAGCAGTTCTCCCCACAGAACTCATATACGGGTCACCTCGAGTGCTCGCTTATGATGAGCTTGAGCAAGAGCAATTGCGACAAGATGACGCAATGCTCCTTGAGGAAGATCGTCTTCGGGCGGCTGTGAGAGCAGCGCACTACCAGCAAGCCTTGTGCCGCTACCATAGCCGCAAGGTCTGTGCCCGAAGCTTTGAGGAAGGCGACCTTGTTCTCCGGCGCGTTCAATCGGCCAGGAATACGAACAAGTTGACGCCAAAGTGGGAAGGCCCTTATCGGGTAATACGAGTCACCAGGCCTGGCGCTGTCCGCCTGGAGACCGAGGATGCCGTTCCGATGAGTAATTCCTGGAACATCGAGCATCTTCCCAAGTTTTACCCATAAGGCGCGGCTTGCCGGGCCCCCCGGCAAGCCACATTTTGTACAAGCCTTACCGGCAAGGCATGTAACCCTTTGTACAAAGCCAGGCGCAGACCCTGAGCATAAATAAATGAAGCGCTGGCGCCCTAAGTTATAGCATGCATGCTGAGTCGAGTCTCGTCCTTGGTTAGGGTTGATAGTGCTTAGCGGCGGCTAACCCCTAGCTTAGAGGTCGAGTCTTTGTCTTTCCTCTGTATTCTTTGGTTCACAGGACGCGTAGACATCCTTGCCGAAGCCACTTGAGGGAAGGAAAGAAGAATAGACCAGCGCCTAGGCCCCGGCGACCCAGTGTCGCCGGAGGCTGCAAGGGCAAAAATCTGCCCACGGCAGACCAGAGTTGCCGGGGGCTGCAGCTTCAGATAAGTTCTTTATCCCTTGTCATGCATTCCATTATGGACTGAGGTATGTGAAACCTCGTTCCTTTCCTTAAGTTACCGTGCTCCCATAACTCTAGGCCCTAGGGCTTGTTCCTGGGACTGGGTTTGGTCGTAGTCGCGGCAGCAGAAGGATGAAACGAGGAGCCTGAGCCAACTTCATCCCTGCCTCCGCCAAGGGCATGAGAAAGGTCGAGCGAAGTATGGAAACGGTAGGGCCTATTGCTGGGCGGAAAGAAATGTTTATCTTAAAGATATCAGGGATTTATTCCCTGTTGTGGGTTTTTACCTACGACCAAATGACCCGGCAAACATTCCTTTTTCATTAAAAACATTCCATTCAGGTACAGTCCATAGGGAATGAAAAACATGGATAAGGGGATTACAAGTTTTAAACTTAACAGATGCCCGAAGGCTTACAGATTAAAAAGAGATAAGATGCCCGTAATGCCTTTCTTGTCCCTCTCCTCAGGAGGTAGGTCAAGGAGGCGAGAAGGGCAAAAGGGCGCCTAGGCGAGCTACGGGTGGCAGAAGACACCGAGAAGGCATCTTGGTGCCCTCCCAAGGGCTGGACGGTGATGACGGCGCCGGAGGCAGAGCTCGAATACGAGGCGACAGGACGTCAGTACGCGTCGAAGGCGTCGGTGCCCGCATACTCCGACATGACGACCTTGCCGCCCGCCTTCTTCCTCTTCCTCTTCCGCAGCCTCCCTATGTCAGCCGCCAAGTAGACGCCCCCGAGAAGTTCTAGGAGCCGGCGACGCGGATGATGGGGTAGCCGGTGCCACCAGGAGCGGCGCCCGACACCTAGTCGGAACCATCATCCTGATGTCCACCGCCCTCGTCGTCGCTGCTGCTATCCTCCTCGTCACCCTCGTTCGAGGAGGAGTCTTCGTCATCGGAGGAGCTCTCCATGCAGCACCTCGCGCGGGTTCCGAGGTGCCCGAAGACCTTGACGGAGAGGTGGTTGTCCTCCATCAACTTGAAGTGGAGGGTGAGCCCATCTGTCAAGCTGTGGATGCGAGCGAACCTCTTCCATCCTTGGCGAAGATACATGACATGAGGGGCAGGGAAGTCAAGGCGGGCCCGCGTACCACTAATCCCGCAACCCCTCATGTGCAGCCGCAGTGACTCCGGCGGATTTGTCTCCATCTCCTGCGCAAACGGAGTCGGGAGGCGAAGGTAACGGCGCGGCGACCCCCGCATCCTAATGAAGAACTCACAAGGGTCATCTCCAATATGACCTTCCATTGGAGGAGGAGTTGCTGGCGGGGGCGAGGCCGGCGGGCCGCCCCGCCCTCCTCTTCCCCGAGCACCCCGGCCTCGCCCACGGCCCCGCCCCCTCCCTCTTCCCCTCGTGGCTGGTTCGGCCACTGCGGGTGCAGGAGAAGGGGGGACGCGCTGTCGAGCAGCGACCCTTGCCACCACCGTTGAGGAGCCGGGGTTTTCTCTCTTCATGGCGGAAATAAGAAATGAGCAGAAGCTGAGGGAGAAAGAAGATGGAGGAGTGCGGGGCGCCGTCCCTTCCCCCCGCCCTTTATAAAGGGGCGGGGCTGGAGCCCGACCGCCCCGCCCGGCCAATCAAGACGCAGAAGGCGAGGGGGGCTGGGATCGACCCGCCGCCCCAACCAGCGACTGCTCGGTTTCCCGCCTCCACCGCTCGCCACCTCGAACGCATGGAGAGCACGTGGCGAACGTGCAGGACCGAAGGGACGGGTGAGGCGACCTCTCCCCACCTCGTGATCGTGGGGAGTGGACGCCTAGACAACCCCACCTCGGCCCCATCCAGTAAGCGGGCCGCGCCTCCACACCTCCCCCCATTTACGGGGAAGGCGCGGGCCGCCTCCTTTGGCATTTACTGCGACGTGACGCATGCCTGCAAAAACCGCCCCACGCATGCCGCCCACGTCACGCACGCTCCTCCACCCCGCGCCACGCGCGCGGGTCGTGGGAGGCGCAGCGCGCGGAAAATTTTACCACGGTGAAAACTGCCCCGCCTGCCTGCGCTCCGTTTTGGGCCTGGCCCAACAACATGTAGCGCTTATGTGTGGCACAGACCCGGGGGCTCCTGTCGGTGTACAAAAAGAGGGGTACACTTTTTCGTTCCCCTATGACTGTGCACGGGCAGCCTGAGCCACGGGCACCACCACACCAAGCATGGCAAGGGAGGTGAGCCGGGGTAAGATCGAAGCTTAATGGAGACTGGAGCAACGTCAAGAACAAGACCACAAAGAGCAAAGGGACGAAGCGGCACTCCCCGGCAAGATCCTTGCCGGGGCCGGCCCTGGCAGCCCCGGCAAGACCCTTGACGCGGCAGCTCGCCCAGCGCCTACGGAGCAAATCACCCTTTAGTCCACCGCCCCCATGGGGCGAGGATTCGGGAGATATCCCCGTGGTGGCATGCAGATCTTTGTGAAGACGTTCAAGATCAGATACAAGTTAAGAAGACGACGACCCTTGGCGGGATCCCAGCCAAGGAGGACTACAAGGCCCCCGGCAAGCACCTTGCCGGGGATGACAGCAGGCGCCATGGCAAGACCCTTGCCGGGGCTCCGGCAAGGCCCTTGCCGAGGACACCCACGGGGCCACCGTCAGGCCCGCACCGACTGTGATTCCGCCAACCCACGCAGCTGCCGACCCGATCAGCTGGACGGGCTCCTGCGTGGCAACCCACAGATCTTCGTGGAGACCTGCCGTTGCGCCACCTCAGCTGCCTGTCTGCCTACATGGCACCTCAGGCACCGCTGGCCAGGGCGCGTGTCAACACGAGGAGGGGCGGCGACAGACAATACAGGCGTCTCCCCTCGTCCCCGATAAAGCAGGGACACCTAAGCTAGGCGCATTAAATGCACCTTGTCTTGTAATGCGAGGGATAACCTCGCATCACTATACCCTTTCCACCTCCTGTGTGCCACTGTGGCGACCCCTTTTCCCTATAAAAGGAGGCCCAAGGCGACTAGGAGTAGGATTCGGCTTTTTAGAACTCCTCACGACTCTTTTGGAGCTCCTCACTAGCTGAAGAACACAAACAGATAATCCACCAAAGCAGGAGTATGGTTTTACGCATCTTTGCTGCCCGAACCTGGGTAAAGGAACAGTGTCCTAACTATTAGATCCACTCTTCTCTCAACCCCGTGCCCCGCAACCGTAGTATGGATTCTTGTGATCCCATAGGTGTCGATCCAAATACACCGACATACATGTTTGAGAAGTAAAAAAACCCCGCATGAAACACACATTAATTGGAGACAGTTAGCGAGGAATGCATACATTGGATTTCAACATAAAGTGGTTTCAAATATTTGAAAATCCAAATTGATGGATACAACCTTATGTATCTGAGATCATGCCATTTGTAATCCATATTTATGTATAAAGGGTGTTGTGCTTTTGAAAGTATATATTAAAAAAATGATGTATATAGAATTTTATTCCAAACGAAAATGGATCCCGCCCGAAAAAATAGAATACAAACGGGATTCGAATTGAGTTGGCACGGTAAACGTGCACTCTGCAAAATTTGAACGAAGCGGGGAAAGTCGCAGTAACCGCCCGAAACCAAAATCTGCGAGATGGAAATTACTAGTGCCTATCCCTGCCACGCAAAGCCTGTCTGCTCGATTTCTATAGGTTTCGATAGGGGTAGGTTTGTAATTGAACTCAAATGTGACATAACCGCCTCTCACCCGGATTCATACACGGTGGGCGCCAAAACACAGTGCGTCCTCGGCCGAAATCGACTCCCTCCCCGATTCATACACGTTGGGCGCCAAAAACAAACTCTCTTCGGCAAATATTCGGTGTATGAGAGATTACCGACCTATCCCCAACCGACTAATATTGTTGTGATGTAGGAAACTAGAAACGGGGGCAAAGTTTGTAAATATCCTCGCATTTGAGACAAGTGTGCCCTTCATACATGGTTCCTCCCTTCCTCTCCACCTCCATTTTCCCATTCGTACTCCGTGGGCGCCAAAACACCCTCTCCACCCCAGCCTCCTCCGTCCGCCACCCCATCCACCATTGTCCTCCTCCACCATGCCGGAGCTAATACCCCGACGGCGCCGTCCATTACAAGAGATCGACCTCTCTCATCCACGGCTTCGGACCGGGATCCTTCCATCCCGTCCTCTCGCTTCATCCCTGCCGTCGTCCACCTTGCCGGCGTCGCTCCTACGACTGTCTCGTCCACCGCGCGCTGCCGCCACTGCCTACCCTCCTAGATCTGCTTCCACGCCACCGACAGCCATCGCTACTGCAGCACCGTCAAATTCTCGGCAGATGCATACACGGCACCGCACCAGACTCGTTACTCTTTCGTATCTGCTCAACTTATTTATCGCAGCAAGAAAATAAATCGCAACTGCTTTACTCTGGTTTCTTGTCCATCACTTACCTGCTAGTTGAGAGCAAACATTGGTTGCGAAGTTGCCTCTGTCCAGTTTGCACCTTCAGATCCGCCATGTGTAACATCCCAAATTTTCAATTTGGAATGTTATACATAGATCATATTGCATTGCATATTTTCTTTGCATTTGTGCGTGGCGATCCTCGAAATTTCTAAGCAACTCAAGGACCTACGGAGATAGTTGGGAATTCTACCGTTTTCGTATTTGAGTTTTCTCAAATACAGGTACGGGAATCACGTTGGTTGTAATTATTTTCTCTCCCTAAAAATATTTCTTAATAAAATATATGAGCGGAGATAATATGGCTTCTCCAAAATAGAAGAAATATTGGAGGAAAATATTAAAATCACCTTTGGATTTTTATTCGGATTTATTTGCAATTTTATTTGCATAGGAAAAATGCGCGTTTTTGAAAATTGCATTTAGGTCCGGGAAAAAAGTTCACTTTGTCCTAAATATTTTTAGAGGGCGGAGAAAATTTATTCCGGAATTTTTGGAGTCCGTTTAGTATTTTTTTTCGTCTGTTTTAGTGCGTCAGGACTCTTTAAAAAAAAGGAAACCGACTTTGGGTCGTGTCCGACCATGACACCTCAGCCCGGCCGGCCTTTATAAGACAAGGCCCGAGCCGCCCCAGCCCGCCAGCCCCGCGCCCCCTAAACCCTAGCCGTTGCCGCCTGCTCGCCGCGCCGCGCCACCGCCACCGCGCCACCACCGCCGAAGCCGCCGCTGCCGGAGCCCGCCCGCCGAGGTAGCCGCCGCCGCCGTTCACTTCGCCGTCGCTGTCGTTTTTTTTAAAACCGATCGGTTTTTTTTCGAACCCTAGATTTGTTTTTCTAAATAGATCGGTTCGGTTTTTTCAGTTTAGTTAAATAGCGGACGTTCGTTCGTACGTTCGTTCGCCTGTTAGTTACAGACAGCGAACATTCGTTCGTTAGCCTGTTCGCCAGTTTTCTTTTTCGGGGCTTTTTCCACGATTATTTTTTATCGCGATTTCTGCCCTGATCTTGTTTTTAGTTTTTCTTTTCGCTCGAGAGTCGGAATCAGGCGATTCAAAAGCTCAGATTTTCGTCTTGAAGCCCTCTTTCCGTTTAACCAACTTGAACAAGGTTTTTCTACTGTAAAAAATGACTTTAGATCAATCTAGTAAACATATCTTGTTTCTTTCGCAGTTTGAGTTTCGTTACTCCGTTTGATTTGATTTCTGTTTGTGCATCTTTGCTTGATTGCTTATGTTTTCTATTGCTTGCTTGCGATAGAATTCCTGGAGTGCAAAGCGTGCTACTACGAGTCTCTAGGTTTTACGAATCATCAGCAAGGCAAGTAACACTTTGATCATACCCTTTATTACCCAGTTTTTATGCATTAGATCAAACCCTCACACATTGCATGAGTAGGATCCGTTTAACTTGTGGGTCTGGGAAGTAGATTGCGGTAGAACCTATTACCTGCATTATTTTCAAACCATTGGGAGTTACTTCTACGCTATGTTTAGGTTGCCATGCTATGCTTGTAAACGTGGTTTGGGTTTGAGTGAAATCCATGACAGATGTGAGTTGCTAATTAATGGTTCAACTTAAGGTGGCTACTTGAATACACATCTGGGTGGATTGGTCGCAGGGCACCTGGAGAATCCAGTGTTGTCCTAGGAAATCCCGGAGGAACCGTGTGATTATCCTATGGAATGCCACCCAGGCTCGAAGGGATCATAAAACTATTCATGCTAGAAACTTCCGTGTGCAGCCACAATGCCATTATGGGCTCTGGCATAGTATGAGTAAGTTGTGTGAGCTCTTTCAGTGGTGGAGTAGAAGATGTATGGGAAAGTAGGTGTACGGGTCCACCCGAGGTATAGTGTAAATGCTTCTGAATGACTGTGTCTCGGTCATCCGTTTCTCAAACACCATGCAATGCGAGAAATCTAGCGGAGGCGATCGAGTCTTGTGGGCAAAAGTGCACAAACCTCTGCATAGTGTACAAACTGATCATGATTAGCCGTGTCCCCGGTTATGGATAATTTTGAGTATCTGGTACTTGAATTATTGGTTGATCTCATCACTCTAAAATTAATTCGTTGGGTTAATGATGACTACTTTAATTTGGATTGAGTTGGAGGTACCTTCTCAATGATGTTCAACTACCATGATAATTAAAATAAAATATATTCCTTTGTTGTAGGGAAAAATTGGCTTTATGCAAAAACTTTAACCTTAGAGCCTCCACTAGCCAAATATGCATATAGTGTTAGCCTTTATTCTGTTACTTGCTCTAATGTGTTATCTTGCCAGCATATTCCATGTGCTGACCCGTTTCAGGCTGCAACATGTTATTTTGCAGACTTTTCAGACGAGGAGTAAGACGTGCTAGGTCGTTTGTCATGCACTCAGCTATGCCATTGGAGTTGGTGGACTCACTTATCTTCCAAGCCTTTCGCTGTTATTTTGTTAGATGGCCTTATGCCATAGACTTTTGTAATAAGTTCTCTTTTGAGACATTCGATGTAATAAGTGTGTGATTGCCACTCTGTTATAAATCCTTCAATTATTGTGTGTGTCAGCATTACCAATCTAGGGATGACACTAAAACACAAAGACTCCGATCCATTTGGATCGTGGTCGCTACAAGATGGTATCAGAGCACACGCTGACTGTAGGACAAGACCACTAAGATAAACCCTAGGTCACTCTTCTCTACTCATTTCTGACTCCTCTCCATTTTCTACTCTTTAGGATGGTGGACCCAAGGAACAAATTCACTCAACCAGATGAAGACACACCTTTTGGAAGACACTTGAAGGAAGTCACTAGGTTCCTGAACATCGGAATACCAAGTTTTACCGGGACCTACACCGCCACTTTCCCAGAAGAGGAGCGATGGAGTTTTCAAGTTCAAATTCCCAAGAGAACCTTTGCACCATCCACTGAGCCAATAGAGTTTTCTTTTGATGCACCAACCTGGAGCCTAGGCAAGAATATGGCAGCACACATTACTATGGGACGGATTGGAGAAGTCTACAAGCAGTAGCTGAAGGACACTATCTACCAGATTTGTGGACGCCGAGACGAGCAATGGGACATGATAAGTACCCGGAAGGATAGGTCAATTGCAGCGTTCATCCAGGAGTTAAACCAGCACATTCGTCGACAGGAGCACCAGATGTGCGCAGGGATGATAGAATTGAAGAAGACGCTAACCAGGAACTTGGAGCTAGAAGAGGAACTCAAGTATACACGTGACGGATACGGGGAAGAGATGACAATACTTGTGGAGAAGAATGATGACTTGACAAGGAGGCTAGGTGAAAGTGCAACTAATCCCCGGGTGGTTTTGGCAATTAATAACAACATATATATCATTGAACTAATAGTTACTTGAGAATAATTTCAGAGAAGTTCAGTGATATGGGTATGGCAAGGACTGAAGAAGTGGACCCCTCAAAATGCTAAGGCAAGCATTGGCAAAAGCTCAAGACTCCATTTTTGGTTTAGTGATCCAAGATCACATTGAGTCCATAGGAAAAGCCAATACTATTAAAAGGGGATGACGTTATGATGATGGTCTGGTTGCTCAAGTGCTTAGTGATACATCTCCTAAACTATCAGCAACTTTCACTGCCATATACACTCATAAGTAATCTCGGTCCCACCGATATTCCAAACTCAGTCACACCGAGATGAACCACCTCAGCCATAAGCCAAACCCTAGTTATTTCGGATATTCCGATTCTGAACTCGGTTTCACCGAAACATGAGTTGCCAAGCTTCTATAACCTTCTGTTATCAAATCGGTGTCACCGAGATGATGAAGTCGGTCCCACCGAAACTGTCATGCTCTTGTCATTGCACGAATCGGACTAACCGAGTTTGTATATTCGGTCCCACCGAAAACCCCAACGTTCACATTATTTGAACTTTCGGTCTCACCGAGTTGTCCACTTCGGTCCCACCGAGATTGCTCAAATCTGTGTGTAACGGTTGGATTTTGTGTGGAGGCTATTTATACCCCTCCACCCCTCTTCATTCGTGGAGAGAGCCATCAGAAAGAACTACCACTCCTACCTTACATTTCTGAGAAGAGAACTACCTATCCTTGTGTTGAGATCAAGTTGCTCCACTCCCACCATATGAAGCTTGATCTCTAACCTTCCCAAGTTGCTTTCCACTCAATCCTTTCTTCCACCACAGCCAAATCAGTGAGGAGAGTTGAGTGTTGGGGAGATTATCATTTGAAGCACAAGAGCAAGGAGTTCATCATCATCTACAACATCTATTACCTTTTGGAGGGTGGTGCCTCCTAGATTGGTTAGGTGTCGCTTGGGAGCCTCCGTCATCGATGTGGAGTTGAACCAAGAAGTTTGTAAGGGCAAGGAGATCGCCTACTTCGTGAAGATCTACCCTGAGTAAGGCTAGCCCTCCGTGGGCGTAGGCCATGATGGAATAGACAAGGTTGCTTCTTCGTGGACCCTTCGTGGGTGGAGCCCTCCGTGGACTCGCGCAGCCGTTACCCTCCGTGGGTTGAAGTCTCCATCAACGTGGATGTACGATAGCACCACCTATCGGAACCACGGGAAAAATCACCGCGTCTCCAAAATTGCGTTTGCTCTTCTCCACCTCTGTTTACTACATGTGCAATTTACTTTCCGCTGCCTATACTCTAGAATTGCATGTGTAGGGTGATGCTTGACTTGATAATAATTGTGAATCTGCCAAAAACTGTTCTTTATCAAAAGGCAGAATTTTTATATTTACAAGTAGTCTAATCACCCCCCTCTAGACATACTTACGATCCTACACTAGGAGTATTCATGGGAGATCCAGCACCAGGAGGAGAGGAAGAAGAAGAAGAACCCAAGGAAATTCGTTCTGAGGACTACATCATCATCAACGACACAGACTTAGACCCCGATGATAGTGATGATGGCTATGAAGATGAAGCTGGAGCAGATATCATGGAATCTTCTGCCGATCAAAATTTCTAGATGACCGTCTAATGACTAGTAGTTTTCCCCCATATATTAGAATGTAGAGCACTTTTGTAACATTAGTTAGATCTTTGTAAGCCCTTGCTTGAATTTGATTGGTGTGATATGTTTTGTGTTTGTATCATGAGAATATGGGTAGTGAATTTCCCTTATACCCCTTTTCTATTCTAATCTCTTCCCTCTACACCATCAAATGCCTCCCAGGCGTGAGCCCGGATTTCAGTTTCCCCCTGAGCTCACCAGTTGATCCAGCAGCAGAACACTTTGATGCAACTTCTTGTCCAGAACAATCAGAACAACAACAACAACTCTCCACCACCACCCGTGGACAACCTGACACGTTTTCTAAGGTTGCAACCACCGGTGTTTTCCAGCAGCATTGAACCAATAGTTGCTGATGACTGGCTGCGCAAGATTGGAAGGGATTTGACCACCGCCAATTGCACGGATGCTGAGAAGGTGCGATTTGCCGCACACCAGTTGGCTGGACCAGCCACAACATGGTGGGAGATTACACAGCCACTTTCCATGTAGCCAATGTCACTTGGGATCAGTTTCAGCAAGCTTTTCGCACTGCCCATGTCTCAACTGGAGCTATGAGCATGAAGAAGCGAGAGTTTCGCAACTTGCGCCAAGGAAATCGTACTGTGGCTCAGTACGTAGATGAGTTTAGTACCCTATCTAGTTATGCCCTGGATGATGTGGCCACAGATGCCGCAAAGCAGGAGAGGTTTATGGAAGGGCTGAATGATGAGATGAGCGTACAGTTGATGGTGGCAACCTTCGACAACTACTAGGAGCTGATAGAAAAGGCTCTTATGATAGAAGGGAAGCAACAGCAGATTGAGAGCCGCAAGAGGAAGTATGGACAAGGAAGGAATAATTCTAGAGCCCAGCAGAAGCCCCGATTCACCCTGAACTCGGGAGGATACACCCATAACCATGGAAGCCACACCCATAATGGAGGGACGCACAACCACAATGGCTCCAATAATGGGAATGGGAATGGAGCAAATAATAATCAGAACCGCTCTACTCCATCCACACCCGCCAAGAGGGATTTGAGCCACGTTACTTGTTTCAAGTGCGGGAAGAATGGACACTACGCCACTGACTGCCCTGAAGCTAAGAATGGGAACGGCAATGGAAGCGCTGGGAAGAAGCCCAACTCGTTCAACAAAGGACAAGTGAACCACGTGACCGTGGAGGAGGTTGAAGAGCAACCAGATGCAGTAATCGGTAAGATTTTGGTTAAGTCATTTACCGCAATAGTTCTTTTCGATACTGGTGCATCGCATTCAAACTTTTCAAGGGGACTCGTAAATAGACATAATTTGCCCACCATAGTCCTTATGACCCCCATGTTAGTAAGTTCACCCGGAACGGAATATATGGCAAATCAAGGATGTTTTCAGATGCCATTGACCATTGGAAGACATGTTTTCCCCTCAAACCTGATAGTTTTGGAGTCACAAGGATTGGATGTGATACTAGGAATTGATTGGCTATCGATGTATGGAGGGAACATCGATTGTGCCAGTAAGTCTATTTTTCTTACCACCCGGGAGGGAAAAAGGATCAAGTATGTATCTAGGCATTCGCCTAGAAGGACACAAGTACATTCTCTCACAGAAGTTGTTCAGGAGGAAGTGCCTATAGTAAGGGATTATCCGGATGTGTTTCTAGAGGAGCTACCAGGCATGCCGCCGGATAGGGATATTGAGTTTTTGATTGAGCTATTGCCTAGCACCGGACCAATATTGAAGAGACCGTATCAGATGCCAGCAAATGATATGGAGGACATCAAGAAGCAGATTAAGGAATTATTGGAGAAATGATTTATTCGCTGGAGTTCATCACCTTGGGAAGCCCAGTGCTTTTGGCCGAGAAGAAGGATGGATCTTTAAGGATGGTCGTTGATTCTCGGGCACTGAATGAAGTGACAATTAAGAATAAGTACCCGCTGCCGATGATCAATGATTTGTTCGACCAACTACAAGGAACGAAAGTATTCTCCAAGATCGATCTACAATCAGGATACCACCAGTTAAAGATCCGAGAGAAGGATATACCTAAGACAGCCTTCACCACAAGGTATGGGCTATATGAGTATACAGTTATGTCATTTGGATTGACTAACGCCCCTGTCTATTTCATGAGTATGATGAACAAGGTGTTCATGGAGTTCTTGGATAAGTTCGTCGTGGTATTCATTGATGATATCTTGGTGTACTCGAAGAATGAAGAGGAGCACGTGAAACATTTGCGTTTGGTTCTGGAGAAGCTCAGAGAACATCAGTTGTACGCCAAGTTTAGCAAATACGAGTTTTGGTTGAAGGAAGCTGGATTAGGGCATGTTATATCAGGAGAAGGTATAGCAGTGGACCCCGTCAAAGTGCAAGCAGTCATTGAGTGGTTGGCACCCACTTCCGTTGGAGAGATACGTAGTTTTCTTGGACTTGCGGGATATTACCGGAGATTCATAGAGAATTTCTCCAAGATTGCAAAGCCCATGACAACATTGTTGAAGAAGGACACAAAGTTTCATTGGACTGAAGAGTGCGAAGAAAGTTTCCAGGAGTTGAAGAAACGGTTGACGACAGCCCTAGTGTTGATCTTGCCCGATATACGCAAGGATTCCCAAGTGTACTGCGACGCATCACGCTTAGGACTTGCAGGAGTACTCATGCAGGATGGAAGAGTTGTTTCTTACGCATCTCGACAACTTCGACCGCACGAGTTGAATTATGCCACGCATGATTTGGAGCTAGCCACAATTGTACATGCGCTCAAAACCTGGAGACATTTCCTTATTGGAAATCGTTGTGATGTGTACACAGATCACAAGAGTTTGAAGTACATTTTCACTCAGAAGGAGCTGAACCTCAGACATAGGAGATGGTTGGAGCTTATAAAGGATTATGATATGAAGCTGCACTATCACCCCGGAAAGGCCAATGTCGTTGCAGACGCTTTGAGCCAGAAGACTTATGCAAATACCCTGGTGAAGGGAGGATTGCCAAAGGAGTTAGCAGAAGATCTCAGGGAGCTTCGTTTAGAGATAGTTCCTAGAGGTTTTGTTGCAACCTTGGAAGTTCAGTCAACATTGTTGGGAAAGATATGAGAAGCCCATATGGACGACAAAGAGATTGCCGAGATAAAGGAGAAGATGAGTGAAGGAAAAGCCAAGGGTTTTCGTGAGGATGAACACGACACCTTGTGGTTTGAGGATCGAATCTATGTGCCCAACAACCCTGACGTTAGGAAGTTGATATTGGAGGAAGCATATGATTCGCCATACTCGATACACCCCGGAAACACAACGATGCATTTGGATTTGAAGGAACGTTTCTGGTGGACGGGTATGAAGAAGGATATTGCCGAGTATGTAGCAGTATGTGATGTATGCCAAAGAATGAAGGCGGAACACCAGAAGCCAATAGGACTACTACAACCTATGCCGATACCTGAATGGAAGTGGGATAAGCTTGGCATGGACATTATCATCGCATTGCCCAGGACCAAATCGGGATATGACTAAATCTGGTTAGTAGTGGATCGCTTGAACAAAGTAGCCCACTTTATCCCCGTGAAAACCACGTATACCAATGCGAAGTTGGCCAAGATATACATGACCAGGATCGTATGTCTGCATGGAGTTCCGAGGACCATTATATCAGATAGAGGAACAAAGTTCACCTCAAAGTTTTGGCATCATCTCCACCAAACTTTGGGAACAAGGCTGGAATTCAGTATAGCTTTTCATCCGGATGGACAGACCGAGAGAGTCAATCAGATTCTGGAAGACATGTTGAGAGCTTGTGCACTAGATTATGGATCTAGTTGGGATGACAACTTGCCCTATGCGGATTTATCGCCCAACAACAGTTACCAGGCCAGTTTGAAGATGGCACCGTTCGAAGCATTGTACGGGAGGAGATGCCGAACGTCATTGATGTGGGATGAAGTCGGAGACCGACAATTATTTGGACCAGATCTAATCAAAGAGTCAGAAGAGAAGGTTAAGCTGATTCAGAATAGACTGAAGGTAGCTCAGTCCAGGCAGAAGAGTTATGCAGACTCGAAGCGCAAGGAAGTAGCTATGAAATTGGAGACAGAGCGTACCTGAGAGTGTCGCCTCTACGGGGAGTTAAACGTTTCGGAGTTAAGGAAAAGTTAGCCCCGAGATTTGTGGGACCGTACCGTGTTTTGGAACGCATGGGAGAGGTTGCCTACAAATTGGAGTTACCCGAAGGACTGTCAGTAGTGCACGATGTGTTTCACGTTTCTCAGGTTAACTAGTGCCATCCAGAGATGGCCGATTTTCCTTTAAGAGACACAGTACCCCTGGAAGCAATTCAGTTGGATAGTGATCTAACTTACGAGGAGAAACCCGTCAATATTCTCGAGTTTTCGAGCAGAGTCACTCGCAGTAAGGTTATCAACTTTTGCAAAGTTCAGTGGAGTCACCGCACCGAGGAAGAAGCCACCTGGGAACGAGAGGACGATCTACACAAGGACCACCCACACCTGTTCTCTAACCAAGCCGAATCTCGAGGGCGAGATTCATTCTAAGGGGGGTAGGTTTGTAACATCCCAAATTTTCAATTTGGAATGTTATACATAGATCATATTGCATTGCATATTTTCTTTGCATTTGTGCATGGTGATCCTCCAAAATTCTAAGCAACTCAAGGACCTATGGAGAGAGTTGGGAATTCTACCGTTTTCGTATTTGAGTTTTCTCGAATACCGGTACGGGGATCACGTTGGTTTTAATTATTTCCTCTCCCTAAAAATATTTCTTAATAAAATATATGAGCCGAGATAATATGACTTCTCCAAAATAAAAGAAATATTGGAGGAAAATCACCTTTGGATTTTTATTCGGATTTATTTGCGATTTTATTTGCATAGGAAAAATGCATGTTTTTCAAAATTGCATTTAGGTCCGGTAAAAATGTTCACTTTGTCTGAAATACTATTAGAGGACGGTGAAAATTTATTTCGGAATTTTTGGACTCCGTTTAGTGTATTTTTTCGTCTGTTTTAGTGCGTCAGGACTCTTTAAAAAAAGGAAACCAACTTTGGGTCGTGTCCGACCAGGACACCTCAACCCGGCCGGCCTTTATAAGGCGAGGCCCGAGCCGCCCTAGCCCGCCAGCCCTGCACCCCCGAAAGCCTAGCCGCCGCCGCAGTTCAGTTCACCGTCCCCGTCGTTTTTTTTTAAACCGATCGTTTTTTTTTCGAACCCTAGATCTGTTTTTCTAAGTAGATCGGTTCGGTTTTTGTTTCGGTTTAATTAAATACCGGACGTACGTCCGTACGTTCATTTTAACGAACGTTGTTTGCCTGTTAGTTACAGATAGCGAACGTTCGTTCGTTAGCCTGTTCGTCAGTTTTCTTTTTTGGGGCTTTTTCCGTGATTATTTTCGATCGCAATTTCTGCCCTGATCTTGTTTTTAGTTTTTCTTTTCTCTTGAGAGTCAGAATCAGGCGATTCAAAAGCCCAGATCTTTGTCTTGAAGCCCTCTTTATGTTTAACCAACTTGAACAAGGTTTTGATACTGTAAAAATTGACTTTAGATCAATCTATTAAACGGATCTTGTTTCTTTCGTAGTTTGAGTTTCGTTGCTCCGTTTGATTTGATTTATGTTTGTGCGTCTTTGCTTGATTGCTTATGTATGCTATTGTTTGCTTGCAATAGAATTCCTGGAGTGCGAAGCATGCTACTACGAGTCTCTAGGTTTTGTTAATCATCAGCAAGGCAAGTAACACTTTGATCATACCCTTTATTACCCAATTTTTATGCATTAGATCAAACCCTCACACATTGCATGAGTAGGATCTTTTTAACTTGTGGGTTTGGGAAGTAGATTGAGGTAGAACCTATTACCTGCATTATTTTCAAACCCTTGGGAGTTACTTGTACGCCTTCTGTACTTAAAATATAGGGGCACCGATCTTTGCTTTGCTTCTGTACATAATAGCATATATAGTCGTGTACCAAATAGATTCAAATTTACCTCCTCCATTCCAAAATAATCGTAGTTATAGGATTATCATGTGTCAAAATTTTAAAAAGAAGAGCATAATTTAATGAGGTTTTCAAACATACAAGGTCAAATTAAACGTTGTCTATTTAGGTCAATCCTCAAAGTTTAAGAGTACTCTAAACGTGAATGCTTGTGTTTCAAAATTTCGAACGAAGCGCCAACAGAGCCTCTACTCGCCTGAAACCGTGTGAGACAAATGTTTGGTAGAAGGAAATTACTTTTCTAACTCTAACCCATGAAACCTACTGGTCCGATCTCCAATGGTCTAATCTGGGGTAGGTTTTTAACTTCATCTAGACACCATGCAACCGCATCCGAAAAACATTCATACACCGTGGCCGCGTAAACACACATGCGCTCGGCCGAAATTGCTCCCGCCCACTATTTGGGACACTTGGGATTACCGTCCTACCCCCGACCCACAGTAGGTCCGAAATTTATGAGGCGGGCAAAGTTTGTACTTCCTCAAATTTTAAAAAAGCGCGTCCCATCTGTTCAAAAAACAAAAAAACAATACAAAAACAAGCGCGTCCCAGACCGAAACATGGTTCCCCCTTCGTCCCGCCCCCCGTCCAATTCCCCATTCGTACTCCGTGGGCGCCAAAACTACCTCTCCACTAGCCGCGCAACCCCGACGTCCTCTGTCCGCCACCCCATCCCACCCATCAACCACCGCCCTCCTCCATCACGCTGGAGCCGATACCCAGATATGTCCATTTTGCATCATTCTTTTATGTTGATATTTATTGCACTATGGGCTGCTATTGCACATTATGTGAGAATACTTATGCCTTTTCTCTCTTATTTTACAACGTTTACATGAAGAGGGAGAATGCCGACAGCTGGAAATCTGGGCAGGAAAAGGATCAAACATTGGAGACCTATTATGAACAACTCAAAAAGCCCTGAAACTCCACGAAACTCCGTTTTAGAAAATATAAAAAATATCTGGCGAAAGAGGTACGAGAGGGGGGCCACCCACAGTCCACGAGGGTTGGTGCACGGGCCCCCTGGGCGCGCCCCCTACCTCGTGGGCCACCTGGTAGCACCCCGATGCCCATCTTCTGCTATATGACGTGTTTTGACCTGCAAAAATCATAAGAAGGCTTTCGGGACAAAGCGCCGCTGTCTCGAGGCGGAACCTTGCGGAAACCAATCTAGGGCTCTGGCGGAGCTGTTCTTCCGAGGAAGCTTCCCTCTGAGAGGGGTAAATCATCACCGCCGTCATCACTAACAACTCCCCATTTTGGGGAGGGTTATCTTCATCAACATCTTCACCAGCACCATATCGTCTCAAACCCTAGTTCCTCTCTTATGTCCAATCTTTGTATCAAAACCTCAGATTGGTACCTGTAGGTTGCTTGTAGTGTTGATTACTCCTTGTAGTCGATGCTAGTTGGTTTACTTGGTGGAAGATCATATGTTCAAATCCATTATGCATATTAATACCCCTCTGATTATGAACATGAATATGCTTTGTGAGTAGTTACGTTTGTTCCTGAGGACATGGGAGAAGTCTTGCTATAAGTAGTCATGTGAATTTGGTATTCGTTCGATATTTTGATGAGATGTATGCTGTCTTTCGTCTAGTGGTGTCATGTGAATGTCGACTACATGACACTTCACCATTGTTTGGCCCTAGAGGGAGGCATTGGGAAGTAATAAGTAGATGATGGGTTGCTAGAGTGACAGAAGCTTAAATCCTAGTTTATGTGTTGCTTTGTAAGGGGCTGATTTGGATCCATATATTTCCTGCAATGGTTAGGTTTACCTTAATACTTCTTTTGTAGTTGCGGATGCTTGCAATAGAGGTTAATCATAAGTGGGATGCTTGTCCAAGTAATGGCAGAACATACCAAATTATCAAAGTAACGAACGCGAATCATATGAACATGATGAAAACTAGCTTGACGATAATTCCCATGTGTCCTCGGGAGCACTTTCCTTCATATAAGAGTTTGTCCAGGCTTTTCCTTTGCTACAAAAATAATTGGGCCATCTTACCGCACCTTATTTACTTGTACTATTAGTTACTCGTTACCAATTACCTTATCACAAAACTATCGGTTACCTATAATTTCAGTGCTTGCAGAAAATACCTGACTAAAAACTGCCTATTATTTCCTTCTGCTCCTCATTGGGTTCGACACTCTTACTTATTGAAAGGACTATGATAGACCCCCTACAATTGTGGGTCATCAAGACTCTTTTCTGGCGCCGTTGCCGGGAAGGTTAGTGCTTGAAGGTATATCTTTAGATCTTGCAATAGAATCTTTTAGTTTCTTGTTTTATTACTAGTTTGGTTTATAAAAGAAAACTACGAAAAAATGGAATTGAGGTTGCCTCATATGTTTCATCTTTTTAATGTCTTTCGTGAAAATGATGGGAAGGAAAATTGTGCTGAAGTACTAGAAGAAAAATTACATAGAATGCTTGGCATAAAATATGTAAATGATGAGCATGATTGCAATGTTGTTAGTATGAATTCTTTGAATACCCATGATGCTAATGATATGGAAAGGCACAAGCTTGGGGATGATATGTTTGATGAAGATCATATGTTTAGTCCCCCAAGTTTTGATGAGCAAATTTATTATGATGAAAGCATGCCTCCTATTTATGATGATTATTGTGATGACATGTATGCTTTAAATAATAAAGATAACCATGAAACTTGTTATCATGATTTTAATTTTCAGTTGGATTATGCTTCACATGATAGTTATTTTGTTGAGTTTGCTCCCACTACTATTCATGAGAAGAAATTTGCTTATGTGGAGAGTAATAAAAATTATATGCTTATGCATCATGAAAGGAATGCTTTATGTGATGGTTATATTGTTGAGTTTGCTCCCACTACTATTCATGAGAAGAAATTTGCTTATGTGGAGAGTAATAGAAATTATATGCTTATGCATCATGAAAAGAATGCTTTATGTGATGGTTATATTGTTGAATTCATTCATGATGCTACTGAAAATTATTATGAGGGAGGAACATATGCTTGTAGGAATTGCAATAATATCAAGTTTCCTCCCTATGTGCTAAAAATCTTGAAGTTTTCCTTGTTTCGATTTCCTATGCTAGTTGATTCTTGTTCCCATAAGTTATTTGCTCACAAAATCCCTATGCATAGGAAGTGGGTTAGACTTAAATGTGCTAGTCATATTCTTCATGATGCTCTCCTTATGTTTCAATTCTTATCTTTTATGCGAGCATCATTGAAATCATCATGCCTAGCTAAAAGGCATTAAAGAAAAGCGCTTGTTGGGAGACAACCCAATATATACCCCTACTATTTTTGTGTGTTCACATGATTAAGCTACTTTAGTAATCATGTTTTACAGCTTTTATTTCAATAAAGTGCCGAGTAGAACCTTTGGGAAGACATGGGTGAACGTTTTTGTGATCTTGCTGTAAATAACAGAAACTTCACGCTCACCAGATTATCTGCCATTTTTTTATAGAAGAGTGCTAGTAAGTTGATTCTTTTTGCACAAGATTAATAAACAAATTCCTCACGTCCACCAATTTATTTCAGAAAATTTTGAGTTGCAGAAGTATTCGAAAGTTACAGATTGCTACAAACTGTTCTGTTTTTGATAGATTATGTTTTCTATGTGTTGTTTGCTTATTTTGATCAATCTATGAGTAGTATTGGAGGGTATGAACCATAGAGAAGTTGCAATACAGTAGATATTACACCAATGTGAATTTAGAATGAGTTTACAATAGTACCTAATTGGTGGTTTTATTTTCTTATACTAACGGAGCTTATGAGTTTTCTGTTGAGTTTTGTGTTGTGAAGTTTTCAAGTTTTGGGTAAAGATTCGATGGACTAGGGAATAAGGAGTGGCAAGAGCCTAAGCTTGGGGATTCCCAAGGCACCCCAAGGTAAAATTCAAGTACAACCAAAAGCCTAAGCTTGGGGATGCCCCGGGAAGGCATCCCCTCTTTCGTCTTCGTTCATCGGTAACTTTACTTGAGGCTATATTTTTATTCACCACATGATATGTGTTTTGCTTGGAACGTCATTTTGTTTTATTTTGTTTTGCTTTCTGTTTTAAGAATATCACAAGATCTGAGATTATTAAATGTTAGAGAGTCTTCACATAGTTACATAATTATTCAACTACTCATTGATCTTCACTTGTATCTTTTGGAGTAGTTTGTCATTTGCGCTAGTGCTTCACTTGTATCTTTTAGAGCACGACGGTGGTTTTATTTTGAATAAATATATGAACTCTCATGCTTCACTTATATTATTTTGAGAGTCCTTTAGAACAGCATGGTAATTTGCTTTGGCTACAAAATTAGTCCTAATATGATAGGCATCCAAGATGGGTATAATAAAAACTTTCATATAAAGTGCATTGAATAGTGTGAGAAGTTTGATACTTGATGAACGTTTTTAGATATGAGGATGGTGATATTAGAGTCATGCTAGTAGAGTAGTTGTGAATTTGAGAAATACTTGTGTTGAGGTTTGCAAGTCCCGTAGCATGCACGTATGGTAACCGTTGTGTGACAAATTTGAAGCATGAGGTATTTCATTGAGTGTCATCCTTTGTGTGGAGGTCGGGATCGCGTGATGGTTAACTCCTACCAACCCTTCCCGTAGGAGCATGCGTTTAGTACTTTGTTGTGATGACTTGTAGATTTTTGCAATAAGTATGTGAGTTTTTCATGACTAAATTTGAGTCCATGGATTATACACACTCTCACCCTTCCACCATTGCTAGCCA
Source organism: Secale cereale (assembly GCA_902687465.1). Lineage (NCBI taxonomy): Eukaryota > Viridiplantae > Streptophyta > Magnoliopsida > Poales > Poaceae > Secale > Secale cereale. The sequence goes on from LR738714.1 coordinate 219,205,860, forward strand.
CTCTTGTACCGCGCAACTTTCACCGATACCATACAACCACCATATACCTTCCTCAAAATATTCACCATACCTACCTATTATGACATTTCCATAACCATTCTGAGATATATTGCCATGGAACTTTCCATCGTTCCGTTTACTATGACACCCTTCATCATTGTCATATTGCCATGCATGATCATGTAGTTGACATCGTATTTGTGGCTAGGCCACCATGCATAATTTTTCATACAAGTCACTCTTGATTCATTGCACATCCCGGTACACCGCCGGAGCCATTCATATAGAGTCATACTTTGCTCTAGTTTCGAGTTGTAATATCAATAAAAGTGTGATGATCATCATTATTAGAGCATTGTCCAAAATAAAAAAGAAGAATAAAAGGCCAAAGAAAAAAAAGAAAGGCCCAAAAAAAGAAAAAAAGAAAAAAAGAGAAAAAAGAAAAAGAAAAGAAGGGACAATGCTACTATCTTTTTCAACACTTGTGCTTCAAAGTAGCACAATGGTCTTCATGATAGAGAGTCTCTTGTTTAGTCACTTTCATATACTAGTGGAAATTTTCATTATAGAACTTGGCTTGTATATTCCAACGATGGGCTTCCTCAAATGCCCTAGGTCTTCGTGGGCAAGCAAGTTGGATGCACACCCACTTAGTTTCTTTTGTTGAGCTTCCATACATTTATAGCTCTAGTGCATCTGTTGCATGGCAATCCCTAGTCACTCACATTGATATCTATTAATGGGCATCTCCATAGGCCATTGATATGCCTAGTTGATGCCAGACCATCTTCCTCTTTTGTCTTCTCCACAACAACCACTCTATTCCACCTATTGTGCTATATCCATGGCTCACGCTCATGTATTGCGTGAAAGTTGAAATAGTTTGAAAAAATTAAAGTATGAAACAATTGCTTGGCTGAAACCGGGGTTGTGCTTGATTTGAGTATTTTGTGTGACGAAGATGGAGCATAGCCAAACTATATGAACATTCATGCCACAATAAAGAAAATTACATTGATAATTATGTTAGGTAGCATTCCACATCAAAAATTCTGTTTTTATCATTTACCTACTCGAGGACGAGCAGGAACTAAGCTTGGGGATGATTGATATGTCTCCAACGTATCTATAATTTTTGATTGTTCCATCCTATTATATTATCCATCTAGGATGTTTTATATTCATTTATATGCTATTTTATATGATTTTCGGGACTAACCTATTAACCTAGAGCCGAGTGCCAGTTTCTATTTTTCCTTGTTTTTGAGTATCGCAGAAAAGGAATACCAAACGAAGCCCAATTGACCTGGAACTCAACGGATGATGTTTTTGGACCAGAAGAAGCCTAAGGAGTACCAGAGATGGACCAGGGGAGTCCCAGGCTGCCCACAAGGGTGGGGCGTGCCCACCCCCCATGGGCGCGCCCCCCTATCTCGTGGACAGCCCGGGGACCCCTCTTACTTGTACCTGACTCCAACACCTCTCATATATACATAAACCTCCAAAAAATAACTTAGATCGGGAGTTCAACCGCCGCAAGCCTCTATGGCCACCGAAAACCAATCTAGACCCGTTCTGGCACCCTGCCGGAGGGGGGGAATCCCTCTCCGGTGGCTATGTTCATCATCCCGATGCTCTCCATGACGAGGGGGGAGTAGTTCATCCTCGGGGTTGAGGGTATGTACCAGTAGCTATGTGTTTTATCTCTCTCTCTCTCTCTCTCTCTCTCTCTCTCTCTCTCTCTCTCTCTCTCTCTCTCTTTCTCTCTCTCTCTCGTGTTCTTGAGATGGCACGGTCATGATGTATCACGAGCTTTGCTACTATAGTTGGATCTTATGTTGTTTCTCCCCCTCTACTCTCTTCTAATGGATAGAGTTTTTCCTTTGAAGTTATCTTACCGGATTGAGTCTTTAAGGATTTGAGAACACTTGATGTATGTCTTGCGTGGGGTACCCGTGGTGACAATGGGGTATTCTATCGATTCACTTGATGTATGTTTTGGTGATCATCTTGCGGGTTCCGTGACCTTGGGAATCTATGCATATGGGTTGGCACACGTTTTCGTCTTGACTCTCCGGTAGAAACTTTGGGGAACTCTTTGAAGTTATTTGTGTTGGTTGAATAGATGAATCTGAGATTGTGTGATGCATATCATATAATCATGCCCACGGATACTTGAGGTGACAATGGAGTATCTAGGTGACATTACGGTTTTGGTTAATGTGTGTCTAAAGCTGTTATTCTAGTACGAACTCTATGATAGATCGAACGGAAAGAATAGCTTCGTGTTATTTTACTACGGACTCTTGAATAGATCGATTAGAAAGAATAACTTTGAGGTGGTTTCGTACCCTACAATAATCTCTTCGTTTGTTCTCCGCTATTAGTGACTTAGGAGTGACTCTTTGTTGCATGTTGACGGATAGTCATATGATCCAGTTATGTTATTATTGTTGAGAGAACTTGCACTAGTGAAAGTATGAACCCTACGCCTTGTTTCCTAGCATTGCAATACCGTTTACTCTCACTTTTATCATTAGGTACCTTGCTGTTTTTATATATTTGGATTACAAAAACCTATATCTACCATCCATATTTCACTTGTATCACCATCTCTTCGCCGAACTAGTGCACCTATACAATTTACCATTGAATTGGGTGTGTTGGGGACCCAAGAGACTCTTTGTTATTTGGTTGCAGGGTTGTTTGAGAGGGACCATCTTCATCCTACGCCTCCATGTCGAACCCAACGAGGAGCAGACGGAAATGATAGGCAGTTTTCAGTAAGGTATTTTCTGCCAGCACTGAAATTATCGGTAACATATAGTTTTGTGATAAGGTAATTGGTAACAAGTAACTAATAGTAAAAGTAAATAAGGTGCAGCAAGATGGCCCAATCCTTTTTGTAGCAAAGGACAAGACTGGACAAACTCTTATATGAAGGAAAGCGCTCCCGAGGACACATGGGAATTATCATCAAGCTAGTTTTCATCATGTTCATATGATTCGCGTTTGTTACTTTGATAACTTGGTATGTGGGTGGACCGGTGCTTGGGTGCTGCCCTTACTTGGACAAGCATCCCACTTATGATTAACCTCTATTGCAAGCATCCGCAACTACAAAAGCAGTATTAAGGTAAACCTAACCATAGTAGGAAACATATGGATCCAAATCAGCCCCTTACGAAGCAACACATAAACTAGGGTTTAAGCTTCTGTCACTCTAGCAACCCATCAGCTACTTATTACTTCCCAATGCCTCCCTCTAGGCCCAAACAATGGCGAAGTGTCATGTATTCGACGTTCACATGACACCACTAGAGGGGAGACAACATACATCTCATCAAAATATCAAACGAATACCAAATTCACATGACTACTTATAGCAAGACTTCTCCCATGTCCTTAGGAACAAACGTAACTACTCACAAATTGTATTCATGTTCATAATCAGAGGGGTATTAATATGCATAATGGATCTGAACATATGATCTTCCACCAAGTAAACCAACTAGCATCAACTACAAGGAGTAATCAACACTACTAGCAACCTACAGGTACCAATCTGAGGTTTTGATACAAAGATTGCATACAAGAGATGAACTAGGGTTTCAGAGGAGATGGTGCTGGTGAAGATGTTGATAAAGATAACCCTCCCCAAGATGGAAGAGTTGTTGGTGATGACGGCGGTGATGATTTCCACCTCCCGGAGGGAAGTTTCCTCGGCAGAACAGCTCCGCCAGAGCCCTAGATTGGTTCCGCCCAGGTTCCGCCTCGAGACGGCGGCGCTTCGTCCCGAAAGCCTTCTTATGATTTTTTTCCAGGTGAAAACACCTCATATAGTAGAAGATGGGCAACGGGGGGCTGGATGCCAGGTGGCCCACAAGGCCGGGGGCGCGCCCAGGGGGGGCGCCCCCCCACCCTCATGGACAGTGGGTGCCCCCCCTCTCGTACCTCTTTCACCAGATATTTTTTATATTTTCTGAAATGGAGTTTTGTGGAGTTTCAGGGCTTTTTGAGTTGTGCAGAATAGGTCTCCAATGTTTGCTCCTTTTCCAGCCCAGAATTCCAGCTGCCGGCATTCTCCCTCTTCATGTAAACCTTGTAAAATAAGAAAGAAAAGGCTTAAGTATTGTGACGTAATATGCAATAACAGCCCATAGTGCAATAACTATAAACATAAAAGCATGATGCAAAATGGACGTATCAACTCCCCCAAGCTTAGACCTCGCTTGTCCTCAAGCAAAAGCCGATATCGAAAAATATGTCCACATGTTTAGACATAGAGGTGTCGATAAAATAAAATACGGACATGAAGCCATCATGATCAATCTTATAACAACAACATATATATATTGTTATATGACTCTTATGCTAAAGTAACAATCTATTCACGATGTCCTGTATGAATTAGAAACTTCATTGAAAACTAACAAACTATGATCTCGGTCACTGAAGCAATTGCAATTTATCGTAACATCGGAAAGAGTAAAAATAAGAGCTTTTTAGCAAGTCCACATACTCAACTATCATTTAGTCATTCACAATTGCTCACACTCGCGCAATACTTATGGGTATGGAGTTTTAGTCGGACATAGAGAAAGATAGGGGCTTATAGTGTTGCGTCCCAACCTTTTACCTCAAGGGTAATGTCAACAATAATAGATCATGATAGCTTACATCCAATTGGGCATATATGTCAGAATCTTTCCAACACAATGTGCTTGCCGAAAGGATAAAATGTAAAAAGGAAATGTGAAGATCACCATGACTCTTATAAGGTAAGAACAATAGATAGGCCCTTCGCAGAGGGAAGCAGAGGTTGTCATGTGCTTTTATGGTTGGATGTATAAAATCTTAGCACAAAAGAACGTCACTTTATATTGACACTTATGATATGGACCTTTATTATGCAGTTTGTTGCTTTAATTGCTTCCATATCACAAGATCATATAAAGTTTATTTTCTCTACACTAATAGATCATACATATTTTAGAGAGTTACAACAATGAAAACTTACTTGAAGGATCTTTCTCAATCCATAGGTAGGTATGGTGGACTCTCATGGCAAGACTGGGTTTAAGGATGTATGGAAGCACAAGTAGCATCTATACTTGGTGCAAGAAGTTTTGGCTAGCACGAGGGGGAAAGGCAAGCTCAACATGTTGGATGATCCATGAAAATATACTTTATTTTGGATATAAGAAGACATAACCCATTATGTTGTCTTCCTTGTCCAACATCAACTCTTTTAGCACGTCATATTTTAATGAGTGCTCACAATCATAAAAGATGTCCTAGATAGTATATTTATATGTGAAAACCTCTCGTTCTTTATTACTTCCCATTAATTGCAACGATGACCAAAACTTTGTTTGTCAACTCTCAACAACTTTTATTCATCATACTCTTTATATGTGAAGTCATTACTTTCAATAACATCAATATGATCTCTTGGTAGTTTTTATATTTTCTTTTATTCTCTCATGATCATAGCGAGAAAATCAAGCCCTTCACTCAAAACTAATCTTTATTATATATAAAGCTCACAGACAGGATTACAAAGATAAGGATCATAAAGCAAGGCTCACGACTAGATCATACTAAACTTTATTCTACTAAATCAAGATATTACCAAAAGGATCGAACTCTGAAAAGCAGTAAAGATAGGAGTGTGATGGTGATACGATACCGGGGCACCTCCCCCAAGCTTGGCAGTTGCCAAGGGGAGTGCTCGTACCCATGTGATTATGCCTCTTTCTTCGGAGGTGGTGACATGATATTCTTGGCGATGATACCCCTCAGGATACGATTCTCCTCCTAGAGCTTGTTAACTTACTGATTGAGGTCCATAATTTCCTTGCGGAGTTTGCCCGTGACGGCTAAAGCTCCTTTCACCCAAGGATGTTGCATAGGTGCGGGAGAACAAGTAACACTCTTTTTCATATTTTCATAAGAAAGAAACCTGACATTGGTAGGGATGACTTAGTTTAGAATAGCTGAGCTCTGTAGTTCCCCCATCGTGAATCCAGCTCGAAACCGAGAAGTAACTTCTTGATCTTCCCCCATGGCATCTATCCTTTTCAAGTCACCCTCCATCTCTTCCTCTGTTGATGGCCCAAAGTGGTCAGCATCGTTGTTTGTTCCTGGGCGAAGTTTTGGATGAGACACCCGACTCTCTCCAACTGACTCCTGAGAAGACATCTTGCTCTAATCTGCGACAGAAACAACTCGAAACAAGAGCAGAGAATTTTGGCGTGGTGCGGTGGTCAAAACCTTCGGGAGGATATATAATGAATTTTTACCGAACAAAAGAAGTAACGTGCAAGAAAACAGAATCCGGGAGGCACACAAGGTGCCCACGAGGTAGGGGGCGCGCCGAGGGGTAGGGCGCGCCCTCCACCCACGTGCACGCCTGGTGTCCTTTTTCGGATTGCCTCTTATTTTTCTAATTTTCTATATAGTCCAAAACTGAGAAAAATTGCCATTAGAAAGATTTTGGAGTCAGATTACTTACCATACCACATACCTCTTCCTTTTCAGAGTCTGAATCGTTCTGGAAAGTTTCCCTTATGTATTCCTCCGGGGTTACGGTTTCAATAACATTGGTTTCAACATTTATAGGATTATCTGAGATATAATGTTTGATTCTTTGGACGTCCACCACCTTCGGATTTGTGCCTTCAAAGTTGTTGATTTTTATGGCATCGGAATGATAGACCTCCTCGATAACGTAAGGACCTTCCCATTTAGAGAGAAGTTTTCCTGCAAAAAATCTTAAACGAGAGTTGTATAGCAAGACATAATCACCTATGTTAAACTCACATTTTTGTATCCTTTTGTCATGCCATCTTTTAACTTTTTCTTTAAACAGTTTGGCATTTTCATAGGCCTGGGTTCTCCATTCATCAAGATAGCTAATGTCAAATAACCTCTTCTTACCGGCAAGTTTGAAATCATAATTGAGCTCTTTAATAGCCCAATATGCCTTATGTTCTAGGTCAAGAGGTAAGTGACATGCTTTCCCATAAACCATTTTATACTGAGACATACCCATAGGATTTTTGTATGCAGTTCTATAGGCCCATAATGCATCATCAAGTTTTTTGGACCAATTCTTTCTAGACCTATTAACAGTCTTTTGGAAAATTAATTACAGCTCTCTGTTACTTAGTTCTACTTGACCACTAGATTGTGGGTGGTATGGGGATGCAATTCGAGCATTCATGTCATACTTAGCAAAGCATCTTACGGAAATCACCATGAATAAAATGCGAACCACCATTGGTCGTTAGGTATCTAGGGACTCCAAACCTCGGAAAAATAACTTCTCTCAACATCTTAATGGAGGTGTTGTGATCAGCACTACTAGATGGAATAGCTTCTACCCACTTAGTAATGTAATCAACAGCACTAAAATATGTGTATACCCATTAGAGGAAGGAAACAGTCTCATATAATCAAAACCCCAGACATCAAATGGTTCAATAACAAGTGAATATTTCATAGGAATTTCTTGACGTCTACTGATATTACCGATTCTTTGGCATTCATCACAAGATAAGAAAAACTTACGGGCATCCTTGAAGAGAGTGGGTCAATAAAAACCAGATTGCAGTACCTTATGTGCAGTTCTATCTACAGCATGGTGTCCTCCATAAGCTTTGGAGTGACACTTGCGTAGGATCTGTTCCTGTTCATGCTCAGGTACACAACGTCTAATAATACCATCTACTCCTTTATAAAGGTCTGGGTCATCCCAGAAATAATGTCTTAAATCATAAATGAACTTTTTCTTTTGCTGGTATGTCGAACTAGGTGGTATAAATTTAGCGACAATGTAATTAGCATAATCAGCGTACCATGGAGCAGTATGAGGAGCATTTATGATAGCTAATTGTTCATCAGGAAAGCTCATCAATAGGTAGTGGGTCATCAAGAATATTCTCTAACCTAGACAAGTTGTCTGCAACGGGGTTCTCATCTCCCTTTCTATCAGTAATATGCAAATCAAATTCTTGTAGCAGGAGAACCCATCTAATAAGTCTAGGTTTAGCATCTTTCTTTTCCATAAGGTATTTGATAGCAGCATGATCAATGTGAATAGTTACTTTAGAATCAACAATATAAGGTCTAAACTTATCACAAGCAAATACGACTGCTAAAAATTCTTTCTCAGTAGTAGCATAATTTATCTGGGCACTGTCTAGAGTTTTACTAGCATACTGGATAACATTCAACTTCTTATCAACTCTTTGTCCTAGAACAACACCTACAGCATAATCACTAGCATCTCACATAATCTCAAAGGGTAAATTCCAGTTAGGAGGCTGGACAATAGGTGCAGAGATCAATGCTTTCTTAAGTACTTCAAATGCTTCTACACAATCATCATAAAAAACAAAAGGAACATCTTTTTGTAAGAGATTAGTCAGAGGCCTAGAGAGTTTGGAGAAGTCCTTAATGAACCTCCTATAAAACCCGGCATGACCAAGGAAACTTCTTATACCTTTGATGTCCTTGGGACACGGCATCTTTTCAATAGCATCAACTTTAGCTTATCAACTTCAATACCTCTTTCGGAAATTTTATGCCCCAAGACAATACCTTCATTAACCATAAAGTGGCACTTTTCCCAATTCAAGACAAGATTAGTTTCTTCACATCTCTGCAAAGCTCGATCAAGGTTGCTCAAGCAATCATCAAAAGAAGTTCCATAAACGGAAAAATCATCCATGAAAACCTCAACAATCTTTTCACAAAAATTAGAGAATATAACCATCATGCATCTTTGAAAGGTAGTAGGTGCATTACATAAACCAAAAGGCATAAATCAACAATATATCTTCTTTTCATCGAGATAAACATACTTAAGAGTATCAGGTAATGGTTTGAGTTCAAACACGGGATCACCCTTGGGTGGAGGAAGATCCACTAGAATTTCAACAGGCAAGTTGTGTTTCAATAAGGGTCCCTGTTTAAAGAATATTGCATCTATTTCCCTTCTCTCATTCATATACATATCATTTTCATGGTCTAGCAGATATTGTTCTAAGGGATCGTTAGGAGGTACAACAATAGAAGCAAGACCAATAATTTCATCCTTACTAGGCAATTCTTTATCATGGGGTTGTCTACGAAATTTAGCAAAGTTAAAATCATGAGACATATCCCCTAATCCAACAGTAACAATATCCTTTTCGTAGTATATTTTAGCATTAATAGTGTTCAAGAAGGGTCTACCAAATATAATGGGGCAAAAATCGTCTTGTGGGGAACCAAGAACAAGAAAATCAGCAGGGTATTTAACTTTCCTACACAAGGCTTCGACATCCCTAACAATCCCTATTGGTGAAATAGTGTCTCTATTGGCAAGCTTAATAGTAACATCAATACCTTCTAGCTCAGCAGGTGCAATATCGTGCATAATTTCTTCATATAAGGATAGGGGTTACACGACCTATCCTACCGTAGAGGTCACAACTGGCATATCCGAGTAGCGAATAATGCCTAAGCGGCGGAATGCTCGGTCGCATATTCCGGCTCTTCTGGGTCTTCCTCCTTGTCTTTATCTGTCTTTGCCCCCTTGTCACTTGAGGGTGTGGGGGAGTGGAGGAGTTGGATACGACGGTGCTTCGTCGGTGGTGCAGGGAAAAGCTTGCGATATTCCCTTGCCGTCATCCGGCGTCGCCGAGGTGGTTCTTCATTCTTGGAAGATACATCCTCGGAGGGCCTTCCGCCTCGATATGCGATAGCGGACTGTCCAGAAGGTGCTCCTTCCTTCTTGATCCTATTTGTCTTCTCTTGAGCTCGACGAAGAAGTGCCTTGGTCTTGTGAAGTTCTTCTCGAAGCTTCATTGATTCCGAGGCCAAGTCTTGTGCCAAGCTGTCGGCATATAGACTAAAGTAGGTCTGGAACCGAAGCGAGAGTCCTTCCTTCAGTGGAGGGGCTAGTGCGCTGCTTTCTTCTTCACCTTCCTTCCGGTAAGGTAAGAAGCGAGTTGTCATCTTGGCTGCCATCTCTGGAAGAAACTCGCGGAGACGGGTTAGTGCCTTGAGTGCAGCAGCCTCGACAGCGAGAGGTAGTGTTGCCATCTGGGGTCCCTCGAAGAACCAACTTGTGGGAGGATCGTTTGCCTTCACGATCACTTCCACATGGTATTCCACCTCAGTGTCGCTAACCCAATGCTCAAGGTAGGTGAGGATGGCCGCTCGGTGGAACTGACACTCCTGGAGGCTATCCTCGTGAAGCAAGGGAAACCCAGTGGTCAGGCGCTCTTCGGGTACAGCGGCCATCTACAAGGTGGAATAGGAGGGGTTAATAAGCTGATGAAATCTCAGGTTTAGAAAAGAAGAGAGGTTCAGAAGGTTTTTGATAAGGGGGTCTCATCTAACTAACGCCCATGCTAACTAAGGCTTCCTACAGTCAGGATGGCTCTGATACCAGCTCTATGGGGACCCCGACTTAGAAGTCGAGATCACCGAATGCACGTGTACAGTGATCCCAGAGATCAATGCTCACTGAACACACAGAAGCTGAATAACAAGAGTCTTACATCCATACATATCGTCTTACACAAATTATGGCCATTATGGCCAAGTCTTACATAGATAAAGCCTCACGGGCTGAATAGCAAATAACTCAAATAGCGGAAGTCTTCGATAATAGGTAGAACCCATGCCATCTGCCTTAACCCTACAGGCATTCTGACTGGGATAGCGTCCTAGTTCGCATGTTCGTCTCCAAAGAACTCTTCATCATATTCCTGTTCCTCCATGCCTGGCCAATTAAATAACCAGTGGCAAGCCAATGAGTACTTTGAATGTACTCGCAAGCAACCCATGATGTGGTTCAAAGTAACAGTGCAATTTGAACAATAATGAGCAATCTAGCAAGGGCTAGAATAAATATTCTACCATCAAGTTTATGCATCAATAAACTCGCGTAACCTCGAAGACAGGTTACCGATATCAACATGAATATGATTCGACACATCGAGTCAAGTCACCACCTTGACTCATCACACACGTACTTTCTCCGATGAAGTAAAATTCTGGACATAGTTTAAGTAGCACCACCCAACTGTCCATGACCGTGGACACGGCTATTCGAATAGTTTTACACTCTGCAGAGGTTGCGCACTTTACCCACAAGATCCGGGGAACTTCCGTGTCATCCACGACCCGCGGTACCTCAAGTACCCGGGGTAAGCACCCGGTCATTATCTTTCCTTAGACGACACTAACGTAGAGTCCACTCGTTGGTACACGGCCCTCGAGTACAAACAATTGATCACGGGACTTGCCCTAATTTCAATGTCACGCGTACCCGAAGGGACCAACGATGTGTCCGGTGCCCTGTAAAAACAGTCATGGCCGTCTATCCAAGCACGACCCCGTCCCGGGAAAGACCTCAAGTCTTCCCGTCACTAGTAATGCGGGCACCATGCTAGTATGGACCTAAGTAATTAATAAAGCCCCGTCCCATAAGGGGTAGTTCGGTTGCACATGTTTGGTTGGGACGGTAGTCACACATAAATCTAATCCATTATTTCACCCATGCACAAGATTTACCGGCACATCACTTCTTCCTCAAGTGATGACCTAACTCAGCATCACCCTCGGGCATTAGGGGCACCCGATGGGTTCATGCAAGGATTTCAACCACGAGGGTTCAAATCACACGTGCATCATTTAGCATCAAGGCTAACTATTAGCATGTCATCTAGCACATAGCAAGATCATGAGCAAGCATGCATCATGTGGTGGTTCATCTAGGTCACCACCGTAAGTCTACCATCATGCATCGGAAACAAACGGGTTCCGAAGAACAAGTGTATCATGGTCAAAGGGCTACTTGCCTGGATTGGCTTGGTCTTCAAAGTCTTCAAATCCTTCTCCTTCTCCTTCTTCAGCAACTTCGTCAAATACGGTATCTATACGTCGCATAATAACAACGGGAAAATAAGACCACAAATAAAACAGAAAAATCAAAGTGCTCAGAAAAATGTCAACTTATTTTTGTTAAATACTAGAGGGAAATCTAAGATGGGGAAAATTCTTAGTTGGAGTTTTGGAGTAACAGAATGGAATCTAATGATTTTTAGAACAGGAGTTTGATTGCTCAAATTTGAATTTAAATTTGAACAGAATAGAAAAGTTTCATGGATGTGTGTGAAAGTGACACCATTAAATAGGTTGGAATATTACAAGAATTTAGGAGTTGGAATTATTTCATTTGGACCAATATTCTTTTCTGTAAAAATGTTTGAAATAATTACAGAAAAGAAAAAGGAGAAAAAGCCCTGTGCAACTGGGCCAGAGGGGCCACAGTGCACGGCCCAGGGCATCCAGCCCGGCCGCACGGGCGCCAGCGGGCGCACGTCAGGTTTTCAAACCTGACGGGCGGGGCCCGGCGGTCAGCGGCTGTGAGGGGAGGGAGAGAGGGGTGAGGATGACAGGCGGGGCCCGCCTGTCATCTCCAACCTCACGGCCACGGCGACGGCGAGCTCACCAGCGTTGATTCCAGCCAGGGCGACGGCAACGGAAGGGCAGGAACGGACTCAGCCTCGAGTTGCGGAGGCAGTGGTGGTGGTGCGGCACGCCGGGGAGGTCGGGTTAGCCGGCGGCGAGGTGGGACGGCGGAGGGTCGTCGGGAAGTCGTCGCTCCGGCCGTTTCCAACTGCTACAGAGAGGGGAAAGCGAGGGGAAAGCATCAGTGACGCATGGTGGTTCTAGATCGAGCAGAAAGAGGGGCGGAGGAGGCCCGTACTGCGAGATCACCGGCGGCCCGACGCGGCGGAGCTCCGGTCGATCCCGAGCACTGGGGCTCTCTGGGGAAGAACGGATGGTGCTGGAGTGATGCTGGGGATGAGGAGAAGCTGCTGGTGCTGAGAGGAGGGCTTGGGGGGGTCCTATTTATAGGGGAACGGCGGGGTCCCGTGGACCGGTGCGCCGGCGAGCTCCTGCTCGATGCTACAGCGCACGAGAGGCGACGGGAGTGAGTCTACGGTGTTGCTGGACGAGTCCTACGTCCATTAGAGGAGAGAGGAGGAGCGGGGAGGCTTCCAGACCGTGCGCGCGTGCGAGCCCAAGGAGTGGACGCTGCGGGCGGCCAGCGCGCGTGTGACGACGGCCACTGGAGGGCGGAGGAGGAGGGGGACAACGCCGGGGTGGTTGCGGACGTCGAGGGGCATCGACTGGTGCGAGGGGAGAGCCCGAGGCTGTCGAGGGCAGACGATTGGCCGAAGCTACAGTGCGTGGGCGCACTGTAGCGCGCTCTGGAGTGCCCTTATCGCATGCCACGGCATGCCATTGGGCCTCTGGACGCGTCCACCGTGTCTGGGGGGTCCAGGGTGATGCAAGCACTACGGTTGAAGCCTTGGATGCTTTGGAGATGCTGTGAGAGAGAAGAGAGGCTGGTGACTTGGTAGAAAATGGATGTCCAGCAGGGTGAACTAGGGTTTTTACCCCTCAATCATGGAGATGGGGACTTGGGGAAGTTACTGGAGGTAGCTAGTAACTAGATGAACGTGTGGTAGAAAGTTGAGGCCAAGGAAAAAGGTAAAAGTGGTCAAGAAGAGGGTTTTAGTAATTCTGCAGAAGGTGTTTGATCAGTGTTTAGTCAAGCAAATGATCTCCACTTGCCATTACACTTAACAGGATTGAATGACATGTGAAAATAGGGTGCTTCACCAAATTTGGGCTCATTTGGAGAAACTAGCCAATGTAACTTTGGTGAACCCTAGAAATCAACAGAAATGGCTTCATCTTGATTGAGTCAAGCTAATCATCTCCCCTTGATGCACCACTTGGTGTAGTTTCATCATTTGGGGTATTGATCATGCCCACAAAGTTTGAAGCTCTAGGTAAAAAGTTGGTAATGTAAGGTTGTTCAAATTTGCATTTGAACAGAAAGGGTTTTGGGGTGTTCTCATCAACTTGCTCTATTCCAAATCTTGTGCCATTTGGTCTAGATGCCTTATTAGGCATTTCTAGCATGTGCACAAAATTTGAGAGCATTTGGACAAGTTTGGCAATGTAAAGTTGCTCAAACTTCAAATATGGACAGAATGGTTATGGAGGGTTTAGATGATGTTTTCTTGCTTCCCAAGGCATGGGACTTGGCAAGATTATCTGATATGTCATATATGACATGATAGAATTTCCCTGGAATTTTTGGAGAATATTTCCTTTGTAAATATTTCAAAAGCTTGAAATATCCAGAAAGGGTTTTAGAGGGATTAGCCCGTTATTTTGGACATGACCAAGTATTGAAACTCTTATATATGGACAATATATGTCCTATTAGTCTCCCTGAATGTTGGCAAATATTTTTGAAATAGTAAAATAATTTTTTCCCTATTAAAGACCATTTCTGGCATTAAGAAAAAGCTTTTAAATAAAATAGAAAAATAACTTTTAAAATTTAACTTTTGTGGTTTCTGGGAGTCCTATGACTACTAGGTCTCAAATATACTTTTTGAAATAATTTTCTCACCCTAAATCAAGTACTTGCAGTGCAAATCTCAGTTCAGGGGTTTTTGGAAAACTAAATTTATAAAATACATTTGGCCAAATTAATTTTGTAAGAAAATATCATACTGTTATATAACACTTGGCATGATCATTGGGCAGAAGTTTTGGGTATGGAGATGAATTCTACAAGAGGTAATAGTTGACTTTATTGAGCACATGAAAAAGCACATGAAGAAAAACTCAACTCCAAATAAAAGCCAAATGATGCTAAAAAAAATTGCTGGTCCAATTTTTCATGCTTCATTGATGCAAATAACATGTTACAAAATGCTGGGTGTGACACAATGGTATCAGTAATTTCTATAAAATAAAACCACCACCGTTCTCTAAAAAATATAAGTGAAGTACTATAGCAAAATTATCTAGCTCAAAAGATATAAGTCAAGCACATAGAGTATTGTAATAAATTCCGATTCATGTGTGTCTCTCCGCAAATGTGTGTACATCAAGGATGATTGTGGTAAACTAAAAATCAGAGACTCAAATCATACAAGACGCTCGAAGCAAAACACATATCATGTGGTGAATAAAAATATAGCCTCAAGTAAAGTTACCGATGGACCAAGACGAAAGAGGGGATGCCTTCCGGGGCATCCCCAACCTTAGTCTTTTGGTTGTCCTTGAATTTTACCTTGGGGTGCCTTGGGAATCCCCAAGCTTAGGCTCTTGCCACTCCTTATTCCAAAATCGATCAAATCTTTACCCAAAAACTTGAAAACTTCACAACAGAAAACTCAACAAAAAATCTCATGAGCTCCGTTAGTATAAGAAAACAAACCACCACTTTAAGGTACTGTAATGAACTCATTATTTATTTATATTGGTGTTAAACCTACTATATTCCAACTTCTCTATGGTTCATACCCCCCGATACTAGCCATAGATTCATCAAAATAAGCAAATAACAAACGCAAAATAGAATCCGTCAAAAACAAGAACATTCTCTAGTAATCTGTAACTTTCGAATACTTATGTAACTCAAAAAGTTCTTAAATAAATTGGTTGACGTGAGGAATTCTTCTATTAATCATATGCAAAAAGAATCAACTTAAAAGCACTCTTTAGTAAAAAAAATGGCAGCTAATCTCGTGAGCGTAAAAGTTTTTGTTTTCATACAGCAAGATCGCAAAGACTTCACCCAAGTCTTCCCAAAGGTTCTACTTGGCAAAAACACTAATTAAAACACAAAACCATATCTAACCAGAGGCTAGATGAATTATTTATTACTAAATAGGAACAAAAAGCAAAGAACAAAGATAAAATTGGGTTGCCTCCCAACAAGCGCTATCGTTTAACGCCCCTAGCTAGGCATAAAAACAAGAATAGATCTAGGTATTATCATCTTTGGCATGCAATCCATAAGTGGCTCTCATAATAGATTCATAAGTTAATTTGATTTTCTTTCTAGGAAAGTGTTCCATGCCTTTCCTTAACAGAAATTGGAATCTAATATTTCCTTCTTTCATATCAATAATTGCACCAATAGTTCTAACGAAAGGTCTACCAAGAATAATAGGACATGTAGGATTGCAATCTATATCAAGAACAATGAAATCTACGGGCACATAATTCCTATTTGCAAAAATAAGAACATCTTTAATCCTTCCCATAGGTTTCTTAATGGTAGAATCTGCAACATGCAAATTTAAAGAACAATCATCAAGTTCATGGAAACCTAACACATCACAGAAAGTTTTTAGAATCGTGGAAACACTAGCACCCAAATCACACAAAGCATAGCATTCATGATCTTTAATCATAATTTTCGTAGTAGGTTCCCACTCATCATAATGTTTTCTAGGGATAGAAGCTTCCAATTCAAGTTTTTCTTTATAAGATTGCATTAAAGCATCAACGATGTGTAAGCTTTATTTTGACTATAAGCATGAGGAGAATTTAACACGGACTGCAACAAGGAATTACAATCTATCAAAAAGCAATTATCATAATTAAATTCCTTGAAATCCAAAATAGTGGGTTAATTGCTATGTAAAGTTTTGACATCTTCAATCCCACTTTTACCAATTTTTGCATCAAGATCTAAAAACTCCGAATCACTTGGACGCCTTTTAACTAAAGTTGACTCATCTCTAGTCCCATCTTTATCGATATTCATATTGGAAAACAAAGATTTAATAGGATACACATCAATCACTTTTAGATCTTCATCTTTATTATCACGAAAACTAGAAGAACACACTTTCATAAAGCAATCTCTTTTAGCATGCATCCTAGCAGTTCTTTCTTTGGACTCATCAATGGAAATTCTCATGGCTTTGAGAGACTCATTGATATCATGCTTAGGTGGAATAGATCTAAGTTTCAAAAAATCAACATCAAGAGAAATTCTATCCATGTTCCTAGCCAACTCATCAATCTTAAGCAAATTTTCTTCAAGCAAAGCATTGAAATTCTTTTGCGAATTTATAAATTCTTTAACACTAGTCTCAAAATCAGAGGGCATCTTATGAAAATTTCCATAAGAGTTGTTGTAGGAATTAGCATAATTATTAGATGAATTATTAGGGAACGGCCTAGAATTAAAGTTCCTCTATACGCGTTGTTACCAAAATTGTTCCTACCAACAATATTCACATGTAAAGATTCATTATTATTCTCAATCAAAGTGGACAAAGGCATATCATTAGGATCAGAAGAAACACTCTTATTAGCAAACAATTTCACTAGTTCTTCCATCTTTCTACTCAAAACATTAATCTCTTAATTGCATGAACCTTTTTACTAGTGGATCTTGCGGTGTGCCATTGATAATAATTAACCATAATATTATCTAGGATTTTAGTAGCTTCTCCTAAAGTGATTTCCATGAAAGTGACCCCCGCAGCCGTATCAAAAAGATTTCTAGAAGCAAAATTCAATCCAGCATAATTTTTTTGTATAATCATCCATGAATTCAAACCATGTGTAGGGCAATTACGTATCATTAATTTCATCCTCTCCCAAGCATGTGCAACATGCTCATGATCAAGTTGCTTAAAATTCATAATATCGTTTCTAAGAGAGATGATCTTAGCGGGAGGAAAATACTAAGAGATAGAAGCATCTTTGCACTTATTCCATGAATCAAAACTATTTTTAGGCAAAGAAGAGAACCAAGTTTTAGCACGATCTCTAAGTGAAAACGGAAATAGCTTTAATTTAACAA
The DNA here is from genome assembly GCA_902687465.1 of Secale cereale. Classification (NCBI taxonomy): domain Eukaryota; kingdom Viridiplantae; phylum Streptophyta; class Magnoliopsida; order Poales; family Poaceae; genus Secale; species Secale cereale. The sequence continues at coordinate 219,223,564 of LR738714.1, forward strand.
TATCATTATCCACGTCTATCTTCTTTTGCATATCGCACAAATCAACAAAGTTGTTTAGATGGGTAGTGGCATCTTCACTAGGAAGGCCAGAAAATTGATCTTTCATGACAAGATTCAATAGAGTAGCATTAATTTCACAAGATTCAACATTGGTAATAGGATCAATCGGAGTGCTAATAAAATCATTTTTGTTGGTATTGGAAAAGTCACACAATTTAGTATTGTCTTGAGCCATTGTGACAAACAATAAATCCAACACACAAGCAAACAACAACTAAGCGGAAAGAGGCAAATAGCAAAGGGCAAATAAAACGGCAAAGGTGAAGTGGGGGAGAGGAAAACGAGAGGCAAATGGTAAATAATGTAATGCGAGGGATAAGAGTTTGTGATGGGTACTTGGTATGTCTTGACTTGTGCGTAGATCTCCCCGGCAACGGCGCCAGAAATCCTTCTTGCTACCTCTTGAGCATGCGTTGGTTTTCCCTTGAAGAGGAAAGGGTGATGCAGCAAAGTAGCGTAAGTATATCCCTCAATTTTTGAGAACCAAGGTATCAATCCAGTAGGAGACTACACGCAAATCCCTAGTACCTGCAAAAACATATAAGAACCTTGCAACCAAAGCGATAAAGGGGTTGTCAATCCCTTCACGGCCACTTGCAACAGTGATATCTGAAAGAGATAATAAGATAAATATTTTTCTTATTTTTGTTGTATAGATTGAAAAGTAAAGACTGCAAAATAAACTACGATAAAATAGCTAGTTGACGGGAGATTAATATGATGGAAAATAGACCCGGGGGCCATAGGTTTCACTAGTGGCTTCTCTCAACATAGCATATTTTACAGTGAGTGAACAAATTAATGTCGAGCAATTGTTAGAAAAGCGCATAGTTATGAGAATATCTAGGCATGATCATGTATATAGGCAGCATGTCCGTGACAAGTAGACTGAAACGATTCTGCATCTACTACTATTACTCCACACATCGACCGATATCTAGCATGCATCTAGAGTATTAAGTTCATAAGAACAGAGTAACACATTAAGCAAGATGACATGATGTAGAGGGATAAACTCAAGCAATATGATATAAACCCCATCTTTTTATCCTCGATGGCAACAATACAATATGTGCCTTGCTACCCCTGCTGTCACTGGGAAAGGACACCGCAAGATTGAACCCAAAGCTAAGCACTTCTCCCATTGCAAGAAAGATCAATCTAGTAGGCCAAACTAAACCGATAATTCGAAGAGACTTGCAATGATATTAAATCATGCATATAAGAATTCCGAGAAGAACCAATGATTATTCATAGATAATCTTGATCATGAACCCACAATTCATCGGATATCGACAAACACACCGCAAAAAGTATTACGTCGAATAGATCTCCAAGAAGATCGGGGAGAACTTTGTATTGAGATCCAAAGAGAGAGAAAAAGCCATCTAGGTAATAACTATGGACCCGAAGGTCCGTGGTAAACTACTCACACATCATCGGAGAGGCTATGGTGTTGCTGTAGAAGCCCTCCATGATCGATTCCCCCTCCGGTGGAGCACCGGAAAAGGCCCCAAGATGGGATCTCACGGGTATAGAAGGTTGCGGTGGTGGAAATAGGGTTTCGTGGTGCTCCTGGATGTTTTCAAGGAATATGAGTATATATAGGCGAAAGAGGTAGGTCGGTGGAGCTACGAGGGGGCCACGAGAATGAGTGGCGTGCCTACGCCCTGGGCATGCCCTCCTGCCTCGTGGCTGCCTCGTTGCTTCCTTGACGTCCACTCCAAGTCTCCTGGATTGCATTTGTTCCAAAAATGATCCTCGCGAAGGTTTCATTCCGTTTGGATTCTGTTTGATATTCCTTTTCTGTGAAACATTGAAATATGCAAAAAACAGCAATTTGCACTCGGCCTTTGGTTAGTAGGTTAGTCCCAAAAATAATATAAAAGTGCATATTAAAGCCCATTAAACATCCAAAACAGATAATATAATAGCATGGAACAATAAAAAATTATAGATACATTGGAGACGTATCAAGCCCCTCCGTAGTACGTAGTAGTATTTACGGGCGATTTTGTTCAGTTTATCTGGCTATATATAGATGTGGTTGAACTGTAGAACATACTTAAAATTAGCTAGAAGTTGAACTAGCTATTACAGTATGTGGTTGGCAACAATTAGGGAAAATTTTAGTCAGTTCAGCTGTCGAGTTGAACTGTTTGTATAAAGAATGACTGCTTATTCTATGAATGAAATCTATGCTTACAAAATATTAGTTGCAAATATTTGATAGTGCTAGTGATTTTTAGCTGTATATTTTGACAAATGGCAGTGTTACAAGGTTGACAAAGGGCAATGGGTGTGTTCTTGCATGGAAGGGTTATCTTTTGCAATTCAACGATCTGATCTTCCCATTGAAATCGAGATGGATTCAAAGGTGGCGGTGGAAATGCTATCTAGTGGTGTGGTGGATCGTTCAATTATGCTTCTTTAGTTGGTGAGATCAAATTTCTATTAAACCTTAGCCATTCTTGTATTACACATGTCCCTCGCTGTAAGAATAAAGCGAGTGATAGGCTTGCGTGTTTTGCTAGAATAGAAGGTCGGACCATGATATGGGTTGGTTTGGAACTGAAGATGTTGTGAAGATTGTCCTAGAGGATTGTAAGGACCTGATAATTGAGTAATACAAGTTCCATTTACCTGCAAAAAAAGACAAAGGGCAATGTTACTAGATCAACAAATGCCAATCTCTCCAGTTTGACAAATGGCAATATACCCAATATGAAAGTTGTAAATCTTAACAAATTGTCTGTACGTGGTTGCACATGGGTCATCCGAAAAAACTGTTTGCATTGAAGGGATGTACAAATCATGCGTGCTAGATTTTCTCGTGTCTTAGTGGCGAAGTCTTTGTTTGCATACTGTCTTCAATCTGAATGGTTTGCGTTGAAGAGATGCACAAATCCTGTGCGGCAAATTTTCCCTAAAATGGTTTGCATACGGGTGTTCTATCTAAAATGTTTGCGATGATTGTTATAAATTTAAAAACCATTGACGTTTAAAAAACGTTTGATAAGTATGTACATTCAGAGAGAAAAACGCTTGTTTGTTCAAACCATATATTTCATTCAGTCACACTGCAACTTTATATTCATACGACCGAGATACAGTATTAAACCCAAAAAAACTAATTCCAACGGCGACAGAGGTGGCGTGCGGCGCTGGCATTGTCGTCCTCCGGGACGCCGTTGTTGAAGTCTTTAACGCAACACATAATGTTCTTCACTTGGAAATCAAACATCATGTCGTTGCACGATCGACTGGCAAAGCGCGCGGGAGGTAGCGGTCGACGGCGGTGTCCGAGGATGCTGAGGGGTGGCGCGCATGGGCATGGGCATGGCTTGTCCAGGAAAACGCACGGGGATCGGCTCTACGGTGGGTGCAGGGGCACGTATGGGCACGGGCACGGGCGCTGGAGCTGGCATCTACACGAGCTCGCGCGGGTCCGCGACGACCTTGCTGATGCCCGCGGCTTCCAGCTCTGTGATAGTGCTCGGCGACCAGCACGTCAATGTTACGGGGATGTTCGCTGGTACGGGCACGGAGATGGGAGCTAGGACGGGTGAGGGAGTCCTGGATCGAGGGGTCCTCATGTGGCCAGACAAACTCTTGGTGGGCTGGACTGGTCGGCAGTGAAGATTACTACAAGATCAACTCTCATATCCAGATAGGACTCCTGTATTCTTGTAATGGCAAGTTTTAGGTTCGGGTGTAGATTTTCCTTCCTCTGCAAGATGATATGTACAAACCCTAGGCCTCTCCGGTGTGTATATAAATCGGAGAGTTTAGTCCATAGAGGCTAGAGAGAGAGAGAGAAGAATCACAATATCTTCATAGGCTAGACCTAGGGTTTAGCCATTATGATCTCGCGGGAGATAAATTCTTGTATACATATTCATCCATACTAATATAGCAGGAAGTTGGGTTTTACATCGATTGACAGGGCCTGAACCTAGGTAAACATCGTGTCCCCAGCCTCATGTTACCATCGATCCTCAGACGCATAGTTCGGGACCCCCTACCCGAGATCCGTTGGTTTTGACACCGACATTCGTGCTTTCATTGAGAGTTCTACTATGTCGTCGATGGAAGGACTGATGGATCACGTCGTCAACTACAATGGTGACGCCGAGAGGATTTTTCCTCCCGGTCAACTTTTCGTGTTCAGCGGCTTCACGCTTGGTGCCAACACTGAAGGCCACCTTGAGCAGATCGAGAGCTATGCACCTGGCCATCAAGTCAGGTTCGGGAGCTTGAACTATGTTGCTGATATCCGCGGAGACTTGATCTTCGCCGGATTCGAGCCAGCGGCAACCCCTCTCTGCCACCACGATGACCGTGACTTAACTCTGTCATCGGATCGGGAAATTGCACCTGCAACAGTTCTGGCCCTAGATCCAGAACAGATCATGACACCCGAGGATGGGAAGCTCAACCCCACCACGGGAGCCACAGACTCTATGGCGTTGGAGCCGCACACGGACCCAACTGTGGATGGGGTCTGTGTTATCGGAACTCCGGACTCGACTCCGGTCTCTGATTCCAAACTGCGCGTAACCGCGCCCCTCAAATCCAATCAGGCGCCTATCGCTGAATTCTATGTTGCAGATATTTTCCAGCACTGACCACTTGGCGACATGTTAAGGACGTTAAGATCTCTCTCCTTGGATGAGAACGCACAACCTACTATATTCGGTTTGAACTGTAGGCTGATGAAGAATTTCGTTCCCCACCCACCACCCTCTTGGTAGCCACGGTTGAAGATCTAACTGATCTACTTGACTACGCTTCAGAAGACTTCGACGGGATGGACCTCGAAGCTGAATCAGATACAGATCAAAGCCGGCCCATAACAGGGCAGTGGAAAGCTACGTCTTCATACGACGTGTATATGGTGGATGCACCAAAAGAGGCGGAAGGCGACGACGAAAACAATCCCGTAGAGGATAGGCCCGCGAAAAAAACCGCCCAAGCGTCAGCGTCCAAAACGCCGAACTAATTCCCGTAAAGGATAGGATAGCAACACCGTGACTAATGACGGTGACATCCCGGAACATGCCGAAGACCCTGCAGACCCAGCGATAAAGCAGGAAGAGCGAGAGGGCGGCGAACAAAGTCCGAAGCCACGGTCCGATGACAGCGATGCCGATGACGGTACTTATGAACCAGTCTCTGAAGAAGAGGATAGCCTGGGTGATGATGAATTCACTATCCCAGAAGAACCCTCAGAACAAAAACGCTTCCACCGAAGGCTTATTGCCACCGCTAGGAGCTTGAAAAAGCATCAGAGATGGCTTCGAGCCGCACATGACACACTTAATGATAGATGGAACTAGGTGCTAGACGCCGAACAAAAACATGGATTTAATGGCCAAACCAAAGCCTACCCTAAGCATAAGCTGCTGCCCGAATTTGACGACAAGGCCATTGCGCCCGTCCCACCAAAGAATGACACCGCCGACAAGCCGGACCGACCACCTCGCGGACGGCATACAGTCGCTAGCAATGGCATAAACAAGCCCCCACCCCATAAAGGAAAGGAGGGTGCAGCCCGAGTTCGAAAACACGATCTGCGTGAGGACCTAAAAAAAAGCTAGCAAGACCAGGTCTATATTCGGACCTAGAGACCGAGCTCCTACATGGGACGACGGCTATCAAACCAATCGCGCCGGTGACATACCAGTTCGGGGTCAATACCGAACACCACAACCATAGGACATACACCACGATATAGCAAGATAAAAAGGAGCTTCACACCCTCTATGCTTCACCGATGAGGTACTCGGTCATGATTTCAAAGAAGGGTTTAAAACTGTGAACATCGAAGTGTACGATGGAACGATGGATCCCGCCGTTTGGATAGAAGACTTTATTCTTCACATCCACATGGCTCGAGGAGATGATCTCCACGCCATCAAATATTTACCCTTCAAGCTAAAAGGACCAGCTCGACATTGGCTAAACAGTATCCCAGAGAACTCCATTGGGAGTTGGGAAGAACTTGAGGACGCTTTTCGGGCCAATCTTCAAGGGACTTATGTCCGGCCCCCGGACGCTGATGATTTAAGTCACATCATCCAACAACCTGGGGAGTCAGCCCACAAGCTTTGGAACCGGTTTCACACTAAGAAGAACCAGATCGTCGACTATCCGGACGCCGAAGCCTTAGAGGCATTCAAGCATAGTATCCGGGACGAATGGCTAGCCAGACACCTTGGATAGGAAAAGCCGAGGACAATGGTATCCCTGACTACACTCATGACCTACTTTTGTGCGGGTGAGGATAGATGGTTAGCTCGTAGCAGCACCAGTGACCCTAGAACATCCGAAGTCAGGGATGGCAATGGAAAGCCACGACCTAACAAAAACAAACGTCAAAACAATTCTGGAAGCCCAGACGATACAGCGATAAACGCCTGATTCAGTGGCTCTAGACCCGGTCAAAAGAAGAAGCCATTTAAAGGCAACAAAGACGGTCCATCAAGTCTGGACATAATATTAGACAGGCCCTGCCAAATCCATGGCACCCCAGAAAAACCTGCCAACCACACCAACCGTAACTGTTGGGTTTTCAAGCAGGCCGGCAAGCTAAACGCCGAACACAAGGGGAAGGAGCCTCAGAGCAAAGACGAGGATGAACCTCGCCAGCCAAATATAGGGGGACAGAAAAATTTTCCACCAGAGGTCTAAATAGTGAACATGATATATGCCACTCATATCCCAAAGAGGGAGCGCAAGCGCGCACTCCGAGATGTCTATGCCGTTGAGCATGTCGCCCCAAAATTCAACCCATGGTCAGCCTGTCCGATCACTTTCGATCGCAGGGATCATCCGACTAGTATTTGGCATGGGGGTTCGGCTGCCTTAGTGCTCGACCCAATAATAGATGGATACCATCTAACCCGAGTCCTTATGGACGGCGGCAGTAGTCTCAATCTGATATATCAGGACACTGTCCGCAAGATGGGGATCGACCAATCAAGAATCAAGCCAAGCAGCACAACCTTTAAAGGAGTGATACCGGGCGTTGAAGCCCGCTGCACAGGCTCTTTAACGTTGGAAGTTGTATTCGATTCTCCCGACAACTTTTGAAGCGAAGAACTACTCTTCGACATAGCTCCGTTCCAAAGTGGCTATCACGCTCTACTCGGAAGAACGACCTTCACCTGCTTTAATGCAGTCCTGCATTATGCCTAGTTAAAACTCAAGATGCCTGGACCACGTGGCGTTATCACGGTGAATGGAAATATGGAGCGCTCTCTCCGTACGGAGGAGGACACTACGGCCTTAGCACCCGAAGTCCAATGCGGCCTACTCAAGCCGGATAATCTATCAACAACGGACACAGCCAAACGTGTCCGGCACACGCTTCAATGCGGTAGCTCCAATGAACCTGAGAAATATTGATAGATACGCGCCCGTCGACTGCCCCATAAGGTGATAACATATGTGCCTCGAGTACATAATTATGCCTTAAAAATTCCATGGGCGACGACCGGGGGCACCCGCATATAGTATGTAGTTCGTCTAGACCCTATTCAGACTTTAAACTTACCCTCCTTAGGTTCATTAAATGAACCAATTTTTTTATGGCCACACCGGATCGATTTCTTCTTTTCCAGGTTTAATTTTTTTTCCTTTTTATAGACGGCCATCATACTCACACCTTCAAGGACACATTACAGAGGAGGAAACGGTGCAGACCTGCAGCAGGGACCCGCACTAAGGTTTCTTTTTTAGATTAAGACCCTGTGTAAACCTTTTTTCTCTTTCTTGTTATATACCTTCTTGGCATGTAAAATGTCCAAAAAAGGTCATCGGCATTATCTGTAAATTTGCGGCTAGCCGTACTATAGAGGGATATTAATAGAACAGTTTTATTCGTATTATGTCCAGAGTTTTATTCACTCATCGTCGAATGTTCTCTTCCCGCATCAGATTGCCATATGTGTCTTGTCAATAAGGATTTATTACCTGGGGCTGTAGTCAGCCCTAATATGTGTTGAAAAGACGAACACCTATAGGGAGTGTTCAGGGTCCTGGATATTTGCATTATATGCATCAGTTCTGAATCATGTCTTGGGTCAATAGTTGGGTTGCCCAGCTCCTGTGCTTACCCCTACGTTCCCGATTATTCAGCTAGGGTGTAAAGGGAGAACTACTATGATAGTACTTCTAGCTAGTCCGGTCAAGTACTTGAGTAGAGAAAGCTGAAAACTAACTGTCATGATAAGCGAGAACCTGGTCAGCAATCCAGTGACTTAGTTTTATACTACGATCCATAGAGATCTACCCCGTGTTATACGAAGGGTTGGTTTTTCGCCTAGACAAGTGCAATTTGATACTTTATCCGCACCAGGGGCTAGTACCTAGCCCCACTTGTCAAACTCCTACGAGTAAGTGAAAGGAATAACACTGCATAGTCTGATTGCCTGGTTCACTCCGCATACACCTCCTATACGGACCAAGACGTTGGATAATGAGTGTATTTGCATATGACCGCACACCCCAGTACTATGTACCTGGGGGCTGAAGCCGACAACTGGAACCTTTCATATTTAAGTTAAACAGTCACACAGGAGGTAAAAATGCTGGTATTATAATAGCGCAAAAGTTATATACATCGGATTTATAAGCTTAGTCTTTACATCCGGATACAGTAACTAGAAGACAACATCCTTTGAACATTGGCCTTCTACAAGGCGGGAGCCTTCGATGATGTCCTCAAAGTATTTCTCCGGCTTGCGGTGCTCCTTGCTGCGGGCGGGCCAGCAGTAGCTATATTCACTACGTTCATCTTTGCCCAGTGCACTTTGACGCGAGCAAAGGCCATCCGAGCACCTTCTATGCAGGCCGAACGCGTTAGTGCGTCGACCCGCGGACTCACCTCGACGAGCCGCTTCACCAATCCGAAGTAGCTACTTGGGATTGGCTCTGCAGGCCATAGCTGGACTATTAAGTCCTTCATGGCCGAACCCGTCATGTTGTGTGGCTCGACCGACTGCTTCATCTGGTCGTTAAGGGGAACTGGATGTGGTGGCGCATAGAACTGCGACCAGAACAATTTCTCCATGTCGTTCCCCTCCCGGGCTCGGAAGTATTGAGCGCCCTGCGCTGCACCTCGGAAGATCAGCAAACACGCTTGGAGAACTCCACAATCATGTCAGCCGAATATACTTCTACCCTTCGAAGATGCTCTGTAAGAGAAATATCTTACCAGATGCTATCTGTCGTGCTTGCTTGATTTCCTCACAGGCGCTGCGTGCCTTGCCTCGCGTGTCTTGGGCAGACTTTACTGCCGCAGATAGCTCGGTTGCCTGCTTCAAAGTCTTCTTCTCCGATGCCTCACACTTAAGGATGGCATCTTGGAGCTCGACCTTGACTTCAGACACCCGAGATTTGTGCTTCTCGCAGTCATCATTTTTGGCCTCCAAATCAGCAGTCGCTTTATCAGTGGCCGCCTTGTTCGCCTCAGCCTCCTTCTTGGCGTTGGCAACCTCGCCCTTGAGGGCCTCGAGCTTAGTGGCACTAATTGTGTAAAACGGAATACAACATTAGAGTTTATAAAAATACTCAATCAAAGAGGTCTTAGGGACATTTAAAAAAAATCCGCATACCTTACGTTTCATCAAAACGTCGGTTAATGCGATCGAGGTCCGCGTTGGCCACCTCGAGCTTCCGATTTAGTTCGGCAACCTATGTGTCTCGCGCAGTCGCCGTAACTAAGGAAGCCTGTACAACAGTTCAGCTCTATAAGTATGTTATTCTATGGATACTTCGTCCGATTCTTTTGAGAATCACACAAAGCATCAGGGGCTACTGGTTATATATGTGTATTTCAAACAAATAAAATTTCTTAAAAGAACTACATTGCTTACCTCAAAGCTTGTTAAAAGGCTGTTGAAGGCTTCATTTAGTCCGCCCTTGACGGACTGAATCTTCTTCATCACCGCACCCATCATGGTGCGATGTTCTTCAATGACGAGAGCACTTTGTAGTGCTCCCTCCATAGAATTCGGCGCCCCCGGATTAACTCCGGGCGCCGCCGTATCCTCCTCCGCTTGACGAATCTGGTCTTCGGACCCCGTAGTCACGCTAGGCTCTAGGATGATGTTCGGTGGGGCCCCGGATTGATTGGGCCCCACGTCTTCGGTCACCATAGGGGCTGTCTCCCCATGGTCGGCGGCCGCCGAGGTATTACCCCCGGCCGCCATGTCTCCTGCCCCGCCCTCATCTCCTTGGGCGGAGAGCACCCGCTGGGACGACACTTCAGTGTCCCCGCCGATTACGGGCGATGGAGACCGGACTGGCGTGTCACTATCCATCTCTCCAGGCGCCAGATAGTTCCCCTCCGATGAAGTAACATCGGGGTTTACACCGGGAGGGCTGTAGGTTAGCAGGAGAAAAATATTAAATAAAATACCAGAAAAACTGAACAAACAAAGGTGTAGCACTTGAGTCGGGACTGGCTTACTTCTCGGGCAGTGGGTTTTCCCTGGGCTTCATCACATAGCTATGTTCAGATGCACTCGAACTAGCTCCGAGGTTTAGTTTCCTCCAGGGAGCGGCCGTACCCGCGTCAGCGACAGGCCCCCTCTTCCCCCCTGCCTTGCGCAGGGGGCATTTATTCTTCTTCCTCTTCCTCCTCATCATCTTCCTCTGCCTCGTCAAAGGAGAGGATGTGGAGGTCCTCGGGCTTCTTGCCCGCAGGACGGGGGCTGTCTCCGGCCCCCTTGCCCTTTGTCTTCTAGGGCTTCTTGGTCGGCGCCTTGTACGGTGTCGGAACTAGCATCGCCGTCAGTAGAGGCAGTGCTGGCTCTTCGGGCAAAGGCGCCAGACACTTAACCCTGGTCGCCTTCTTCGTCCAGCCCTATATATCACGTAAAAATTCCAACTCCTATTATCATTAAATAAGGGAAAGGGTAGTGTTCGGCATGGACTATTATTACCTCTAGTGCAGAAACTTCAGTGTTGAAGCCCGCATCCTCGGCCTCTTCGGGCCATTCCTTCTGGCTCTTGAAGAGGTGCTTCCAGATCTCCTTGTGCATAGAGCCGAAGAGATGCTTCAGCGGCTTGTCTCTTGATGGATCGAACTCCCATAGGGAGGAGTCCCGGCTTTGGCAAGGGAGAACAAGCCGGGTCAGCATCACCTGGACCACGGAGGAGAGCAGGTGCCCCATGGAGATCACACCGGACACACGACTCACGAGAGTCGTCACCTCAGTATGCGACCCCCAGTCCAGACCCTTCTGGGTCCAGGAGGTCAGCCTCATTGGGCGTCCGGATCTGAAAGAAGGTTCTGCCGCCCACTTGGTGTCTCGGGGTTCGGTGATATAGAACCATTCCTGCCGCCAGACCTTGTTCATCTCCACGAACGAGCCCTTGGGCCAAGTTGCATTCGGGAGCTTGCTGATCATGGCGCCCCGCACTCCGCGTGTTCCCTGCCAACCACCTTCGGCTTCATGTTGAAGGTCTTAAGCCACAGGCCGAAGTGTGGGGGGATGCCGAGAAAGGCTTCACACATCACTATGAAAGCGGATATGTGAACAATTGAGTTCGGGGCTAGATCATGGAAATCTAGCCCGTAGAAAAACAAAAGACCCCGAACAAATGGGTGGAGTGGAAACCCTAGCACCCTAACAAAGTGAGAGGTTAAAACTACCCTCTCGCCCGCCTTAGGAACGGGAGTCACCTGGCCCTTAGGGGGGACTCGGTGTGCGATGTCGTCGGTGAGGTACCCCGCGCTCCGTAGATCCTGCACGACCTTTTCAGTGACCGTGGAAGCCTCCCACTTGACTCTGGCACCGGATCCAGCCATTGCTAGGAAGATGAGTAGTGGTTGAGGAACAAGGAGTTGTGGGTGCAGGAGATGAGAATACGGGGGCAAGGGAGATTGGAGAGCTCGAGCTTGAGGAAGGCATGGGGCTGGTGAAAGGGATTGGTGTCCTTTTATAACGCGGCGAATACTGAGCGTCCCCCCACTTTAGTCATAAAACCACCGGTTCCCAAAGCAGTCGTGCGTAATGCGCGGCGTGGGTGCTCACGTCACACTGGTATGGATCCCACAATAAGCAGGCACGATCTCTATTCTGATGGGATGTGTCAATGAGGATATACCTCGAAACGCAAAACTAGGACCGAATAAAACGGTTTGATATATTAGTGGGTTGGATGCGATGCTTCACCCAAAAAGTTGTCAGTAGAGACACATTATTCATTTTCTTTTAAAAGTCTTGCCTTCGAGGCTAAGGGTTGCACTAATCTTGCAGAACCGAACACCATCCACCTGTTTGCAGAAGATATATTCGGGAGAACGAACCCGCCTTGCAATGCCAAATACAATACAGAAGCCGAACTCATCGTCATCGAAGACAGGTTCACGGGCTACTGAGGGAGTCCTGGATCGGGGTGTCCTCATGTGGCCGGACAAACTCTTGTTGGGCCGGACTGGTGGGCCGTGAAGATTACTACAAGATCAACTCTTGTATCTGGATAGGACTCCTGTATTCTTGTAATGGCAAGTTTTAGATTCGGGTGTAGATTTTCCTTCCTCTACAAGATGATATGTACAAACCCCAGGCCTCTCGAGTGTGTATATAAACTGGAGATTTTAGTCCATAGAGGCTAGAGAGAGAGAGAGAGAAGAATCACAATATCTTCATAGGCTAGACCTAGGGTTTAGCCATTACGATCTCGAGGTAGATCAACTCTTGTATACATATTCATCCATACTAATTTAGCAGGAAGTAGGGTTTTACCTCGATCGAGAGGGCCTGAACCTAGGTAAACATCGTGTCCCCAGCCTCGTGTTACCATCGATCCTTAGACGCATAGTTCGGCATCCCCTACCCGAGATCCGCCGGTTTTGACACCGACAACGGCCGTGGGGGCAGCATCCGTCGTGGCCAGTTCGTTGAAGGACATGTCCAAGAGGCCACATTCCTCCTTATTTTATATCTCGTCCGGCTCGGAGTCGACTTCACCAAACTGAAGACTTGTGGAAGATGATCCTTCAGCGCCATGGCGTTGGTGGATGTATGTTGGAGGGGAATGGGAGGCAAATAGTATGGCTGTCCATATTAAACAGCGGCTTGGGCTCCATTAATGGAGAGGATGCGAGAAAGGCGGGCGGCCATGGAAGTCAAAGGGATCGCTTCACAATGAGCCCGCACAGCATTCAGCTCGCACGCTTCCCGGTGAGCTTGCACATTGGAGGACAGCTTGCACGCCTCCTGGTCAGCCTGCACGACGGACTGCACTTGCACGCCTCCCGTCTACTCAACCAGTTGTCCGCACGGCACCTCCTAGCCACTAAAAGTGTGACGCGTGTCGTCACGTGAATGGCGAACAGACCTCACACGATTTAAAATACAAACGTTTGAGATGTTAAAGTGGCAGCTATTTGTTTCAAAATGCCTTTGTTGGCTGTTATTCGAGTGCGCCTTCTCTCAAATTGGACATGGAAAATACCACAGAATGTCGGGTGCCATTCCATGATAGCATGCCATGTTTCATGAATTTCAGACGAGTTTTGGATTTACTATAATTTAAAAACAAAGTATCTCAACGTTTTGCCAGCAAGCAATGGTGCCCTGGTGTTTGAAATTCATTCCCATTTCTTGCATGGAACCTAAGCTTACCCCCAAGGTCACACATTTGAGTTTTCAACCCATTTTTCTACACTAGATCATGTGCATGTAGACATGTGGTTAAAATTTGAATTATGCACATAGAATGCTTGGAAAACTCAGTTAATGTATAAAAATTTCCAAAGGAACCCCGAAATTCCAAATTTTAACATGACACTCCTGTTGCTCTATGTTGCCACTAAGAAAAAAATTGAAAACAACAAGAGGCAACAAATATTATTTCGTCCATGAAGGAGGCACATATATTCCCTAACGAAACCATCAGGCTTGTTGTGAGAAGCTTATACCCAAACATGCACTACTAGGCACTAATGGCGCACCAGACATGCGGTGCGCCATTAGTATATACTAATGGCGCACCATGTGCTGGTGCGCCATTACTGTGGAATACACTAATGGCGCACCTGGATCATGGTGCGCCACTAGTAACAATTTTTTTTTCTTTTCCAAACATACTAATGGCGCATCCAGACACAATGCGCCATTACTAGTTGTAACTAGTAATGGCGCATCAGCCACAGAGTGCGCCACTACTATTGTTTTTTTATTATATTTTTTATTCTTTTTTAGCAAAACTACTAATGGCGCACCATGCCACAGTGCGCCATTACTAGTTTAAACTAGTAATGGCGCACTATCCCACAGTGCGCCATTAGTAATTTTTTTTTTGCAAAACTACTAATGGCGCACCACCAGCAGGTGCGCCATTAGTAACCTGGGGTACTAATGGCGCATTTGGAGATGGTGCGCCATTAGTAACCTGGGCACCAACAAGATATTTTGGACAGCCACTCCTACCCACTCACTTTCTCCCAACTTCATTCTCTCCACCTCCTCCTCCAAAGCTTGTCTCGGCTGCCTCCTCTTTGTCACCTCATTTCCACCATAGATTCATTCAAATTAAGTGGTTAAATTACCTTTTTTGATAGGTAAGTAAGGGGGGAAGCTATCTTTATGTTGTTCTCCCTCCAACAATGTGCACATGCACTTTTTATGGCCTAGCTAGATCTATGTATGTTCGTGGTGTTGCATATGTTTGTTGTGTTGCATATATGTTTGTGTTTGTAGATGTACCGGTATTTGAAATGCGATAGTTGCTAATATTTTGCCGGAATGTTGATTCATTTCCGTTTCGGCAAGAATTTTGGCATTATGCATTCTTTTTGGTCCTAATTTTAGGGAAAGTCGTGCCAAATTTTTTCTTGGTTCTAAAATATCATTTTGCTCTACCCCGCAGGCGACCATGGTCCGCACGATGACCAAAGGCATCGTGAATAGGTTTTTGAGCTCCGCGAAGGCCGAGATGCTTCAAAAGAACGAGACGAAGATAAGATGTCCATGTCGAAGATGCAAGCTGAAGAGCCTTATTGCGGACCTGGATTCCGAGCAGGTGCGGGACCACCTGCTCTTGCGTGGTTTCATGGATGGCTATTGGTGGCAAGGTGATGAAGATGACTACGAAGTCGTCCATGGGGGCCGGGCAAGAAATGAGGAAGGGCGGCAAGACAACCACCGCGGCTCGGGCGGGCGAGAAGACGAAGAATCTCTAGGAGATGATCACGACGGTGATGCTATACACAGTCATCATGTAGAAGATGCAGGACATGATGGTGAGGAAGATGCCGGAGCAGACGACGGGCATGATCATGAAGATGATCATGACGGCAGAGCAGACGACGCTGGACCATCGATGGGCTGGGTGTAGGACCCTCATATTCAAGAGCTGCTTCTCAAGCAGACGGATAACGCAGGAGCTGCCGCCCGAGAGAAAGCCAAGATGGATCAACTGGAGATAGACGCGGTTACTCCATTGTATGAAGGATGCAGGCCCGAGGATACCCTCCTGAAAGTAACGCTCATGGCTCTAGAGATGAAGGTAAAACACAAAATGACCGACGCATGCTTCAACGAGAACATGTCATTCTAGCACGAATGTCTTCCCAAGGGGAACAAGTGCCCGGCCAGTTACGAGGAGGCGAAGAAAATCGTGTGTCCTCTGGATTTACCGCACGTGAAATACCATGTGTGCATGAACAATTGCAACATTTATCGGGACGAGCACGCGGAGTCTACCATATGTCCGGTGTGCGGCATCACTCGATACAAGAAGAGGAAGAAAGCTCCTCGAAAAGTGGTGTGGTACTTTCCGATCACTCCTCGTCTGCAACGGTATTTCGCGTACCCTAAGGTAGCAAAGCTCCTGCGTTGGCACGCGGATAGGGAGGAGAAGAAGCGAGAAGATGACGCAAATGATCCGGAGATAAATAAAAAAGACAAGATGTTGAGTCACCCTAAGGATGCGAGCCAGTGGCAAGCGTTGAACTTCGAAGACGCAGAATTTGGGAACGATCCAAGGAACATCGTGCTGGGCGCGAGCACCAATGGAGTCAATCCGTTTGGCAGCCAGAGAAGCACACATAGCACCTGGCCTGTGTTTGTGTGGATGTACAACCTTCCCCCCTGGTTGTGCATGAAGAGGAAGTACATTCACATGAGTATGCTAATTGAAGGACCGAAACAACCAGGGAACGACATCAATCTGTATCTGGGGCTGCTGAAAGAGGAGCTAGACACGTTGTGGAAAACGCCAGCCAATACGTGGGACGCCGTAGAGAAAGAATATTTCCCTATGAGAGCTGCACTGCTCACGACGGTGCACGACTATCTCGGTTACGGATATGTCGCGGCGCAGGTGGTCCACGGATTATCTGGATGCGTCAGGTGCATGGATGACACAACATATCGCCAGCTAGATAGAGATCCCGGGTCTTCGAAAACCGTGTTCATGGGACATCGAAGGTGGCTTCGCGACGATGACCTGTGGAGAAAATGCAAGGATCTGTTCGATGGTGAAACCGAACCCCGAAGACGCCCGCGTATGAGGAGCGGCGAGGAAATAGACGAGCTGTTGAAAAATTGGAAAGATTGCCCACTGCCAGGAAAGAAGCGAAAGGCGCCAGAGCCGCTGTTGAAGGTATGGAAAACGAGGTCTGTTTTCTAGGACTTGCCGTACTGGAAGATCCACTGTGTGCCTCACAGCCTTGATGTCATGCATATCACGAAGAACGTGTGCAAGAGTTTGCTTGGTACCCTGCTCAACATGCCAGAGAGGACCAAAGATGGGCCGAAATCAAGGGCAGACTTGAAATCAATGGGCATCAGGCAGGAGCTTCACGCTAATGATGATGATGATGATGATGATGAGGCGAAGCAGGACACGGAAAGTCGTCGCAAAGGTAAAAAGGCCAAGAAGACCGGAAATGACTACCCTCCCGCGTGCTTCACTCTAAGTCAGGAGGAGATCGAGCAGTTTTTCACCTGCCTCGTAGGAGTAAAACTTCCTTACAGTTACGCGGGGAAGATAAGCATATACCTAGACCCCAGCGAAGCAGAAGTTCAGCGGGATGAAGTCTCACGATTGTCACGTGCTGATGACGCAGATACTTCCAGTTGCAATCCGTGGGATCATGGATGCACACGTTCGTGAAACGCTATTTGGCCTATGCAACTTTTTCGACGTCATATCTCGAAAGTCGATTGGCATGAGGCAACTCAGGAGGCTACAGGAAGAGATCGTGGAGATACTATGCGAGCTTGAGATGTACTTCCCGCCCGCATTCTTCGACGTTATGGTGCATCTGCTGGTCCATATCGTGGAGGATATCATCCAACTCGGGCCGACGTTCATGCACACCATGATGCCGTTTGAAAGGATGAATGGTGTCATCAAAGGATACGTTCGCAACATGTCACGTCCAGAGGGAAGCATCGCCAGGGGCTTTCTGACCGAAGAGTACATCTCCTACTGCACGAATTATCTAGGCATCGAGAACCCCGTTGGTCTGCCCGTCAACAGGCACCTCGGCAGGCTCGCTGGATGGGGTCACCGTAGGAGTCACCGTGAAATGCATGTCGACTTCGAGGGTGGACTCGCCGACTTTGAAAGAGCAAACCTAGTCGCGCTACAACACATAGACGTGGTCGATCCTTGGGTGGTAGAGCACAAAACCTTTATTGAGAAGACGTACAATGACCGACGCCAACAGAGGACGGACAGAGATATAATCAAAGAGCACAACTCATGTTTCACGCGTTGGTTCAAGCAGAAGCTTCTGTCGTACCCATTACATGATGATTCTTCTACGGAAGAACAACTCATATTCGCCTTGTCACAGGGCGCGGAGCACAACCTGATGACCTATGAGGCGTACGATATCAACGGCTACACATTCTACACCGAGGCCAAGGACATGAAGAGTGATGGTTATCAGAACTCCGGGGTAACGATGGAATCCTACACCGGTAACGATAAGGACAGATACTACGGAAGGATCGAGGAGATCTGGGAGCTGAGCTACGCTGGAGAGAAGGTCCCGATGTTCCGTGTCAGATGGGCCAAGAGCGTCCTAAAAGAAGACAGGTATTTCACCACCATGGTTATACCCGAAGCCAAATCCAAGACCGCGGGCGCAAACGTCACCGTGAAAAATGAGCCATGGGTACTGGCTTCCCAAGTTGAGCAATGCTTCTTCATTACCGACCCGTCAAAGCCCAGTCGTGTTGTGGTGAGGAGAGGCAAAAGGAAGATCATCGGAATGGATGGAGTAGCCAATGAGCAAGACTTCGCCAAGTACGGCGACCCGAAGATCGAACATGACGACGATGATGAAGTAGCAGCATACCCCACAAGAAGAAGCAAGACCACCCTACCTAAAGGGCGTCCGTTCCACAGAAGAACTCCATTTTCGAAAAAGAAGGGCAAGAAGATTGTGAACAGATAGCTAGCTAAGATCGATTGTATTTAAATCGTAGCCTTCATTTCTCGATTGTATTTCATGGGCACTTTTTGAACTCTTGAATGTTTTTAAATTTCATGGACACTCGATCTCGATCCCCCTCCATCTCGATCGCTATCCCACCTCGCCAGATCCGGTCCCCCTCGCCGCCGAGCACCCCCCGCTCCACCGGCGCCGCCGCCGACCCCCCGCACCCTCCCCTACTCCACCGCCGCCGATGACCCACCGCACCCTCCCCCGCTCCACCGGCCGCCGCCGCCGACCCATGAACTCATGATATTTTCAAATATTAAATTTGATGATATTTTTTCATATTCATAAATATTTTCAAATAACAAATTTGATGATATTTTTTAAAAAATTATTACTGTTTTA
>LR738714.1:219242626-219308922 GCA_902687465.1 Secale cereale
CTCCACCGCCGCCGACCCCCCGCACCCTCCCCTACTCCACCGGCCGCCGCCACCGACCCCTCACACTAAATTTTATTACTGTTTTATAAAAAAATTATTACTGTTTTATAAAAAATATTACTATTATGATTTAAACAAGTTTGAACATATTTAAACACAAATAAGTATCAAACAACATTTTAAATGCATAAAAAAAATTGGGGAGCCTGGGAATCGAACCCAGGACCTCCCAGTGGGTGTGTTGCGTGCTGACCAGTCGGGCTAGTGGGCGTGTTCTGATGGGGATAGGGTTAGGTGGAATATAACCTGACCAGTCGTGCTAGTAACTAAAACAAAATACTAATGGCGCACCAGGGGGAGGTGCACCATTAGAATCGTCGTACTTATGGCGCACTAGTGGGAGGTGCGCCATTAGTAATCTCCCCCCATCCATACTTCGTCCCCCACTCCACCCATTCCCTCTCTCCCTCGCCAGATCGATCCCCTTCATCCCTCTCCCTCCCTCCACCGCCCCGACGCCGCCACCCCCGCGCCACCCGCGCCGAGCCGAGCACCGCCTCCCTCGCCGCCCCCGCGCCACCTTCCCGAGCCAAGCGCCGCCTCCCTCGCCGTCCCCGCTCTGCCCGCGCCCGCGCCCTCGACGTCCTCCCGCCCATCGCCATACCCTAGCGCTGTCAAGGCCTCGCCACCGACGCCTTCCCACCCCCCCGGACAAGCCCCTCGCCTCTGTCGCCGTCAACGTTCCCATGCTACCTCACCGCGCAATCGCGACCCTACCCCCTCTCTGCTCCGTCCGCGACTCCGCCGTTGGTCTTCGAGGTATGGTTGGTTCTTCTGGTGAATAGATTCACCTCCTCTCTAGCTACACCATTAGTGCCTGGGATTCTGAACTAGAAGTTTAGAAGAGCTTTGAACAGCTCACTAAGGATCATTGCTCTGTTCATACCCATTGCCTGCTTTCCTATCTAAACTGAGGACCCATTCTTGATATATATGTATTGGCTAAACGGAACCACACTAATTATAAAAATCAGCAATTGATACACACATGATCTTTGCCAAATAGATAGCTCAAACTTCAGTAGTATATACTCAGGGTTAGACAGAGGAGTTTGGTCCCAGGAAATAATCAGGTTATGTAGTGGATAATTAAGCAAGTTTGGTTGATGTCGCAAATGGTCATCGCATCCCTGTTTTAGTGTCCTGGTTATTCACACTTATGGCATAAACCAATTTATGCTTGATAGGAGTTAGATGGACCCATTTTCAAACAATTAAGATGGCAAATTCGGTGATCTTACTATCCTAGAAACAAGGTCCTATACAAGGATAAAATAACCACAAAAACAAGGTCCTATTCCGGTTATGCAGAGAAGTGTCCCATACAATAGGTCCTAGAAAATACAATTAAGTGTGGTTAGGGGATTTTCAATCTCTAGACCTGTATTTTCTACTTGTCTGAATTTGACAAATTCACTTGGCCTGGTAAATAGAAAGACTAGTGAAAGCCAGTTGCAAGATTAACAAGTGAAGGAGATTCCCTTAACGGCAGTCATGTATGAGGTCAGATACACTGCAATTTAGGTTTAGACATTTGAATATATAAAGTACTATACCCAGCTTATGCTGGAATGAACATGTACCATGTTGTTTGATGACTGGATAAGTTCAGTTGCACATCTTTGAAAGAAAAGCAGACAAACCCCATTATTGATAGCCTGAAATTTTGGGTGCGGAGGAATTTCGGCTTTCCTCTTACCTCAAGGATCTGGAATTCAGTGATGACTAAATTGTCAAATAGACTGTGCTTTGTAGTTCTAGTTACCTTTAGAACCCTAGTTTTAGTTACTAATTGAGACAGAGCAGACTTTGTGGCTTCATGTATATTCTGCAATAAGGCACTTTAGCATCTATATATGTACTCTGTACCTCCTGGTATGTAATCTGGTGCTTTTTGGCGCTAGAGAGTGTTGGGAGTATTAGTATCGTAGTTATCACTACCTAAATTTCCCTTGTAATCAACTAACATTCCATGTTTCAACATAGCATTGTCCTGTTCTAAGCACTGTAGTAGGTTCAACACTTGAATCTACGATTTGCTCACCTGTTGTTAAGGTAGGATGGGATTCGGCTAATGCCTTCGGTAATGCTCTGTTGCACCGAGCGCTCACCTATTGATAAATTTGTAGTGGGTAGTTTGATTCCAGCGGAAATAAGGAAACCGACGATCGATTTTCTTCTCCTTATTCGCAACGGTTTCTGTTAAGTATATGCCTAGACCTACACGGTAGTGATTTTAGTTGTACTACTGATCTTGACTGATTATTTCAGCAACAATATTTCCACAACTGTGCTAAATGAATCATTTATTTATGCCCGTTTCTTCTCAAAAGATGAAGTATCTGGTTGATTGCATCTTGACCAGTAGCATGCATCTTGACCAGTAGCATTTTCAGCTCTTTCTACTTTATTGACCAAACAATAAATGAAATTGCTGGTCATGTATAACCTTTTCTTCTTGGGTGTTCAAAGCTCTTCTCAACTTCTAGTTCAGAATCCCAGGCATTTTGGTATACTAATTTGCACGCTAGTAGTAACCAATATAGTTTGTTTCCTTCCAGGATATTGAAATTGCTGGTCATGTATAACCTTTTCTTCTTGGGTGTAGCTCTGAATGTGTTAGATAGTGAATAGTTTTGAGTAACCAGTGCACAAATGAGTCTGAGACATGCCAAGCTAAGCTACTCACCATTTGAACTTCAAAGTATAGTTTTACAAGCTTCTGCAACTTTTTCTTAACTGTTGCTGCTGTTGTTATGCCTATATTCACTGTTGTTGCTGTTGTACTTGTGATGATGTTGTACTTGTGATGATGCTACTTCTGATCTTCTGAAATGACCCATTGGCGACTTCATTACGCGGGGATAATGATTTTGCAGGTACCCCGAGAGGCCCTTGAGTTTGCTGGAATGTCGATTAACTTCCGTTCCGGCAAATTCGGGTACTCCATCTGTCCTATTTTCAGCAAAGGTCATGCTGAAATTTTCCATGAATTTTAGCATGACTTTGCTAAAAATAGGACATATGGGGTACTTGTGACTAATGCATTGGCCGGGGTATCTTAGTACTTAATTAAGTAGGATCAACTGCCCCTTTATTCTTGCTGCATTAAACCATAGGCGGTTATAGAGCCAAGTGATTAGGCCCAACTTAGAATTCTCCTTCCCAGCTTAGCTTTTAGGATGCCTCGGTGTCGACAAACCATAAATTATAAAACCTTGGCTTTTAGGGTGCCTCGCTGTCCATAAAAACCTAAATGATGAAAGCTTAGGCTTTTAGGGTGCCTCGGCGTCGAAAAACCCTCAATGATAAAAGCTTAGCTTTTAGGATGCCTCGGTGTCGACAAACCCTAAATGATAGGACCATGATCTTGTTCCTTGACAATAACCAACTTTTTGACCAAACTTTTTTCCTATTTAGAGAGAAACATGGCCCACAACGATGAGGCCGGCGGTTCGGGCGGCAAGGCACTCTGGGAGCTGTCCCAGGAGATGGAGGAACAACCTCACTTGTATGAGGACGCCGTGAAAGATACCGATCCTGACACCACTGATGGTGGCGCCGAGGATGACCCCACTAATGGTGTCGTCGGGGATGACACCACTGATGGTGCCGCCGAGGATACCACCACTGATGATGGCGGCGCACGCACAGATGGCAGCCAACCGAAGAGGCAACGGAAGGACCGGCGCCCGACCGTGCTCCGCACCGTCTAGGAGGAATTTACTGAAGTGGACTCCGACGGGAATCCAACAACGCCCGAACAAATAGTCAAGGGGTACTCGCTTCAGCTCGGGTGCATTCTCCGGAGCACCGCCTCGATCAACACCGAGAACCTAAGGCATAAGGACCGAGGTAATTTGCGCAACCTCCTCTTCACGAAGCTGCACGAACAATACAAGTTCCCCGCTGAATTTGAAAACACAAGCCTCACAGGGAATAAAGTGAACAATGCGGCCCTCACGAGGATGAGCACGGCCCTGTCTACTTGGAGAAGCTCGGTGAAGAGAATGATTGACAAAGGTTTTAGTTATGAGAAGATCAAGGAGAAAAATCCTGCGATCACCGAAGATGACTACAACGACTTCAAGATCAAGTGCGAGAGCACCGCAACCTCCGAATCAAGTCAGTGGGGGAAATAAATGCGGGAGTTGAACTTAGGGGAACACACACTCGGTCCCGGTGGTTACAGAGTGGCGGAGCCTATATGGGACAAGGAGGAGGCGGAGCATGCCGAGCAAGGCCTACCGCCCCTCTTCGATAAATACGGTGACAAGCAGACCAGGAACTTTGTCAGGGCCCCGTATAAGAAGGGCCCGAAAACAAAGGAGCTTACCACAGATCCAAAGACCAGGGCGCTTGAGCTTGTTCTGGTAAGGAATACACCCCCGCGTAATTAGCTCCATATGGTTGCATTCTAATTAATGAAGCCAAATTTCTAAATGGTTCACATTCCTTCCGCAGGCGACTGAAAGCAGTAGCGCGGGGTCGACTCAGAGCACCCCTTGGGACACCACTCTAAATAGGGCGTTGAATGTAATGAAAAAAGGATAAGCTCAGTAAGCCGTCATTAGCTGGTCGTGTGGCCGGTAAAGGCTTGTCCACAAAATGGTCATCATACTATAATGCTGGTGGGCGAAAGGAGAAAAAGACCAGCTCGGAAAGCCAGTCGCGCGAGGTTCAAGAACTCAAGGCACAAGTGGCACGGATTACGGAGATTGTCCAAGAGCAAGTGCAACAACAACTGGGATCGATGCTCACCGGCATTATGCCTACCTTAATTCAGGGGCTGACGACGTGGATTGCGGGCGGCCAACAGGGGACGCCCCCGATTCCCAGCTTCACGGCCAGTAACTCACAGAACGCACAGGCGGGGCCATTGGTGTCTCCGGCGGAGGCGACATTGGTGTCTCCGACGCCGGCACGGGAGCTTAATGAACCCGGGTGTACGCCAGCCGGCACCTCTGCAGCAAGCGGCCCCTCCGTCAATTGCACGCCCGCCGTTGCGGTGCCTCGACATTAGCCGAGCTTGACGCCATTATCGCGGTAACTAATTAAGCCTCTCTCGGCCGAGGACTTCATCTCCTTGCCTTTGACTGGGCATCCCTGACTCCTACATGTTTTCACAGGGCATCGCCGACGTTCCGTGCACTCGCCTGCACTTCGTGAACACCGAGTTGGTGGATGTCGTCAAGGGCAAAATCGTTCAACCGGGCAACCCCGTGTTCCACGGTACTCCGATGCCACCCACCTTGTATAGGGTTCAACTGGTTCGGTTGCTGCCAGGCTGCGACGAGTTGTTACCTCCAATTCGACCCGTCGGGGCCGACGAAGATGATGTGATAACCCTCAGCGCCTGCCTAAGTTGGCCCCTGCTTTGGCCGAAGAGCCAGATTCGTTTGGGGGTGGGGCACACCACCCCAAAGACAACACCGCCAGTCGTGCCAGCGCCAAGCCATGGTAAGACCGCCGCAACGGTGCCAGACATCCCTATGGCACTCGATCCAAACATGCATACGGCACAGGATCCGAACGACGACGACGGCAACGACGACGATACATTTGCCAACGTCGATGAGTACTTTGCCGATCATGGATACGATGGCAAATTCATGGGGCCTCCTTCTCAAGAACCCAACCCTACAAAAGACGTGCGCGATCTAGCTGGTACCGCGGAGAAACCAAGTTGCAACAGGCGTCGTCTGCCGTTCAGTTCCGAGGAGACGCCTCCAGCTGCTGACTTCACCGAGCCTCAGATAGCCGAGGTGCGAAATATTATCAGCCCCAACACACTCAATAAGGCGGTCTGTGAGTAGAACTCGGTACCATTACAGGAGAAGAAGAAGGCACGGAAAAGAAAGAGTAACAAGGGTGCGAGCCAGCTGGCACCGAGTACGATCCGTGCTCAGGATGGGCCACCTTCACCTGAGAATATAATGAGGAGGGTGCATGTGGTGGGTAGGCCGATGCTACCGACTAATATGCTCAATGCTGCAACCGGTGCTATGCGGAGTCTGCATGACAGTGTTCTTTCTTTGGAGAAGCGGCATCTTAGAGAGAAGGATGTGGCATACCCGGTTTTCGTGGCCAAGGTGCCAGAGGACAAGGGCTTTGTGGATAATTCCATCGGGGGTACGATCGTCCCGCGGTTTGATGACATCTTCGCTATGTTTAACCTTCATCCGCTGCACTACACCTTCGTTCGGCTATTTTCGTTGAGTATGGAGATGCGGATCATTAGAGACAAGACCCCGGACATCGTGATAGTCGACCCCTTCTACATGCGTGCCAAGATCTTGGGCAGCGTTGGGGACCGGCAAGTCGCGAGTTCTTACCTCGAAGGCGTCATTCTAGCAAACCGAGATAAGGATAATTTCCTCGTGCCATACTTTCCCGAGTAAGTCGTCCCCTCAACCGCCCCGTAACAAATGAATTCTTAGAATTCGATCGTTTTTTTTAACATTCCGTGTTTTGTGCAGTGACACACATTGCACACTCATCCTACTAAGCCCGAAATATTCCATGGCCATGTATTTCGACTCGGACAATCAGTCGAAGGTAGACTACACAAATGTCAAGAAAGTTCTTGATGATGTTCTCCCCGGCTACGCCAAATCTGGAGGCACCTTCACCAGGCCTCTTCGTAAGTACGGCAAGCACGTGTTCGCCCACAATACGATGTTCTGCTGCGTCAAGCAGCCGCCTGGCGGTCAGAAGGGTGCCTACTACGCCATCCATCACATGCGGGCGATCGTACGAGACCATCATCACCTTCTGCTACCAAGTAAACTCAAAGATTGGGCTGCGAGCGTGTCGGCAATCCAGGACGCGGACATCAGACAAGAATTCTTTCGCATCCAGTCAGAGTTTGTGGAAATCATCCATCAATATGTCCTTCGTACCTCGGGGCAGTTCTACCTCAGAAATCAACCGTCCAACAGTGACATAGACACAATGCTACAAATGTAGGCTGACAACGCCCGCGATTTCATGACTCCCACGATAGACGGCGGCTTCATCCACGCTCCGGTCCCTTGAGTCGAGTCGAAAGTAGTGATGTTGTGTCTAGTTCTAAAACATCGATTGGCTCATGTTGTAATTAAACTGTAATGAACTTGTAGTATGTCTCTTTGGTTTCAACAGTCGTTCAACTTAGATGTAATCGATGCTATTAATGTCTTGCTTTTCTCTTCCGATCGTTCTGTTGCATACTTATATATTGCTTATGTATTGTCTGTGAATTGGTACTAACGTTTCATTTGGCTAGTGCATAGCGATGTCGTCGTATGTCGTGTACAAGGGTAAGGTTCCCGGAGTCTACGACGACTGGGAGGAGTGTCAGAGACAGGTTCACCGTTTCAGCGGTAGCAGTTACAAAGGGTACACCACTAGGGCGGAGACGGAATCTAGATACGCCCGCTATCTAGCGGGAGAGGGGAGGGAGCGTTGGAGGAACCGGATGAAGACGAGTTTCATCGTGATGATGCGCATCGTGATAACCGCGGCTCTCTTCTATGTGATGGTAGTTTAGATGATCGATATCGACTTGTAATGTGAAGACAAACTTGCTACTCGCGGTCTCGAGACTTGTAATATAATGTTCTAGCTTTGTTCGGTCTTTTGAATTCGGAGACTAATATGATGAATTGTATTCGGAGACTAATATGATGAATTGTATTCAGAGACTAATCTTCTATTGTATTCGATGAATCTATTGTTGTTGTGTGCTGCTGTCTATATTCTATCCAATAATACATTTTGTAACCTGTGCAAAAAACAGAAAATTAAAAAAAAAACCTAATATTCATACTAATGGCGCATCACATCACAGTGCGCCATTAGTATGCCAAAGGATACTAATGGTGCATCATCCCACAGAGCGCCATTAGTATGCCAAAGTTACTAATGGCGCATCACGCAAGAGTGCGCCATTAGTATGCCAAAGCACCTGGGTATATATGGCCCCCTTGGAGGCATACTAATGGCGCACCGTGGTCTATACTAATGGCGCATCACGCAAGAGTGCGCCATTAGTATGCCAAAGCACCTGGGTATATATGGCCCCCTGGGAGGCATACTAATGGCGCACCGTGGTCTATACTAATGGCGCACCTGTGGTGCGCCATTAGTATACCAGATACTAATGGCGCACCAGTGGTGCGCCATTAGTAAAAAATACTAGTGGTGTGGTACTAATGGCGCACCAGTAGTGCGCCATTAGTAGGCAAAACTGGTGCGCCATTAGTAGGCCTTTACCTAGTAGTGATGCCCCAAATGGGACAAAAAATTTACCACAACAAGTTGATGCCGTTAAATGATAGCATGCCAAGTTTCATGAATTTCAAACGATTTTTGGATTACTAGAATTTAAAAACCATGTATCTCAATGTTTGTTGCCGAGCGACGATGGCAAGGTGTTTGAAATTCATTCCCATTTCCTGCATGGTACCTACACATGAAACTAAGGACACCCACATATGATTTATGAAACTATTTTTATTTACTAGAGAATGTGCGTGTAGTTCAAATTTGAATTATGCACATAAACGCATAGAGAACTCAGTTAATTAAAAAAATGTCCAAACGAATACCGAAAGTTCCAAAATTTAACACGAAACTCCTGTTGTTCTATGTTGACAATAGAAAAAAATTGAAAGCAAGAAGAGGCAACGAATATTGTTTCGTCTACAAAGGTGACACATTCCCTATCAGAACCATGATGCTTGATTTGAGAAGCTCTTGTTTGTGAGAAGCTTATACCCCCTACCTACCCCAAATGGGACAAGATTCTTAACACATCATGTTGATGTCGTTCCATGTATGATAACATGTCAAGTTTCAAGAATTTTTGACTAGTTTTCGATTTACCATAATTTGGAAACCATGTATCTCAATTTTAGTGACCGAGCGATGGTGGCAATGTGTTTGACATTCATTCCAATTTCCTGCATGGGACCTAATAAGCATGCAACCAAGGACGCATATTTGATTTTTTTCAAACCATTTATATGCACTTGAGCATGTGCATGTAGTTCACATTTGAATTATGCACATAAATGCATAGAAAACTCAGTTAATGTATAAAAATGTCGAAACGAACCACAAATAATTCCAAAATTTAACAAGAAACTCCTGTCGTTCTATGTTCACACTAGAAAAAAAATTGGAAGCAAGAAGAAGCAACGAATATCGTTTCATACACAAAGATGACACGTTCCCTACCGGAACCATGATGCTTGTTGTGAGAAGCTTATACCCCCAACCTGCCCCAAATGGGACAAGATTTTTAACACGGCATGTTGATGTCGTTCCATGCATGATAACATGTCAAGTTACAAGAATTTTAGATGAATTTTCAATTTACCATAATTTTAAAACCATGTTTCTCAATGTTAGTGGCCGAGCGACGGTGGCAAGGTGTTTCACATTCATTCTCATTTCTTGTATGTGACCTAATAAGCATGCAACCAAGGACACATATTTGATTTTTCAAAACATTTATATGCACCGGAGCATGTGCATGTAGTTCAAATTTGAATTATGCACATAAATGCATAGAAAACTCACTTAGTGTAAAAAAAATATCGAAACGAACCACGAATAATTCCATAATTTAACACGAAACTCTTGTTGTTCTACGTTGACATTAGAAAAAAAATTGAAAGCAAGCAGAGGCAAGGAATATTGTTTCATCCACAAAGGTGACACGTTCCCTACCGGAAACATGATGTTTGTTGTGTGAAGCTCTTGTTTATGAGAAGCTTATACCTCCAACCTGCCCCAAATGGGACAAGATTTTTACCACGGCATGTTGATACCGTTCCATGATAGCATGTCCAGTTTCATGAATTTTAGACGAGTTTTCGACTTACTATAATTTTAAAACCATGTATCTCAATGTTAGTGGCCGAGCGACGGTGGCAAGGTGTTTGACATTCAATCCCATTTCTTGCATGGGACCTAATAAGCATCCAACCAATGACAAACATTTGATTTTTCAACCCATTTATATGAACTGGAGCATGTGCATGTAGTTCAAATTTTAATTATGCACATAAATGTCTAAAAAACTCAGTTAAATTATAAAAATGTCCAAAGGAACCCCAAAAAATTACAAATTTTAATACGTCACTCCTGTTGTTCTATGTTGACACCTAAAAAAATTGAAAGAAAAAAGAGGCGACAAATATCATTTTGTCCACAAAGGTGACACATTCGCTACCGGAACCATGATGCATTTAGGCTTATTGTGAGAAGCTCTGGTTTGTGAGAGCCTTATACCAAAACCTGCCCAAATGGAACAATTGTTTGTACCCCAGCATGTTGATGCCATTCCATGAGAGCATGCCAAGGTTCACGAATTTCAGACGAGTTTTGGATTTACTAGAATTACAAAACCAAGTATCTCAATGTTTCTCGGCTAGCCACGGTGCCGAGGTGTTTTGGATTTCTTGCATGGGACAAGGCATCAACCCATGGGTACATACAATTTTACAACCCATTTTGGTGCTCCGGAGCATGTGCATGTAGTTTGATTTTCAATTGTGCACATGAATGCCTAGAAAACCAAGTTAATGTATAAAAATGTCCAAACGAACCCAGAATAATTCCAATTTTTTGACGACACACCTATAGTTGCAATTCAAACACCCTCCTTTGCCACCGTGACCCCATTATATATTTCAAATCAAGATAAAAAATCATGTAGATCGCCCAAAGTTTTTTATCACCAACCGTGTGATATTCAGTACAAAATATCTTGGAGCATCGTCGGAGTGTAGTACATATATGGCTTACGCGATAAGGTAAGTCGGCTATAGTCCATAGCCGGTGCGTCAAGCACACTAGCTCGCTCCCCAAATATCATTTCATTGTTCAATCGTCGTCGGTGAAAGATGGGGACGTGGATGAGCATCGTGAGGGCCACTTCAGCGACCCACTTTGGTGAGAGCGCGACTGTAGCCGCCATGCGCATGCTAACAAGCTGCCTGAGCGCCACCGCGATCTGCAACCGGGCGGCCCAGGCACCCCAACACTACAAAGAAAACTTCCGTGATAATATGTGTTTGTCACAGTAGGTCACATTTTCTGTCATGCATGTATATCCATGATGATTTTATGACAGAATCAAGATAAGCATACCTGCGCTTTCGTAGAAGTGTTCCATGACAATACCAAAATAATCATCACGGAACTGTCCACTTGCATGACGATAAATAGTGCATCATGGAAGTGCTTTCGTCAAGGGTAACCAACACGTGGCATCCACGGTAACGGCACGCCGTTAATCCTATCGGTTCCGGTTTTGGTTCCAATAACTCGTTAATAGCCAGGACCAATAGAGATTTTCCACCTGTAAAATTCTCATTGGCCGAAGGAACCACGTGTCGGCTCCACGTGCGGATATATGTCAACCAACCACTGGACAGGAGGCGTCAATGATACTTCGACACAATGCGCGACCGGTTGACTTGGTCAAGGGATAACGGGTCGGCCCATAGAAAGCGTCCTAACGGCCTGCTCGCATATAGCCCATTCAGGCCCGATAACTCATGGCCCATCATGGTCGTAACGATTTCGGACCACTAGCTTCATCTGGGCCATCCAATAGGATTCCAGCCCATTGTAACTTCCGGCCCATGATGTCTTTCGGCCCATATGAGGCCCTTTATAACTCTTGGCCCATTAATGACTCATAGTGAAACTGGCCCATAATGAACAGTATATCGCTTCATACCCATTAAAGGCCCATTACTCCATTGGGCCGCTCCCAGCCCGTGTTATCTTTTGGTCTTTTAAGGGCCCATTTATTCTCTGGCTGATTTGAAGTTTTTGGTAGCTTACAGTCCGTTACTGGCCTTTTCTGCTTGTGGGTCAAATTCAGCCCGTTATTAAACTCGGCCCGTTTGTGGCCCGTTGACCCGTTGGGCCGTTTTCATAGCATCATCAAATACGGCCCATTAACGACCCATTATGTCCGTCGATGGAATTAAGCCCGTTATACTCATCGCCCTCTTAAAGTCCCATTATGGTCGGCCCATGAACGGACGACTGCCAGTCTAGCCCATTTACGGCCCATAATGCGGTCCTTTATTGGCCCATGGTTAGCCAATCGAACATACGGCCCGTAAAAGGCCCATTTATTCTACGGCTCGTAGAAGGCCCGTAGAAGGCCATGATGACAACGGTCCGCATGTTCCCCATGGTTATTGTGGACTAGTTTTAAAAAATAGGTTATTGCGGCCACTAGCAAACCGCGGAAAAGAACTGCACTGTCTACAAGCAAACAAATAAAGAAGAAAACAAGGAAATAAATAAGCAAGCACCACTGGGCATCAAAGTTCGCCACCAGTGTAAATAAGGGGAACAAAGCAGCATATTACATACACTAGTTGTCAAAGTTGGCGAATAGTGCAAATAAATGCCGCAGCAAAACAAGTCCAGAATTGAAACCACTTCAGAAGAGGTGAAGAAACAATATCCTGGGTATCCACCATGCTGGCAAGACGCTTATTAACTTTCTCTTGTTTAGCGCTTAAATCCTCCAGCACTTGTTGTTGCACCAGAAAGTATGCATCTGAATTCTACGGAGACTTCCTCAGTCCTTCGTCTTCCTGTCGTAGCACATCTGATCGATGTCTTTCAACTTGAAGTTGAGACTCATGAAGCCGAACTGATTCAGGCAGTAAGTTCGAACAGCTTGTGCTAGCAGTAGTGGCCAGTAACTCAAACACTACATCAAGGCACAACTTTGGGGTTGTCTCACTGTCTACAAGATAGTTTTTATCAGCTTTCTTGGGGACCAACAAGGTTGTGTCACTATCTTGATCTGCATTACTTTCTCTACCATTTCATAATGGGGTGCTCTTCTCCAATATTCTGTCGGCATTCTACAAGAGGAACAAGCAGACACGTCACAGGTTCACCATGTTGCATATGAAACTCATTTTGGTAAACCAGTTCAATTGTAAGGTGGAAAGGATAACAACATGAAACAAACATATATCTATGTAGTATGGTCACTGTATGGTCTATATCATTCTAGTTTATGTTGCCAAATCAAGTTGGAGACAGTTCAATCATATCTGTTTAAGACAAAGCATCATAGACAGAATATAAGTGTGGAAAACTACACAGCAATAACAACACTTGTATTGTGCATCACATGAGAACATAACTGTTTATACAATTGAAACTGAAATCAACATAGAGCAAGAAGTTAGACCAACAATCCAGTTAAAGAAATATCGCTATCTACTCTTATAAAAAACAGAGTTGGTGATGATGGTGTGCCTGCCATCCTGCAATATAGTCCGACCGATCTATATCTGACGGATAGGAAGGAAACTATGACAATTTTGCAAAAAGATACCCGCACTCCTCTGCATATTTGTAGATAAAGCCTTCCCTCGTTCATTCTTATCCCCACGGGATATATAAACTACTCATATAAATGCATCCTGATGTTCCGTGGAATGCATGGGCATCTTACCAGTAGGTTTAAAACATTCTTGTAGTGCCGTTGGAGTTTCAATTGGATCCTTCAAATGCGAAATTAGTTGGTATGAGTAAATACAGTGATGCAAGAGCAAAGGAGTATGCACCACAGCTATGGAATCTGACCTGACAACAGTTGCTCTTCTTCTTTAAACGTGGAGTTTGGGTTCGCTGTAGTGGTCTTTGTGCTTTGAGCACTGCAGTTGCCTTACTAACTACTCGTGTGGGGGTACTCTGTGGTGGACATGGTGATGTGTCAGCTAGAACTGGGTTACTATCTGCTGGGGTAGGGGTTATATGGGGTGTAGCTGGTTCTCTGTCCAACGGTATAGGGGTACACTCTGCAAGAGTCTCAGTTATGTGTGGTGGGGCTAGTTCACTGGCCATTACAACCATGGTTCTATTTGCATCGACGGTGTCGGGGTATTTGGATCGACACCTATGGGATCACAAGAATCCCTACTACGGTTGCGGGGCGCGGGGTTGAGAGA
The DNA here is from genome assembly GCA_902687465.1 of Secale cereale. NCBI lineage: Eukaryota > Viridiplantae > Streptophyta > Magnoliopsida > Poales > Poaceae > Secale > Secale cereale. The sequence goes on from LR738714.1 coordinate 219,256,675, forward strand.
AGAGCGGATCTAACAGTCAGCACACGGTTCCTTTACCCAGGTTCGGGCCGCAAGGATGCGTAAAACCCTACTCCTCCTTTGGTGGATTATATGTTTGTGTTCTTCGGCAAGTGAGGAGCTCCAAAAGCCAAGTCGTGAGGAGTTCTAAAAAGTCGAATCCTTCTCCTGGTCGCCTCGGGCCTCCTTTTATATGAAAAAGGGGTTGCCACAGTGGCACACAGGAGGTGGAAAGGGTATAGTGATGCGAGCTTATCCCTCGCATTACAGGACAAGGCACATTTAATGCGCTTAGTTTAGGTGTCCTCTCTTTATCGGGGACGAGGGGAGACGTCCGTCTTGTCCGTCGCCGCTCCTCCTTGTGTTGACACGCGCCCTGGCCAGCGGTGCCTGAGGTGCCATGTAGGCAGGAAAGCAGCTGAGGTGGCGCAACGACGGGTCTCGACGAAGATCTGCATGTTGCCACGCAGGTGCCTGCCCAGCTGGTAGGGTCGGCAGCTGCATGGGGCGGTGGAAGCTTAGTTGGCGCGGGCCTGACGGTGGCCCTACGGGTGTCCTCGGCAAGGGCCTTGCCGGGGCCCCCGACAAGGGTCTTGCCGCGGCGCCTGTTATCATCCCCGGCAAGGTGCTTGCCGGAGGCCTTGTGGTCCTCCTTGGCTGGGATCCCGCCAAGGGTCGTCGTCCTCTTAGTGCGTGTATCTGTCCTTGAATGTCTTCACAAAGATCTGCATGCCGCCACGGGGATATCTACCGAATCCTTGCCCCATGGGGGCAGTGGACTCAAGGGTGATCCGCTCCGTAGGCATGGGACGAGCTGCCACGGCAAGGGTCTTGCCGGGGCTGCCAGAGCCGGCCCCGTTAAGGATCTTGCCAGAGCTGCTGAAACTGGCTCCCGGCAAGGATCTTGCCGGGGGAAGCCGCTTCGTCCCTTTGCTCTTTGTGGTCTTGTTCTTGGCGTTGCTCCAGTTCCATCGTGCTTCGGTATTACCTTGGCTCACCTCCCCTGTTGTACTTGCTGTGGTGGTGCTCGTGGCTCAGACTGCCCGTGCACAGTCATAGGGGTACAAAAAGTGTACCCCTCTTTTTGTAAACCGACAGGAGCCCCCGGGCCTGGGAAACACATAAGCGTGACGTGTTGTTGGGCCAGGCCCAGAACGGTGCGCGGGCAGGCGGGGCGGTTCTCACTGTGGTAAGATTTTTCGCGCGCTGCGCCTCCCACGATCCGCGCGCGCGGCGTGGGGTGGAGGGGCGTACGTGACGTGGGCGGCATGCGTGGGGCGGTTTCCGCAGGCATGCGTCACGTCGCAGTAAATGCGAAAGGAGGCGGCCCGCGTTCCCCCCCCCCCATAAATAGGAATAACCGCTGGTGCGCAGCTCACTTCCTCCATTTTCCTCGCGCCTCTTCCAAAATCAAAGCTGTTGTTCCCTCTCTTCCATCCTTCTGAAGCCTCCGCCGTCGCCTGCCGCCGCTGCTCCGACATCTCCCTCCCTTAGCCTTCCTACTCAGCCGTCATGGCGTCCAAACCCGCCAAGGGAAAGGGGGTGGCCATGGGCACTAGGCCTGTGGGGCCGCCGGAGGGCGCGTTTACGGGGGACCGGACGAAGGCTGCTTTCTTCATCCCGTCGACGATCGACGTCTTCGAGCTCCGGGCTGCCTTCAAACCCCTTTGGGGGTGGAGACGGGGGGGAGGGGGGAAGAACTTGAGTCATCCGGCGACGCGCCTTGTTCCGGCTGCTTGCGCCGAACCTGGGCAAAATCGGTACCCCTTCTTCGTCGGGGTGCAGCCCAACACGGCGCTCTTGCGCCACTACTTCACCCCTCGAATCCAGCCGGGAGGCGCCGTCTCCGGATGCATCACCTGGATTCCGAGATCCAAGGGAGCGTACCCGGAGGGTGCCGTGAAGGAGGGGTGGGATGAATGGCGCGGCCGGTGGTGCTGGATTGAAGAAGACGAGCCGCCAACATTCTGCAGGGTCCGCCGGGGGCCGCAGGTCCGTGGCAGTGACTGGAGCGACGTCGACGCCGCCGACGCCGCCGACGGGAGGCTCACCACTGCCACCACCAGGATCCAGCGGCTTGCCCAGGTCGGGCTCACCCTTGAGATGATCGGGACGGAGTTTATCCGCCATCGTATCGCCCCGTTGCACAACAAGGGGAGCCCAGCCTGGCTCTTTAAGAACCCGGCGGACATCATGCGGCTCCGCCCTGGCCTCGACCACAACCTCATAGTGATGGGACACGCCCATTTCTGCCAGCGGCTCTTCCAGCTGGATGTGGGTCGTGACGGCGAGGTCGAACGGACCGGCAAGGCCGTGAAGGACGCCGCAAAGGCCGGCACGGCCACCAAGGGGCAGCTCTTCAAACCGCCAGTGGGGGTGGTCCCGCTGTGCAACAATTCGCGCCAGTCCGAGATCGTTGCCATGATGCCGGAATGCAACGCGCACGGCCCCATCCCGAGCTGGCAGGAGTCGGCGGACGAGGTCGTGCAGCAATTCTTCGACACTCTGGTTGAGGTGTGCGTCAAGCCTAACACCGAGCGGTGGCTTGTCAGGGACACCACCTAGGAAGAGCTGGACTACATCGCCCCTAGGGCGAGGGAGGCGCAGCTCGTCATGGAGGCCGGCAGCGCCGGGGGTGTGGAGCACAAGGATGCCATGGCTGCGGAGGAGGAGGAGCTCGTCGAGTGGGCGACGGCCGCCGGAGAGGCCAGCAGCGCCGGCACCGGAGCTCCGCTGGTCGAAGATGCGGCCGACGAGTCGTCGTCGTCGGAGGGCGTGGCGGCCGGCTCGGCGCCGGCCAGGGGAAGAGGGCGAGTCCTGCGGCGGGCCTGTTCCGGTGAGCCAGTCCGGCCCGGCAAGACTGCGCAGCCTCAATTGGCCCTAGAGGGGTCCGGGCGCCACACGAGGGCCACGGCGGCAAGGCGGCTGACGAAGGCCGCCGGGAAGAAGAAAACGGCAGCCCTTTCTCCGTCTAGGCGCGCACGAACTTCGCCCCCTTCTTCGCTTCCCCCGGCAGACGTCGACTCGGATGGCGACGCAGAGTTCCCCTTCGATCTCGGGCCTCTCAGCCCGAAGAGGAGGAGGAAAGCAGCGGAGGAGGAGGAGATGGACGACCAGTAAGTATTTCCTTACTGCCATTTCCATCCTCCTGAACCATACCACTCATCTTGATATGTTCTTGCCTCTTCAGGGACGCGGAGACGTTGGCCCAGAGGATAAAGAGGGCCAAGGCTTCTGTGGGCAGCCAGCCCCCTGCTGGGGCTTCAGGGACACCATTGGTGGTGTTGAGAAGCCCAGACGGCAGCCCCCGGCACAACCCCGAGTGTAAGTTCATCATCCTCTTCTCGCTTGACATGCAATAGGTGTTTGATGCTATGGTGTTGACCTTGCCGGTTTTGTAGGACGGGAGCAGCAGCAGGAGGAGCCGCAGGGGGCTACCCCCAACGCACCACCCCCATTGACCACGTAGCCGTGAGGGGCGTCCCCGGCAAGGGCACCAAGCATGGAGCCCACACGCACGGAGGAAGAGGGGAACTCGGGCGCTGGTGGCTCTGCCACGGCGCCGGATGCCGGCGGGGAGGGGACTTCCACTTCTCAGCCCGGCACTGGTGAGTCGCCTGTCTTCTATCTTTGCTTTTCCCTTATCCTTTTTCTTGGCTTCATCACCCCCATCACTGCCCAGGCCCTCCTCCAACGGATATGGAGGATGTGGACGCCGTCATCGAGGAAGTTGCTGAGGAGGCCGTGGCTGAGGCCGACAAGATTACCGCCGAGGAGGCCGTCAAGGACGCTGCCGGGGCTGCCGCGGATAACGCTGCCGAGGATGCCACCAAGTGTGCCGCCGAGGGTGCCGGCGATGGGCCTGACGGGGAGGCCGGCAAGGCCACAACCGAGGAAGAGGCGATTGATGATCAGCCTTCTTCCTCCGCAACCTCAGGCCTCGGCCGGTATCTGAAGGTGGGCGATGACCTCTTCGTCCATCTTGCAGGGGCGTCAAGCTCCCGAGCGCCCGCTGGAGGGGAAGTCTTCGACGGCGAGGTGCTCGCCGCCACTGGGCTCGAGGTTTTTGATGAACAGGGCACCGGCGGTGATGGCTCTCCAGAAGGGCAGCTCTTCCGGGCCATGGGGGCCAATTTCCGGAAGCTCCAAGCGCTCTACCGCACCGTCTGGACAAGGTTAAGTCCAGAACGGCAGCGATGGATGAGGCGGAGGTGGACTTCTAGGCGCGCGTCGCTGAGGCGCAAACCTGGTTCCACCAGTCCCACGAGGAGCAGAGGGCCTTCCAGGAAGAATTGGCCAAGCGTGATGCGGAGCACATCATGAAGATGGCCGACATCGAGAAGGCCCAGGAAGAGGCCGCGAACTTGGCTGCCGCGGCGGAGGCCGCCCGGAACCAGCATCAAGCCGCCCTCAATTCCCAGGAAGAAGACCTCTCCGCGCGTGAGGCGAAGCTTGCCGTAATGCTCCGCGGCATGGATGAGGAGCTCGAGGTCCTTGTCGAGCGGCAGACTCGCGAGCTGGGGCAGAGGCACAAGGAGGTGCTTGATGCCCAGGCTCTGGTCTTCGCCGACAAGGTGAAGGAGCTGGAGGTAGAGCGGGACGGGCTGAGGGAGCAGGCCCTCAAGCTGTCCGACAAGAAGAACAGGCTAAACTGCGCCTTGACGGAGGCGCAGGGAGCAGTCGTCAGCAGAGCTGGGGAGCTCTCTGAGGCACAAAATTCCATCAGAGATCTCAAGCTGAGGCTGGTGAATCTCGAGAAGATGTTGCCGGAGAGCTCGGCTCGGGAGGAGGCCTTGATCAAGAGCCTGGAGGAGGAGAAGCAGCTGCGGGCGGACGAGGGCGCCTCCCACCAAGAATACGTGGCGGGCGAGAAAAGGTGGGTCAGCCGGCTGGAGGACATCGCCGGCAGGGTTACCTCGCAATTGGCCCTCATGGGATGCCAAACATGAGGTATGCCCCTGAGTGGAGCAGTTCCGTCAACGCCAAGATGACCCTGTTCTTCGAGGGCGTCCTCGGTGCCTTGGCTGATCTTCACTCCAAAAGAACGGCCACGCTCGCCGGGGAGGCCCGGCGGCTTTGCCGGGGGGTCATGACCAAGGTCCTCACCAAGATGGCGTTCTAGAACCCCGCCCTCGACTTCGAAGTCGCGATGGACAACTTGCCGGAGGACGCTGACCTCACGGTGCTCAAGGAGCGCATCAAGCCCGTCATCAGTCGCATTGATGAAATCAAGAGGGTGGAGGGCCAGCACCAGGATTAGGCATCCCGTTCTTCTTCGCCACTGCGGGTTCATGACCAAGATAAATTTTATCTTTAGTTAGAACCGCAGCGATAACATGATGTAATATAACTTTGAAATATCTTTAGAATCATGCATGTTATTTTCCTGTTTGTTGCTTCATTGTGTGTCCACCCTACGCTAACTGGGTAGGTTTGCCGGCGCGAAAAAACCCAAGGCGGCGTCTTGGGGACGGGTCCCCATTGGCCTGCCGGGCGAGCGCCCTGCCGGGTAAACCACCTTGCTGCCCTTAATGCAGCCGCTCGAACTGTCGAGTTTGACACGAATCAGAGTCGAGAGCCTTGCCAATTGCGAAAGGCTACCCTACCATTTCCAACGCAGCCGTTTGAACTATTGAGCGGACTCGAAACAGAGCAAAGGCGTTGCCGATCGGGAAGGGCCCCATTTGCGTGTAGGTTTCTTTTTGCACAAAGAACGACAGCTCCGAGGATAACAACTTCAAATAATTGGATAGAAATACCAAAGGTTCAATGTAATTTAGCTTCTATTTGTAGCCGCTCGAGCGTAGATCTTCCGGCCTCCTTCCTTCTCAAAGGGCCACGAAGACGAGAGAGCGTCGGGCCAACTGCTAGAGACGATTCTCGCGACTGCGCCCCCTACCTGGCGCGCCAAAGATGTCGGGGTATTTGGATCGGCACCTATGGGATCACAAGAATCCCAACTACGGTTGCGGGGCGCGGGCTTGAGAGAAGATCGGATCTAACAGTCAGCACACGGTTCCTTTACCCAGGTTCGGGCCGCAAAGATGCGTAAAACCCTACTCCTGCTTTGGTGGATTATATGTTTGTGTTCTTCAGCTAGTGAGGAGCTCCAAAAGCCGAGTCGTGAGGAGTTCTAAATAGCCGAATCCTTCTCCTGGTCGCCTCGGGCCTCCTTTTATAGGAAAAAGGGGTTGCCACAGTGGCACACAGGAGGTGGAAAGGGTACAGTGATGCGAGGTTATCCCTCGCATTACAGGACAAGGCACATTTAATTCGCTTAGCTTAGGTGTCCTCGCTTTATCGGGGAAGAGGGGAGACGTCCGTCTTGTCCGTCGCCGCTCCTCCTTGTGTTGACACGCGCCCTGGCCAGCGGTGCATGAGGTGCCATGTAGGCAGGCAACCAGCTGAGGTGGCGCAACGGCGGGTCTCCACGAAGATCTGCATGTTGCCACGCAGGTGCCTGCCCAGCTGGTTGGGTCGGCAGCTGCATGGGGCGGTGGAAGCTTAGTTGGCGCGGGCCTGACGGTGGCCCTGCGGGTGTTTTCGGCAAGGGTCTTGCCGGGGCCCCAGACAAGGGTCTTGCCGCGGCGCCTGCTGTCATCCTCGGCAAGGTGCTTGCCGGAGGCCTTGTGGTCCTCCTTGGCTGGGATCCCGCCAAGGGTCGTCATCCTCTTAGTGCGTGTATTTGTCCTTGAATGTCTTCACAAAGATCTGCATGCCACCACGGGGATATCTCTCGAATCCTTGCCCCATGCGGGCAGTGGACTCAAGGGTGATCCGCTCCGAAGGCGTGGAGCGAGCTGCCGCAGCAAGGGTCTTGCCGGGGCTGCCAGAGCCGGCCCCGGCAAGGATCTTGCCAGGGCTCCTAAAACTGTCTCCCGGCAAGGATCTTGCCAGGGGAAGCCGCTTCATCCCTTTGCTCTTTGTTGTCTTGTTCTTGGCGTTGCTCCAGTTCCATCGAGCTTCGATCTTACCTTGGCTCACCTCCCCTGTTGTACTTCGTGTGGTGGTGCCCATGGCTCAGACTGCCCGTGCACAGTAATAGGGGTACAAAAAGTGTACCCGTCTTTTTGTACACCGACAGACGGGTAGCACCATCTTTTGTGAAGAACGTGTTTTTACTCCCTTAGATACTTCCATCACCCCCTCCAAGTCAAATGGCTTAGAAACAAGAAGAAAATGAATGTATACACAGATGCGATTGTTCACCTATATGTTTTCTAACCAAGTAGGACAGCATGACACAATTTCACATATATGATGGCTACCTTAACAGGATAGCATGACACAGTTTCAGATATATCATGGATAAGTAAACATGATAGAATAGCATTATTCAACATATGATGAGTATCTAAACAAGATGACACGACATAACTATATGATGTCTTTCTAAAATAGGTTGGGATGAAATAATTCACAAACATGTTGTCTAAGTATACAGGATGGCGTGATATAATTCACATAATTGATTGATATACTAAGCAGCTGGCACTCGCATATATGATCTGTAAACTAAGCAGATGGGATTTGAACGTTGTGTATATGATGTCTAAATTAAGCAATGCAGGACACCATATGCATGATATGAAAAATATAAACATTTCAAGTTAAGAGCATACACCTCAGGTGGGACATACGACTGGTCATCTTTCTCTGAATCATCCTCTGAGGATCTACCTGTAACCATCATATGCTTCAACAGGTACCATTGCCTCCTTAGAAGACCTTGTTTTCACTCTAAATTTTTGCATAACCGACTCAAGTAGCTGATGCACATGAAGAGTAGTTCAATATACAAAGATTGTTTACCAACGGAATACGTAGTGAAAAAGGATGGCATGAGATAATTCACATATATGATGCGTGGCTACACAGGATGGCGTTGCATAATTCACATATAAGCTAACTAGGTAAAAAAATATGGCATTAGATAATTCACATATCTGATATAAAAACTAAACATGAGGCATTCACACAAAGCATGTCTAATCTAAGCAGATGGCATAGAAATGCAAGACACCGTATGCATGATATGAGCGATATAACCCTGCCAAGTTAGAGCATACACCTTGGGAGGGATACGACTGGTCATCTGTCTCTCAATCCTCCTTTAAGGAGCTATATGTAACCAGCAAGAATTTTGCATCGAGAGGTAGGACTACTGCTCAAAGGACCTTGTTTTCACTCCAGATTTTCCCATCTCCGACTCAAGTGGCTGATGCACTGGAAGAGTATATGAATGTACAAACATTGTCGACAAATAGTATGGCACGATACAATTCACATATACAATGACTGGCTAAATAGGATGGCATTGCATGAGTCACATATATGATGTCTGGCTAAACAAGACGACATTGCATAATTCATGTATATGATATAGAAACCAAATAGGTGGCATTCATACAAAGCAAATCTAAAATAAGTTGATGACATATAAGATGTACTCCCTACGTCCCAAAATAAGTGACTTGACTTTGTACTAGCTTTAGTACATAGACGATTCACTTATTTTGGGACGGAGGGAGTATAAAGTAAGCAATGCGAGGCGTGATATGCATGATATGACCAGCATCAGCATGCCATATTAGTGTAGACACCTCTGGGGGTAAATAGGAGTGACCGTCTCCCTCTGAATCCCCCTCTGAACAGTTATCTTCCTCTGGAATACAATCTGGAATGGGGGGAGGGGGGCACTACACCCACCATGGAGCCGCGTCTGCATGACATTATATTCCCACGTAACGGTCTTGTCTTTTTCTCCACATGTTCGAAACGATTGGGTACAATAACTGACATGCATAATAAAGAAACATAGTTAGATTATGTAAGGCCTAAGGGGTGCATGGAGAAATCAAGGTTGGTTATAGCAATGAGTGGATAGATCCAAATCTAATGATAGCAGGCAGATTATAGCTTTAGTTTGAAAACATAGACAATGGCTAATCTACTGTTTGTTGCCCACCCAACATGAACCATATAGAAGACCCGAGATGAACCAGGTAGTAAACTGAGATACTATTTGTAGCTGCCTCAATATGTGCCGCACGGGCATATTAAAAAATCAATTTTGAACATTAGTTTGGACCTGACTCGGAGTCTAAGAGCTGCAAAGGACGATAAAGTAGCACATAATAATAATCAATGTATAACGTAAGCAGAAAAGAAAGAGTGTGACCTCTCTTCCGGAACAGTGTAGTACTTAGGTTCATCTTCTCAGGCAATGATGATAATGCAGTTGGCGTGGCTGCCGGCAATGGGGAAGATGATCTGTGGCGGCGAAAGGAGGTCTGCAGGGGGGATCTCAGCTGTAGTGGACGCTTCCATCGATGGTGCACCTCAGGTGGGGTGGACGAAGGCACGGCAGGAGCGGGACAAAACACACATAGTTCTCTTTGACACCTATCTGTAAGTGAATTAAATATGTAAGTGCTCCTTAGAATAGGAGGATTCTAAAAATGCAGGGACAGAAAAAACACAGGAATAGGATAGGAATGCATGTGCAAAGCAGAGCATGTGCCAACACGGGATTTCTGTCAACCAGGGTGCTTGGTTCACATGAATTGGAAGGACACATGAATGTAGGGAAACATGGTCAAATTATAGTCAAACCACATGAAAATGTGCAGTTAGAATCTTATTATATGGATTGTATATGGATTGTGACTACCTTTACCATATATTGGCACATGATATTTGCCACACTTGCCTACCTTGAGTTGCTCAAATTGTTAGCCACACTTTGGCTTGCCTGAGGGAATCTTGCCACACTTTTTGTGTCTTTGACATGTGGGGTTCACTACTGATAAAAACATTCTTGCCTTAAGTATGGCTAGAACCAAACACCTACCTAACTTGGCGAAACTTGCATACGGTGAGGTGTGGCAAAGTATAGCAAGGTGTACATAGGAACCAAACAGCCCCTTAGTCCTGTTCTTCATGCATATGAATTTCTTTCTATATTTGCAATTGCTAAACCGATTCAAATTGTGGTTCAAAAGGGCATTTAGTTTTCTCCTTGTTAACTTTGTGGCGAGTGTACAACCTCTTTGGCGTAGCCTTGTCGACCTCAGCATCATTGGGTTGGACATGGAGGATGGCAAGGGTGGTGTGACTGTCATGGGAGGGGAAGAAGATCTGAGGCCTCTAGAGACTGCACCGAGGGTACTGCTCCGCTGTGATGGACGGTTGCATCGCTGGAGCAACTCCGGCGAGGTGTGCGACGGTGAAGCTGAAGCAGGACAAGACATGAAGTGCTAATCTGAAGTGGGATTCTAATAGCATCTGCAATAAATGATGTAAAATAAATCAACAAAAAGTTCTAGATGTAGAATGCATCAGCAACACCGCGACCACTCCAACAGATGTTGTAAATACTGTAGACTCTCAACTTAACTAAAGAAACTAAATTTTACTGTCGAAACTGAATTTCACTGACGAAACTGATTGCACAAGTAGAAGAGCACTACAATAGAAGTTTAGGATGCTCGAGCACTAGTAGCAGAAAAGCAGTGATCTCAATCAGAAGCCGCTCAAGCAGGGAACACAATAGCACAGAGCAGCTCACGTAGAAGCAGCAGCTACGCCTGGATCATCAGAGCGACCGAGAGCTAAATCAGCAACTCCTGCAGTTCCAGTGGGCCATGTAGCATCAACACCAGCAAGAGCGAGAGAAGAGCAGAGCAGAGCAGCAACACGAACGAGAGTAAGAGTAGAGGAGATGCGTGACCGATAGCAATACCAGATCTGCAGCGCGAGTGAGAGACAGAGCTGCTGCAACAACGCGGGTGAGACCCGGAGCAGCAGCAGCAACTACTGCTTCTGTGGACGTCATCGTCGAGGGTGAAACGACATGGGGGAGGGACGCCATGGAGGAAGTGGCCGGCGACGGCACCATCGAGGGAGACCCGCCATTGCTGCTCGATATCGAGCACCGGCAGCCCCGTGAGATCTAATAAAAGATAAAATGCAGCAGTGAGTGCAGAACCTCCTTGGTGGTGCCGAGTAGGCCTTGACATCATTGGAGGAATTGGTGAGGGTGATGCAGTTCCGGTTGGGCAGGTGAAGACGGCGCTGTGGGGATGGAGGTGCGCGATAGATGAGGCGAACGTCGGGGCAGCTCCTTGGAGGTGCAGGACGGGGAGGCCGAACCGGCGGGGCAAAGAGATCGACGATGGAACCTCATCCGATGTGTTGGATAAGGGGCGGCGCGCTATTACTGTGGACGACATTGTCGGGGAAGAGGATCCAGCTGGGCGGCAATCGGGAGGCTGACGGAGGAGCGGGGGTTTCGTGGGCTTTGGCGGCCTCGGTGTGCGAAAGGGGGGAACAATGGGGAAGGTAGAGGGAGCCGTGGCTTAGGGACGCTCTTGTCCAAAATGTGGGCAAGTTACAAACGTACCCCCACCGGTTTTGACCACGCAAGATAGGGGCGGCATTTTTGGCTGAGAGTTAGAAGGGGGGTTTCGCGTGTCTAGGCTGCGCGACCGATTTTAGATGAGGAGGGAGTTTTCACGTGCATCGAAATTTCGGGATAACAAGGCGCGACGCGGGTTGAAGAGGCGTGAATTTCGTAGCAGAAGAGACAAAGATACTCTAGCTTCAAAAATTTCGGGGTAACAAGGCGCGGATTCCCCGTTCGGCACAACAAACTTAATGTGTACAAAAAAAGACAGCTCATAGAGTCATGTCCCCTTTTACTTTTTTCTTGTGTTTTTTGTGAGGATGTCCCCTCTTACTATATTGCTACAAATACGAATGAAAAAATACAAGAAAAAACTAAAACATTCGGGAGAACAAGATTAACCTGTACAATACCAAATCAATCCGCACTTCCCTCACCAACAACAAAAAACAAATCAATTCCCACCACCAGAAAGAGCCATGTCCCATTTTGTACGATTACGAATGGCAGGATCTGGAATTTCAGTTTTTGAATCTATGTTATGTTGAGTCCAAATATATCGTTAGGTGACCTTGAGGTTTATAATGGATGTAGTCCTACATTTTGATCTTCCATCTTATATGAACATATGAACTACATGTACCATATGATATCCAATTCAAATATTAGTATCCATTTTATGTTAAATTCAAATCACACTGCATTGGTCTAGGTAGCAAGATGTTCGGAATAATCTAAAGCCTGTCTTCATATGTCTAATGTGTGTAACACACACAACAATCCACCTCCCCCCCCCATGTCCACACGGAACATTTAGATGTTAGCTTTGAAATCCACACGTTATCTGAAATTAGAATAGTTATGGCCATGCACGGATGCAATGAGGTGAGCAGTGGTGGTGAGACGATGTCTGCCATCGGTATCGCAAATTCAAATCGATTTGGCCTTGTTCGATGTGAGTATAGTATGTAGCATGTTTGATTCAAAACCATGCCAGTCATGTATGCATTATATTCATGCATACATGACTTACAAACATCATGAGCTCTTGTTCAAATATTTGAATCCGCTCTTCAACGGATTATCGTCTTTGTGAGTCTTTTACACACACACACACACACACACACACACACACACACTCCTACTCCCTTTGTGGATATCCAATAACTTTCCTATATTGTGAATGCATATATGCACACGCACTCCCCGTAACTTTGCATCCTCTAAATCGTGCACACACATTCTTGTTCCTTAGGTTGGTCTCCCACGATTGCCCTACGTCTCCATCTTTCCCACACACACCGATCGATATACACTCTAGCTAGCCAGGCCTGCCTACGACACACATAGTCCCTCCCCTCCTCTCACCATCCATGCACCATGTCCTAACTCCGAGGCACGCGGGCACTATCTCCCCCTCCGTTGTTATTCATCTTGCACTCGTACAGTGTCACAAGCTAGCTACACCTCCTCTGTTGTTATCCATCTTGCACTCTTACGGTGTCACAAGCTAGTTGTTGTACCCCCTCCCCCCCACCACACACGCATCTCTCTCGCTTCGTAAACCCATATGTTCTTTATCTCTGACACATGCATGCATGTGCACCAATTGATTTCCCTCTATGTGCAGCAAGGTCTCTTGCTATCTCCCCACACAAAATGTCCAATATATATCTCTAGTTAAGTCTCCCCCTCTTCACCCACGCACACATCGACCAAACCATGACCACTCTAGCTACATAGGACCGCCTGCCACACACACATTAATTGCCCTCCCCGTCTCATCATCCATACCTTCCGCTTGGTCTATGGACCAGACAAGCTTACCCACGCACGTTATCGTCCCCTCTCTTTTATTATCTATCTTGTACTCCTTCCTTGTATTAGCTTGGTTGGCCTCTCGCACAATCTCCCAACATGCAACCCCCACTCTTTCCTAGCGCTCGTACATTTGTAAAGTTATTCCCTCTGTCCGTGTCTATCGATACGTGCGTAAACGATCCCTTCCCCGCACTTCTCCTATATCACCCACTCCACATACATATACTATGTATTTAGGACTCTCTTTGACAGAAACATATGTATAGAGGCATGTGGGACACACCATCCCCCTCTCTCTCTCTCTCTCTCTCTCTCTCTCTCTCTAACACACTCACTAGGTGGAGTCGTGGAGGACATGAATCTATATTTATATCTATATCTATACCATCTATACCAATATAGAAAAGACCCAAATAGGCAAATCCAATTAATCTCGGCCATCGAATCATGTCAATCCAACGATCTAGACGGTTTCAATGTCGAGTGCTCAACACATTTAACGTGCAACCAAATATATTGCTAATCACATAATAACACGCAAATAATATCATACTTAATATCCGCATGCACTTAATATACTTCCAAATTGACGTGCATTGCACGTACACATTGACTAGTGAAGAGAAGACGTGCACGCACGCACGCACTGCCTCCCATCACACCCACGCGCGTGTACACGGTGGAGCACATTTCTCAAAGGAGAGTTAGCCCTATTGATAATTTGACGCATGTTGAAAGACTTGTTAGAGGACATGGCACTAATAGTATATCCAACAACGTGTTTCCATGTCATACATAGTCAACCATATAGAAAACATGTATAGTACTAGTAGTTGGTAAGCAGTACTAATTTTTTGCTCCGAGAGGTTGTGGGCGTCACCCTTTACATACAAATTAAGTTAGGCGGTTAACCTACATCTTGTCGCGCTGGCGTCGCCCCAGCACACGGTCGGTCCGGACCGCCGCTCAGCTAAGTGACGCTCATCGGCTTGGTGCGCCAGTGATACGTGCGACCGCATGTAAGCAGTAGCACTAACACATGGTTGGTCCGGCCTGCCGCTTAGCATGAATAGACGGTATGTACGGCCCGCTGCTCATCGAAGCGACGCGCATCAGCTTGGTACATCGCTTATGTACGACTGCTCGTGAGTAGTAGCAAACCGACAAGGCCAAGCTCCTGCGCCTACCGCTTGTACCACGCGCCAAAAGGACGGCCTTTCATTGTAGACCGCTTTAAAGAAATGAAGATCGCACATAGGAGCACACCATGGCAGTTGTGATTGCTCGTGTGGCAGTTTCATGGGTAGGGGAGGGGCGTTTTCTTCCAATCATGTTATTCCAGCTAAGCCACCCTGTAAACATAGAAAACAATTTGCCCGTCTGTGTAGCAAAGCTCATGGCGTGGCAATTTTGTTAAATTCCATGGCACTTCTTTTTTACTGATGTTTTCGTCTAAAAGCTGGCACCGTCGGATGCAGATCTTACGGTTATTGGTGCGTTCCCCAGGAATAGCCTCATGGCAAACCATTGACTAGTTTTTTTTCACAAGAATTACATCGACACTCTCCCTCTTTTCCACGCACACACCTACATCAAGGTGTTACGAGGCGTAGATGGCCACACTGGCGGGTACTACCTATATTGCAGAAGTAGTAGAAGGCGAAGACGGGCCTTTAAGAGAGAAGAGTGGAGAAAGAGAAGGTTTGCATTTTTTTGAGGGGTTAAGAGAGAAGGTTCTTGCTGTAATCTTCATCCCTAAAGATACTTGACAATAGTATTATTGCAGTGGATACACAACTCACAAAAAATATAAGAAGTCCACTAGGCAGACTAGTCTGAGCGAAGAGAAAAAAAGCCACGTGATGATTGTTGTTGAGTCACTCAAATACATGCATTCTATCCTGTAGCGACGCACGGGTGTTCTACTAGTTTAGGTTTACTTCTTACATGAAGGATCTTATATCCAACGGCCACAAAATATCCCTTCGACCGTTGAAAATTACTTCAACTATATATCTGATGTTGAAGGAATTTCTGCATCGCCATCGAAATCCTCCATCTCTTAAGCTAAAGTAGACCATACTAAACCCTACTTCGACTGCTGGTCTGATGTTGGAGTATCTTATCATATTAGTACTAAGATAAATAGAAGGCACCGTGGAATCAATCAGGAGGGGTCTGAATGTGGAGGGACATTTTCCTCGAATCTCCAGCCCCCGCCAGCAGCTTGGGCGGCACTGTTAAGTAGGTAAGATCCTCCAGGGGGATGGCACCGGGCTCCTTGCTGCTTGTCCCCTCTATTTCCACCTTGACGGCGTCGGTCTTGCCTCTGGCAACCCCGGTGGCCCATTCGCCCACATCTTGGCCGCGTAATGCGGCGGTGCGGACGCCCCCGCTCTGATGTAGACGACCGACACGGTGATAGGCACGTCGATGTCAAGCGCCCCGCTGACCACGAGAAACGTGCGGTTGTCCTCCTCCGTGAACAACGAGCGCCTTGGCTCAGACACTGGCACCTGGAGCACCTAGCCATACTGGATCATGTGCACGGGCATGGGGTGCACGGTGTTGATGTGGCAGGGGGAACACCGACGGCGGGCTTTTAGCCGCAGCCGGGCACGAGGCACTTGCAGAGCGCGAGCGGACACACGCTCTGGTGATCGGCGAGCTTTGGGTAAGTGACGTAGAGCCCACATCATTCATGAAGGCACTCAACCCTCGCCGAGGAGAGGACGACGTCCATTGGAATGGTGTGCACGTCGAAGCCGTCGCCACCCTTGCACTTTTGGCACTGCCACTTGTTCCTGGGGCACTCGCCGCGGCAGTCCGCGTAGGCCCGGTGCACTCCCTTGCACTGCACAAATCAATCGAAATCACATCAATCAAGAAACCTGCACCTTGCTTCATTAGCCAAACGGACAAGATGTATTCGAACCTCGTAAACTGGAGGCTTTAAGGGGCGGAGGCACAATGGGCACTGGAGCAAGATGTGGTCGATATAGACCTCCGACGTTCGGTCCTATTCCGTCGTCATGATCTCTCCCTCCTCGTGCACCACCATCTCTCGCTTTAGGGCCGGGGCATAGAAAGATTTACCATCACATATTCATACTACTTCAAAGTGCATTAAATCAACACATGCAAGGATCGAAAAGGAAACACACGGCATGCATGCATCCATGCATTGTATTTAATGCATCGGTAAACACAATTTTTTGAAATATATCGAGTGCACTTCTTTGATGTGTCGCGTCAACTCATATAACAAGTAGAATCTTGATTACACTGCCCTCACCCTCTCCCTCGCCCATGAGGGTGGTGGCCCGCGGGACAAGGATAAACTTTTGATACACGCACTCCCTCTCGCACGCGGTGGACATGCAGCAGTTCAGTCGGTGTTAGATGGTCGGAAGCATACTATAGTAGTACCATCACTGTTCGACTTCCCGAAGAAGCGAAGAGCCAAGTGCAACCCGAACGTTCGCGTGGAAGTTTCATGTGTAGGGGAGGTAGTATGAAGTTACTCCCTCCGTCTAGGTGACTAAGTCATCTTAGGTTGTGCATCGCACCCAAGGAGGAGGGGAAAACGAGAGAACTTAATGTTTATTTGCTAATTAATAGCATTGCATGCAATGAACTGACCAGTGCATGTCGTGTTTGGTAGTCTCAAGTCATTGAAAGGACACACGCCCCACATCTATTGTTCGTTGATTGATTTATTCATGTCAAGAAACAATAAACGAGGTGAGAGTTAATGCACAATGCCTAGGTTTATTGGGATTATTTGGTTTTCATAAGGTGACTTAGAGCAAGTACAATAGAGCTTAGTCAGCTGGCTATAACAAATAAACTATATTCTTGCAAAAATAGGCACTGGTGCTTATTTGTACAAGGTTAGAGGCTTAATTGTCTAAGGTCTAAGCCCGATGCCATACGCTGCAGACTGGATGCCTCTAAGCTTAAAATTATTGGAGTCGCCTCCATGCTAGGCCATCTACAAGCATTTTTGGATTGAAATAATATTCTGGCCCTACCTATCATCTTGTTGATTGAAGTTTGTATGTTTATCCGGTGAAGAGATGAAGATATATTTTAACTTGTGGTGGGGTAAATGTTAGAGGCTACATCAAATATGAGTATACACTGCGGGTCTTTTAGACAAGTTTACATGCATACGGGGCCGGTGTTAGAGGCAGTTCTGCCTCCAAACACTGGAGGTGCTCTCAACCGTGACATGTTTATTATCACATGTTCATACTTCAAGGTGCATTAAATCAACAGATGCAAGTATCAACAAGAAACTCACGGCATGCATGCATTTGTAAACACAAGTTATTGAGAAAATCGTGCTATGATGTGTCGCGACAACTCGTACACAAGGAGAAGCTTGATTACTAGTACGCCCTCTCCCTTGACCATGAGCGCGGTGGCTCGCAGACGAGGAGAAGCTTTTGCTTACAATAACAAGCTCTCCCCCCACGCGGTGGACATGCAACCGTTGATACGGTACTGTAGACGTAGTACTAACATTGTCCGACTTCTTTTTTGAAATAAACGCAAGAGAGCTGTGTATTTCATTGATTAGAAGGGGAGGTGAAAGAACGCCGAGTACATGGTGCAGGCTAACGCATTAGCTTGTGGAACAAGGAACTGAAAATTAGAAGGAGAAAAAGAAAAAGAGATCGGCCTGGGGCTACTCTTGCGGAAATAGATGCAGGCCGCCTGCTAGCGACCAATCGCTTGCCTCTGACCACAAGAGGTGCAAGACTTGTCGCGGCGAACATATTGCATGCATATTCGATTGTTCGACTTCTCGAAGAGGCAAAGAGCCAAGCGCAACCCGAATGTGGCAGTTGCGAACGCTTGCGTGACAGTCTTATGTGTACGGGAAGGGCGTGGTGTGGCAGTTTTGTGGCAATTATTTTCTAGTAATTCCGTTTGCTTCCAGTAGGTGCCACCGACGGATGCAGATCTTACGGTTATATTCCCTTGGTTCCCAATTGTTTGCCTTTCTAGACATTTCAAATGGAATACAACATATGGATGTATGGTGACATATTTTATAGTACAGATTTGCTCATTTGTCTTGGTATATAGTCACTTGTTGAAATCTCCAGAAAGACAAATATTTGAGAAGGGAGTTAGTAGTTATCTTACGAAAATCAAATATTCCCAAAACAATCCCGACCACCATTCTTGTTTCATGTTGTTTTTAATGCCTTGAGACGTACGTACTACCTCCGTCCTGGTTTATTGGTCCCAATTGCATATTGTGCCAAATTTTTAACATAAATTTAACTAACAAAAAGTTTGTGCATGTCAAAAAAATATCATTCAAAACTATGCTCAAGTACAAATCTAGCGATATTTTTTTTAACATGCATTAACATTTTGTTAGTGAAATCACTGGTCAGAGTTTGGAACAAACAACAAAGGGGACTAATAAACCAGGACGGAGGTACCGCATGCAGCGGTCAGTTCATTGCATGCAATCGTATTAATTAGCAAATAAATATTAATTTCTCTCGTTTTCCTCTCCACCTTGGTCGCGGTGCACAATGCAGTAGTCTCTTTTTAACACGCATTTATGTTGATACGGCTTGAAACATTGAATGCCACGGAGGGGGGGTAGCGGTTCCCGAAATGTTGAACAGTTAATGGTGCATCCTCATTCAATTGGTGTGTAGTGGGAATTAATAGGAGAAGCAGAATCGAGCCATCACGATGTTAATGCAACGCAGTTTGGATTCTCTTATAAATGCGCCCTACCACTCCAATCCATCTACTCCTAGTCTCTGCGCAACACTGATCACTCCAATCCAAGACAAAGACAAGTGACTAGAAGCCACAAGCACCCATGGCGTCGATGGACATGAGCGGTAGTTGGTTGTGCCAGATCGTCCAAGACGCCTGCCTACGGCCCCACACCCCGCAGTATTTCCAGACGGCGCTAGCGACCAACGGCGTCATAACCCTCATCGACGCCGGCTTTGCCTCTTGTGTGGACGAGATGATTGTCCGCTCCATCCACAAGTTCACCGCCGTCAAGAAGCGTGCAGACGACCTTGCCATACTCCTCCAGCCTGCGCGCCCAGGCTCCTCGTTGCCTGCCACCCTCATCGGCCGCCATGGTGATGAACTCTTTTAAGCACTAGTGGCCCTGCAGCTGCCGGAGGTCGCGACGAAGAATGTGCACCTCGAGGTCGCGCTCGCAGCGCATCGCCATGCCATGCAAGAAACTGTCAACCTACACATCCACGTCTATGAGGAAATCGTCTACATAGGCCACTACAAGGCCAAGGAGGGTAGGAAGACGTTGGCCTTCTTAGACCGGCTGGAATCTTTGGACGCCATTGTTCAAAACCACATGGACCTTGCCACGAAAGCCGCTGCTACTTAGCCGCCATTCGGTGGGCCAGCGCCCTGAGTCGAGGAGGAGGAGGTCGTGGATGGATGCATCGTTCTTCATGCCTCCTGTAACCAGCGGCGCATCGTTTCATGGCCTCAATGTGTTAGTGTATGGCATTTTTATTCCAGTCATAAATGACATGTGTGATCCCTTGCTTTTATTTGGTGGCGTTAATTATATGTAGTACACATATGAGTGTATGACGTATCATTGTCTTCGTCCTGGTTTACTACCTATGTCCTGGTTTACTAGTACCTTCGCAAATCCCCACCCCGCCCACCGCGCGTCGGCTGAGTTAGAATAAGGAGAGAGAAACGAGGGAGAAGAGCACCACTAGCTGGGTGCGTGCGATTTCATAGTACATAATTTTCCCCGCATTTTTCCTCATATATTCACTCCAAAGCAATTTCCTTGTGCTTGTTTTCGCCGACACGTGGGGCATATAGCATCTGGATCGTAGTGCATGCACGACTCAGAGCATACGCAACCATGCCGGCGTACTTTACATTTCAGACCTGACAAATTACATGCAAATCCCCCGTAGAAGAATAAATAAATAAATGAATTACCACATGCAAACCATATTATTTTTGTAGCAACCGGAGCACGTTCATTAAGTTTTTGACATAACATATTGAAAAAAAACATCCGGACCTAAACCAGTCTAAGGGCCTCTTTGATTCATAGGATACTCAAAACACAGGAATGGTGAAATTAGATGGTGATGAACCGAGAGGAGGACGTACGTTGTTTTTCATCGCCATATCACCACATAGTTTATATGGCTATCCCCTGTTGGTTAACTAGGCTGCCAAGTTTCGCACCGCTCCTGACGTGATAATGACAATTATGAGTCGTCATATCACAAGACCCCATCTTTCCAGCAGTAACGAGCTGTCCAATCACACAGCCCTACCTTTCCAGTAGTAAGTTGAATCCGATAGTCCCTCACCCTCCTCTCCGTCAAACCGGTTAGGCGAAACTGCCGCGCGTACTGCCCGAGAAAAGCCCTTCCCTCGACTTTTAAATATTCATACTCCCTCCATTGCTAAATATTTGTCTTTCTAGACATTTCAAATGGACTATAACATACAGATGTATGTAGACATATTTTAGAGTGTAGATTCACTCATTTTGCTTCGTATGTAGTAACTTGTTGAAATCTCTAGAAAGACAAATATTTAGGAATGGAGGGAGTAAAATTTTGTATCGATGAATTGCGCCATGGAGCAGAAAATGAAAAGAAAAAGGTGGTACAGACGTACAGTACATGTAAACAAATACAGTTCAAGTTCTAGCTAGCTATTCAAAATGTAAACCATGCATGTTTTTTATAGTACAGTACAAAGTGCGACGTCCAGGTAGTCATGTTAAACAGATAGTTTCTTTTCTTTAATACCACGTACAAAAATTGAAACGCTTGTTCTGGAGAGAAAAAGATAATCACTCCACTATATACATAGGTAGGAGCCTGAGCGCTTGCTTTTTGAGGGTTGCTCTCCTCATTCTCTCATCCTCTCTAGATCTAAACAAGACAGCGGCAGCAACATTTTCTCTCAGCTCACCGATGGTCACAGATCCGGCCGGATCCCTTCGGGCGCTGTGTGTAGGGGGACTAGGTGCATCGTTCACTCGGTCATCGGCAGTGAGGGAGGAAATCCACAACTGACGGTGGGTCCCGATCCTCTGCACATGCTGTTCTCTCCAACACAGCGCCGACTCAGGAGGTCCTCACACCCGTTCTTCCTCCCTGCCGTATTGTGCGTAGATCCGACCTGCCGCTACCGACATCCCGATGACCCTCAGTTATAAGTTCGTCGAAAGCGGCCGTGCTCTACTGCCCAAGCTCCCCATGTGTCTGCATCTGCATCTTTTTCTACTTCCATCAGCTCTTCCAAAGCCACCTAAATTTTTAGTATTATTAGAGGTAAAGCTACTTAATGCAGTCAAATCTAGGACTTGGTTCAAACAACGAAGAAAGGGGGGAGTCATAGCATGAATCTAGGACTTGATTCAAAGAGGATATAACAGGGGGAAAGTAGTAGAGACCGGATAACCAATCGATCTCTGGGTTGAAAAGGGAAATAAAGGGAAAATGCAGTACAAACTAGATAAGGAACAAATCTATTCTTGGTTGAAAAAAGGATAGAAAGTGGCGGCTGGTAGACAAGTCAACAGAGTATGTCCAGGATTAGATTTGCTGCCCTCACATAGTAAAAGTTCTCCAGGATTAGATTTGCTGCCCTCACAGGGTATGAACAAACTCGACATCACCACTTTATGCCTCATTGTAGTTACATTGTCCTGATGCATCCACTGTTGCATGTCCTTATACCAACCTTTTGATGTTGTTAATGTAAGGGAGCATGTACAATGAAGCAATCACACTATTACCTTAATGACATGTCTAACCAGTGTTATTGTTAATCTAATGCCTCTAGTGATATGATGCAATTAAATTGTGTTACAAATGGTACTCTAGCTATTTTCCCCAGTATGATAAGTAAGTTGCTTCTTTACACTGCTAAGTGTCCTGGTGTTCCCACAGTCCCATGCCCTTAAATCAACTCTTTAGCTGTTCTTGATCTATTGTATCTGGTAAACAAGCAATGCCAGCATTAAAGTAATCCCATATTTGAAGAATGTCATTGTTGATCGTAATGCTTCCGGTAACATGAAGCATTGCTAATGTTTTAAAATTTCTACTGTCATTGCGTGATTGCCATGAAAATAATCAAGATGCTTCTTTTCATTTCGTGTATGTTTTGTATCTTGTTATTGACCAGCAACTATTTTCTTTCTAACTTTTTGTGCAGATAGGGGTATCCATTTCACCTTGTTGCTATTGTGACCTTTTGGTGAACTGCACAAAACACTTTTTTGGAATGAGTGTCTTGTGCAGTTCAACTAAAATGTCACGTGGGCAACATATCACAATTTTGGTGGAACTGCACAAAATGGTGATTGGAGTTTCCAAAATCTCCGTGAAATTCTGCTGGTAATCTCGTGCAACATTTTATTATCCTTTGCAAGATCACTGTCACCACAATGGCACTTTATTTTAGTGGAACTGCACAAAAGGATAAGCAAATTATTGTTGCACCTTACATGAGCAGGACAACCAATCTTAATGTTGCTCAATTTTTGTGCGACTACTAAAGAAGAACCTGCCAGCTCATGAGAGCAAGTACTTCTTGCTAGCTAAATGATGCAATCTTTGCTTCATTTCAGGTGAACTACAGAAAAAGTCGCATGAATTGAATCATTGAGTTGAGCTGGAGGTTGACTTCAACTAGTGCCACTATTATAGTAATCATGCTCTTTCTTATCTTTGTTGTGCAAAAAGGAATACTCAACAACAAATGTTGTGATAGTCCAGAGCATTCGCCAAGTTCTTGGATTGCATGACACGGCTAGCCAAGATGGATTTAATCCCGATATTCACTTTATCAAAAGGCTCTAATGGGTTGGTTCTAAATCTTGCAAGCTGGGAATCAATGAGATGTGTAGGCATCTTTGTTGTACTTATTATGTGAATCTTATTTGTTGGTTCTGAATCTTGCAAGCTGGCAAACAATGAGATGTGTAGGCATCTTTGTTGTAATTATTATTTGAATCTTACTTGTTGGTTCTGAATCTTGCAAGCAGGGAAACACGGGTTGTTGTTGGAGGGCTGTTGTTGTTGTTTTGATTGTTCTGGTTCTGGACAAGAAGTTGCATCAAACAGTTCTGCTGCTGGATCAACTGGGTGAGCTCAGGGGGAAACTCAAATCCGGGCTCACGTCTCGGAGGCATCTGATGTGTTCAGAGGAAAGAGATTAGAATAGAATGAGGCCTAGGGGGGAATTCACTATCCATATGCACATGAGACAAACACAATCATCTCACACCAATCAATTTCAAACAAGGACATACAAAAGGTCTAGAACCAACATTACAAAAGTGCTCAGACTTCTACTATATGGTGGAAAAACTACTATTCATAAGGTGGTCATCTAAAATTTTTGATCAGTCAAAGATTCCATTATATCTCCTCCAGCTTCGTCTTCATAGACATCATCACTATCATCAGGGTCTGAGTCGGTGTCGGCGATGATGATGTAGTCCTCAGAACGAATCTCTTTGGGTTCGTCGTCTTCTCCTCCTGGCGCGGGGTCTCCCATGAATACTCCTAGCTTCCTTGTCAGGTCGTCATTCTTCTCCACAAGTATTGTGATTGCCTCCTCATATCCGTCACATGAAGACTTGAGTTCATGTTCTAGCTCCGTGTTTCTGGTTAACGCCTTTTTCAAGTCTATCATGCATGCGCACATCTGGTGCTCCTGTCGATGAATGTGCTGGTTCAACTCTTGGATGAAAGCTGCAATAGACCAGTCCTTCCGGGTGCTGATCATATCCCATTGCTCTTCTCGGTGCCCACATATCTGGTAGATAGTGTCCTTCAGCTCCTGTCTGTAGACTTCTCCAATTCGTCCCATAACAATGTGGGCGGCCATACTCTTACCTAGGCTCCAGGTTGGTGCATCAAAGGAAAACTCTATGGCTCAGTGACTGGCATGAATGTCCTCCCGAGAATTTGAACTTGAATATTCCATCACTCCTCTTCTGCTAAAGTGGCGGTGTAGGTCCCGGTGAAGCTTGGTATTCCGATGTTCAGGTACCTAGTGACTTCCTTCAAGTGTCATCCAAAAAGTGTGTCTTCATCTAGTTGGGTGAACTTGTTCCTTGAGTCCCCATCCTAAAGAGTAGAAAATGGAGAGGAGTCAGAAATGAGTAGAGAAGAGTGACCTAAGGCTTATCTTAGTGGTCGTGTCCTACATTCATCGTGTTCTCTGATACCATCTTGTAGCGATCGTGATCCGAACGGACCGAAGTCTCTGTGTTCTGTGTCATCCCTGGATCGGTAATGCTGACACACACAGTAGTTGAAGGATTTATAAGAAAGTGGCAACACACACTTATTACATCGAATGTCTCAAAGGAGAACTTATTACAAAATATATGGCATAAGGGCATCTAACACGATAACAGCGGAAGGCTTGGAAGATAAGTGAGTCCATCAACTCCAACGGCATAGCTGAGTGCATGACAAACGACCTAGCGCACCTTACTCTTCTTTTGAAAAGTCTGCAACATGATATGTTGCAGCCCGAAATGGGTCAGCACATGGAATATGCTGGCAAGATAACACAATAGAGCAAGTAACTGATAAATGCTAACACTACATGCAAATATGGCTGGTGGAGGCTCTAAGGTTGTAAAGTTTTTGCATAAAGCCAATTTTTTCCTACAACAAAGGAATAAATTTATTTTAACTATCATGGTAGTTGAAACCTCATTCAGAAGGTTCCTCCAACTCAATCGCAATTAAAAACCATCTTTATTAACCCAACTAGTTATTTTTAGAGTGATGAGATCAATCCAATAATTCAAGTATAGATAGTCAAGATGTCCATAACCGGGGACAAGGGTAATCATGATTAGTTTGTACACTCTGCAGAGGTTTGCCCACTTTTCCCCACAAGACTCGATCTCCTCCGTTGGATTTCTCGCACTGCATGGTGTTTGAGAAACGGATGACCGAGATACAGTCTTTCAGAAGCATTTACTCTTTACCCTGGGTGGACCAGTACACCTACTTTCCCCTACATATCCTAGTCCACCATTGAAAGAGCTCACACAACATACTCAACTATTCCAGAGCCCATAATGGCACTGTGGCTGCACACAGAAGTTTCTAGCATGAATACTCTTATGATCCCTTTGAGCCTGGGTGGCATTCCATAGGATAATCACACGATTCCTTCGGGGTTTCCTAGGACAACACTGGATTCTCCAGGTGCCCTGCAACCAATCCACCCAGATGTGTATTAAAGTTGCCACCTTAAGTTGAACCATTAATTAACAATCTCACATCTGTCATGGATACTCTCAAACCCAATCCACGTCTACGAACATAGCATGGAAACCCAAGCATAATGTAGAAGTAACTCCCAGGGGTTTGATAATAAAGCAGGTACTAGGTTCTACCTCAATCTACTTCCCAGACCCACATGTTAAGAGATCCTACTCATGCAATGTGTGAGGGTTGGAACTAATGCATAAACACTGGGTAATAAAGGGTATGATCAAAGTGTTACTTGCCTTGCTGACGATTCGCAAAACCAAGGGACTCGTAGTAGCATGCTTCGCACTCCGGGAATTCTATCGCAAACAAACAATAGCATACATAAGAAACCAAGCAAAGATGCATGGGTAAAACTTCAAATAAGAAGATCTAACCAGAAAATTCAACTGAAGAACTCCGGTTTACGAAAAGAATCAAATCAAACGGAGCAACGAAACTCAAACCACGAAAGAAACAAGATATGTTTACTAACTTGTACTAAAGTCAAATTTTTAAAGTATCAAAATCTTGTTCAAGTTGGTTAAACAGAAAGAGGGCTGGTTAGTTTCTAGGGTCACGTCCTACAGTCAACATGTGCTCTGATACCATCTTGTAGCGACCACGATCCGAATGGACCGAAGTCTCTGTGTTTCTGTGTTATCCCTGGATCGGTATGCTGACACACACAGTACTCGAGGATTTATAACAGAGGTAAATCACATGTATTAAGTAACGTAAATACTATTACCTCAATCAATCATAGCGGAAGCAAAAAAAGGTTGTGGAGTTCCATCAACACCAACGGCAAAGTTGAGGGTAGACAACGCAACCCTAACGTAACACTTACTCGTCGAATAATTCCTGCAACATGAGACGTTGCAGCCATGTAGGTCGGTACATTGAATGTACTGGCAAATTCACACTGTAGAAGTAATGATGAACAATGCCTACAACTACATGCATATTTGGCTAGTGGAGGCTGTAAGGCTGTTTTTGCATAAAGCTAATTTTTTCCTACCACAAAGGAATGCATTTATTAAACTACTTTGTTAAATTTAAATCATGAACAATTGAGAATGGTTCCTCCATCTCAATCCCAATCCAAAGTCATTATTAACCCAACAAATTAATTAAATAGAGTATTGAGATCAACAAATAATCCACTTCTAGATACCCAAAGATGTCCATAACCGGGGACACGGCAACTCATGAATAGTTTGTACACTCTATAGAGGTTTGTGCACTTTTTCCCACAAGACTCGATCTCCTCCGTTGGATTTCTTGCACTGCATGATGTTTGAGAAATGGATGACCAAGACACAGTCTTTCAGAAGCATTAACTCTTTACCCCGGGTGGATCGGTACACCTACATCCGCTACATCTGCTAGTCCACCACTGAAAGAGGTCACACAACTTACTCATACTATGCCAGAGCCCATAATGGCTTGTGGCTGTACATGGAAGTTTCTAGGCATGAAAATATTATATGATCCCTTTGAGCTTGGGTGGCATTCCAATAGGGTGATCACACGGTTCCTTTGGGATCCCCTAGGACAACACTGGTTTCTCCAGGTGCCCGGCAACCACTGGGTGCTCCAGGGTGCCACAACCAATCCACCCAGATGTGTATTAAATTACCACCTTAAAGTTTCCCTTAAATAGCACTCACATCTTTCATGAAACTCTCATACCAATCCACGTCTACAAGCATGGCTAAGCAATAAGTAGCAAAGCGTATACCCCCCCTTGGTTGATCTCAAGTCATTGGGTTCCTACCTCATGAACTACAATGCATCATATTATCTAACTAGTCCTACTCATGCAAGTGTTTGAGGATATAACTAATGCAATGAAAACTGGTTATTGGAAAGTATGATCAAAGTGTGAACTTGCCTTGTACTGATGATGTAGAAGATTCGCACTCAGAGCTCGTGATAGGTCTCCTCGTCACACTCCGATCAATCTATCATAGGCAAACAATAGTAACTACACATAAGCAATCAGACAACAAATCAGAAAGAACGAATAAAACACTTCGGAAAACTTCGAAAACCAACGAATGACTCTTGAAACAGTAAACGATTTCTAACAGTACCAAAATTATGTGAATTTGGCCTTATCAGAAAGTTTAGGCCAAGAGCTTCGATTTGCAAAAAGAATCAACTCAAACGGAGTTACGGAACTCAAGTTATGATCAAACGAAGTTCAAATTCAAATCTAGTTGAATTCAAATTTTAAAACTTTCAAAAACATGTTTAAGTTGTTTTACTGGAAAGATAGGATCGTAACGAAGACGTGGGCGTTGGTTTCGTTGGATTTGGACTAACTGGCGAAAAGTTAAGGCCGAAAGAAGATTAGGGACTAAACTGCAAAAATAAATTCACAGATAGGTCCCTGGCCGAAAACTAAAAGAAAAAGAAAAAGATTAATGAACGAACGTTCGATTTCTAGTCCTAACTAGTGAACGTTCACTATATAGTTAAATCTAAAAAAATCGATCTAAAACAAAACCTAACTAAACAGAAAACCGGGGAATTTACCTAGGCGGTTTTCTGACGGAAACCCGATGGTTTGGCGAAGAAAACAAGGGCAGACGGATCGGATCTCGCCGGCGGTGAGCTTCGGCGAGGCCTGGCTACGACGGCGGCGGTGCTGGGTGAGAGCGGAGGTGGGGCGGGGCAGCGAGCGGCAGCGGCGGCTAGCGGGCGGCGGCGGCGGCGGTTGACCACGACAGCGGCAGAACGAGGCGGCGGCGGCGCTCGAGAAGGGAGAGAGAGGAGAGAAATGAGGCGGGGCGGCGGCCTTATAAGGACGGAGGGGGAAGGCTGGCTTGCAGGAGGGGTAGGGAGAGGCCGGGGCGGCCAAAGCGGCGGCCGGCGTGAAGCTTCCGTACTCCAACGGAGTCCGGTTCGGCGACGGGAACGAAAGGCGGCGCGAGATGGGTTGGGCTGGCCTGGCGACTAGCGGGGCCGGCCCAGTTCGGCGAGCGATTTTTTTTAAAGAAACAGACACAGAAAAGAAAAAGAAAATAAATAGAACTCAATATATAATATAGGCATATTATATATCAAAATTTGCAGAAAAAGAATCTCTACAAGATGAACATTTTTCTACTGCAAAATAAAATCCTCACAATTTCTAATAAATCAAACAGTGCTACTGTTGCAATAAAATGCAATAAAAATCATTTTTAAAATACCAAAAAGACTTCAAATTTATTTATGTCCAATTTTCTGCTGTAGGGAATCATGTTACCCTATTTTCCATATATTTTATTTTTGGAGAAAAATAATTTGAATAAAACCCAAATAACTCAAATTTTGAAAATGAGTTGAAGAAAATTTCAGAAAAACTTCCAACTCATATTTCCTATATTTTGAAGAAGTCATTTTATCTTCTTTCGGGAAAATCATAGAGTTGCATAAAGTTTCTGAATTTGAAATATTTCGAGAATGAAATTTAAAATCTTTTCAAAGCCCTTTATCATTTAAAATAAATGGAAGAAGTCATATTATCTTCACTCTAGGGTCTTGTGTTTGAAAAGAATTTGAATTCCCAGAGATCATAAAGGCAAAGTGAAAGTTTTGGAAAGTCATTTCATTCCCTCTCATTTAACTTTCAAAAGTTTCAAATTCCACTCAATATCACACATCACACCACACAAGCAATCAAAACTATCTATTTAATATAACATTCCAAAATTTAGAATTTTGGGATGTTACAAAAAAACATGCAGAAAATATCAATTAGCGCTTGGCACTATGTCAATAGGTTAGTACCAAAAATGATATAAAATGATGGGTCTTTCACATATTTGTCCCTAACTCGAACCCACTACTCAGATTTGGCCCTAATTTCAAAGTCTGCTCAAATATGCCCCTGTGCCGATAGGTGCCATTATAGAAATGCCCTTCTGTGCCGTTTCTGTCAGGTCAAAGAGGTTTGACCGCTATCTGACCGTTTCTTTGACATTTTTACCCCTGTGTCCATGTGCCACTTACAGGTGGGTCCCACTCTCAAAAAATAAAATGAAAAACACTTTCTCTCACCCCCTCTCTCTCACACACACTTACATGTGGGCCCCCTCATCCATAGAAAAAATGTAAACACTGTGTCTCTCACGTGTCTCTCCCCTGCCGAACGACGCGCCGATGACCACTGCCTCTCAACTCCGGCGAGAGTACTGAACGGGCACCGCCTCTGTCGCTGGCCTCCCCTAACGCCGTAGTCCTCTGTACCTCATGCTCTCTCCGCCGCCCGCCCTCTTTCCTCTCCCGCCCTCTCACGCAAGCACACCAGCGAGTGCCCCGTCGCCGGCGTCAGTCAAGGACGTGGCCAATGAAAACTTGAAGCGTCGGTCCCTCGCCAGGAAGCTCATATGCCTTGACCTCGTCCAACCAGCTGACAATTTTGACCAGAGATGTCCAGCACAGAGCACCACAACGGATCTTCCCCGCCTCTGAGCTCGGACCACCGCCTTTGATTCGATGCCATTGAAGCATGTCTGTCGATCTCGGCGGCTCCTATGGCATCCTTATGCACCACATAAGACTTGGGAGTCCTCCATAGCAAGCTCCATGACGTCGGGTCGTCTTCCCCATGAGCTTCAAGCTCTTCCATGGCCACCATCGTCGAATTCATCGCTTGGGTCACCCCCAAGCCCCAGAGGCTCGCCGTCGTGCTCCGAGTGTGCTTCCTATTATCAGAAAAGCCGTTCCCCTCTATCTACCCCTCGCATGGTTGCTGCCCCACTTGCGTCGCCCCGAGCCCCTACGGGAATGGTCGCCGTCGTTTGCTCCGGCGACCATATGGTCCGACGACCACATTCCTGGATGCGGTAGAGCCACGCCTATAGCCTGGTTCCCTCAGCCTCCTCCTCGCAGCATCCCGGCGTACCTCCGCCGCGGGATTTGGTCGCCGTCGGCCATCGTCGACCGAATCCAGAGTTAAGAATTAATTAAGCACTAATTAAAACAAAAATTTCTGGAAAATATTAATATGGAAATGACATGTGGGCCCAATATCTGTTTGAAAAGTCCTTTTTATTTTCTTCTTTTTAGACTGGCCCCACATGTAAGTGTGTGTGAGAGAGAGGGTGAGAGAAAGTGTTTTTCATTTTATTTTTTGAGAGTGGGACCCATCCGTAAGTGGCACATGGAAGGGTATTTCTATTTTATTATTGGACATTTCATTTTGGTCCCACATGTAGGTGAGACAGGCAGAGACAGGAGAGAGACAACTTTTTATTTTTATTTTTATTTGAGTGGGTCCCACACGTAAGTGACACATGGAGGGAGGGGTAGAAATGTCTAGATAATGTCCTGTTCACGGTCAAAGTCCTTCGACCGGACGGTAACGGCATAGAAGGGTATTTCTATAAGTGCACATAATGGCGGAGGGGCATTTTTGAGCAGGCTTTCGAATTAGGGGTATATCTGATTAGGTGGTTCGAGTTAGGGACAGAAATGCAAATGGCCCTAAAATGATTGTAAAACATCCAAGAATGATAATATAACAACATGTAACAAACAAAAATTGTAGATACATTGGAGACGTATCAGCATCCCCAATCTTAACTCCTGCTCCTCCCCGAGTAGGTAAGTGATAAAAAATAGAATTTTTGATGTGGAATGCTGCCTATCATGTCATATCATATTCTTTTCTTTAGAGCATGAACATTTGGAATTTTATATCGTTCAAGGCAATAGTCTAGTTTTGACATGAGATTTAAATACTCAAACATATTAATAAGCAACCATGTCTTTCAAAATATCAATGCTAAAATAAGTTATCCCTAGCCCATCATGCTCAACTAATGATCCATTCGTGAAACACACTCGCATATTAGTTATACCCAATGCTCAAGTACAATCATAGTGTTTCCTAGTTGGTGCATGTAAGAGAAGATGGAGACTCAAATTCAAAGATAAAAATTGCATAAGTAAAAGAAAGTCCCTCCGCAGAGGGAAGTAGGGATTTGTAGAGGTGCCATAGCTCAAAGCTTAAATTGAGAGATATTTTTTTTGGGAGGTATACTTTTCCCACCAACGAAAATGACTTGAGGTTCCCAATGCTTTCCATGCTATATATATCATAGGCGGTTCCCAAACATAAAATAAAGTGTATTCATTTTCCGCCAAACTTTCACAAGCCATGGCTAGCCGAATCCACGGTTGCCTTCCATACCAACACCTTCCAAGGAATTTATTATTTGAAAATATAAAGTAAATATTTTTTTCATTTAGGGACTGGGCATCCCTAATACCTTTGCCTTACTCTTGTGCAATGACAAGTGAATACACACTCATCGTGAGAATAACACATCTAGCATGGAAAATATTGGCCACCCCTCACCACCTCTCGAGCGGTACGGGCACACAAAAGGGAAATTTATTTTGAAAATTAGAGATGGCACATATGAATTTGCTTAGAACGGCAAGTGAATACCGCATATAGGTAGGTATGGTGGACTCATATGGCAAAACCGGGATAAAAGATTTTGGATGCACAAGTAGTGATCATACTTAGTGCAAAATGAAGGCTAGCAAAAGACTGGGAAGCGACCAAGCATGAAACTAATAATCTCATAAGCGAGCACTAAGCATAAATAACACCGAATAATGCACCACAAGTAGGATATAATTTCATAGCATAATTATTGACTTTCGTGCTTGCATAGGGAATCACAAACCTTAACACGAATATTCTTACTAAAGCATAATTACTCATCAACATGACTCACATATCACATCTTCATGTCTCAAAACTATTACAAGGAATCAAGTTTATTTTGTCCAATGATCTTCATGAAAGTTTTTATTATATCCTTCTTGGATATCTATCACTTTGGGACTAATTTTCATATATTGCTTTTGATAAGCTCAAACAAATATAAGTGAAGATCATGAGCATAAAATTTTTATTTCTCTCAAAATAATTTAAGTGAAGCAAGAGAGAATTTCTTAAAAGTTTACTAACTCTCAAATAAATCTAAGGGAAGCAAGAGAGTATTTCTTCAAAATTATTAAAGCACACAGTGATAAAAAAGATATAAGTGAAGCACTAGAGCAAATCCATAACTCATAAAATTTAGGGACATTTGCATTTGTGTCCCTAACTTGAACCCACTACCCACATATACCCCTAATTTCGAAGCCTGCTCAAATTTACCCCTTCGCCATTAAGTGACCTTACAGAAATGCCCCTCCGTTCCGTTTCCGTCCGGTCAAACTCGTTTGACCGTCAACCTGACATTTTTTGGACAGTTTGCCCCTACTTACATGTGTCACTTACATGTGGGACCTAGCCAGAAAAAATAAAAAGGAAAAAAAATCTTTTTGTCACCCCTCTCTCTCACTTACATGTGGGACCCACTAAAAAATAAAAATAAAATTCTATCCACCCTCTCACTCAGTTACATTGGGACCCACTAAAGAAAAATAAAAAGAAAAGACACCGGAGTTCAGCCGCCGGTGAGCATACGCCACGGCAGAGGGCTTGGGACCCCTGTTCCCGCGACCAAAGCGGCCGATGAATCTTCCTACAGGCTCCTGGGCTCTCTCCACTTCGAATTGAGGTGGTTGGGCGAGCGGGGACGACTGGAGGGTCGACCATGGCCGAGGCCAGCGGCGACGCCGGAAGAAGCTTGGTGTCGGGTGGCTACAACGCACGGGGAAGATGGGATAGAAGTGCATCGGCATCTACAGGGATCCTCGAGCACGCCAGGGAGAAAATTTCGGTCGAGGGAGGCCTGCACTGACGTGCTCATTGTCCATGGCGGTCGGATGTGCTCGAGCACGCCGGACGATGGCTAAAGGAAGGATGCGAGGTGAAAGGGAGAGGCTTACGGTAGCGTAGCTCACCGCGGTTGTCGTGGTACTGTTAGATGGTTCTAGGAAGGTCGAAGCGCGACAAATCGAAGCTAGTGTTCGGTGACTGCAGACGAGATTGACAGCATCAATTTGTTTGGCTCGCTGAAGATGAGGCCATAGTTGTTGGAGAAGAAGCTCCTGAGAACACGATGGTCCCAACTGATAAGCTGGTAGGTCTCTCGGAGCTCGTTGGTCACGGGCACGACAAATGGCGGCGAGCGATGACTCACGGGCGGTTTTAGAGGAGAGACATGGGGGTCGGGAGAGAGGCCTACGGCAAAGACGTGTGCTATGGCTCTCCTTGCGGTTCCGGCGGCGAGGGATTAGCTCCGGCGCAAGACGGAGGTGGTCTCGGGTGCGCGTGCGGGCGACACGGCCTCGGGCTCGGCAGAGGAAGAAGAAAACCGGCCAGTGGGCTGGGCTAACTGGGCCATCCTAGGCCAAATGGTAAGAACACGCCCTCTCTATTCTTTTTTACATTTTTTTATTGTTTTCAGGGGCAAAAATGTCAAGGAAACGGTCAGATAGCGGTCAAACCCCTTTGACCGGATGGAAACGGAACTGAAGGGCATTTATGTAAGGTTACTTAACGGCGGAGGGGCAAATTTGAGCATGATTCAAAATTAGGGGCAAATCTGAGTAGTGGGTTCGAGTTAAGGACACAAATGTAAAAGACCCTAAAATTTAAGTGAAGCATAAAGAGCTATTCTAACAAGTCATGGCATAATTTTGGCTCTGTCAAATAGATTTGCATAGCAAGTATTGATGACTTAAAAAGCAAAACAAAATAAGCAAAGATTGATATCACACAAGACTCTCCAAGAAAAATACATATCATGTGATAAATAAAAATATAGTTTCGAGTGAAATACCGATGGTCGTTAGAAGAAAGAGGGGATGCCACTCGGAGGCATCTCCAAGCTTAGTTGTTTGCTTCTCTTAGGATAATATCTTGGGATTCTGGGGCATCCCCAAGAGTAGGCTTTTTCTTAGTCATTTTTTCTTCATCCATCATGAGATATCCCAAAACTTGAAAACTTCAATCACATAAAACTCAACAAAACTTTCGTGAGATCCGTTAGTATAAGAAAGCAAATCACTACTATAAGTGCTATAGTTTACCCATTCATATTTTGTATGTGTATTATATCGACTGTATTCCAACTTTTCTATGGCAAAAACTTATCAAAGAAAACCATATAATCGTCAAAACAAGCACATAACACAATAAAAACAGAATCTATCAAAAACAGAACAGTGTGAAGTAATATGGAAGTTTCGAATACTTATGTAACTCTAAAAATATTGAAAAAAGTAGGGCCACGTGGTCAATTTGTAAATTAATCTTCTGCAAAAACAATCAACCCAAATGCACTCTTTTGTTAAAAATGAGAATTTTTCTCGTGAGCACAAAAGTTTCTATTTTTTCAGCAAGGTCAAATCTACTAACACCCAACATGATCCTAAGGCTTTGCTTGGCACAAACCTTTATTCAAACCACAAAAACACATCTTAACACAGGCATTAAAGCTTTTTTATAGAAAACAACAAGGAAATTAGAAAGCAAAAAGATAAAAGTTGGATTGCCTCCCAACAAGGGCTATCGTTTTAGGCCCCTAGCTAGGCATAATTCCAAGATGTAAGTGTTGTCATCTTTATTTCCAACTCCTTAATCACACATTTCTTTAAAGACATAGCATATAATTCTTCGAAAAAGATATTTCTAGGGACAAGAT
This sequence comes from Secale cereale, assembly GCA_902687465.1. Classification (NCBI taxonomy): domain Eukaryota; kingdom Viridiplantae; phylum Streptophyta; class Magnoliopsida; order Poales; family Poaceae; genus Secale; species Secale cereale. The sequence goes on from LR738714.1 coordinate 219,291,804, forward strand.
CAAACAATTTACTTTAGTAAAGAGGTCTTTCTATCATTTCAATAAAATTGGGGAGAATACTAGTCACTTTAAGATCCCCTTTGTTATTACTAGAAGAAGCACCTTTATTTTTACGACCTTTTACGGGAGTTTTCTCAATATTGCTCATGGAAGAAAAAGTGGTACCGAAGTTACTAAGAATTTCTTCCAATTTATCAATCCAAGAAGGACTTTCTTCTATTCTTTCACTGACTACGGGTTCCTTTTCTTTTAGTAATTTAAAAATCACATATATTCCAAAATAATTCTCCGTAATTTTTTATCGCGTTTGGACTTCGTTTGATATGGATTTTCTGGGAAACAAAAACATGCAACAAACAGGAACTGGCACTGGCACTGAATCAGTAAGTTAGTCCAAATAAATCTTATAATTTTTTGCCAAAAGTATGTAAAAGTTGAATAATATTGGCATGAAACAATGAAAAATTATAGATACGACAGAGACGTATCAGCATCCCCAAGCTTAATTCCTGCCCGTCCTCCAGTAGGTAAATGATAAAAAAGATAATTTTGGATGTGGAATGCTACCTAGCATAAACTTGATCATACATCTAGTGATGGCATGAATATTAAGACATGAGTGATTCAAAGCAATAGTCTATAATTTGACATAAAGACATAATTACTCGGGCATCCCAACAAACAATCATGTCCTCCAGAATATCAAATGCTAAAGAACGTTATCCCTACAAAGTCATATAGTCTTGTCATGCTCTGTCTTCCCAGCTCAAAGTATAAATCATGAACTGCCCCGGTGTTAGCCAAGCAATAGGTTCATACTTTTAAACGCGCTTCAGCATTTTCAACTCTCACGCAATACATGAGCGCAAGCCATGGGTATAGCAATATAGGTGGAATAGAATGCGGTGGTAGTAGACAAAAGAAGGGAAGAAAGTCTCACATCAACTAGGCAAACTAATGGATATGTCCATCAATCGATATCAATGTGAGGAGTAGGGATTGCAATGCAATGGATTCACTGAGAGCTATAAGTGTATGAAAGCTCTATATGAAACTGAGTGGGTATGCATCAAACTCTACTACGGAAAATTCCCACTAGGATATGAGAGTGACAACATAGGATACTCTCTATGAAAAACATGGTCCTACTTTGAAGCACATGTGTGGAACTAGCATGTCCCTTCTCTCTCATTTTTTTATATTTTTTTCTTCCCCCTTTTTTCTCATTGTCCAGAGTCTCATCCCGACTTGTGGGGGAATCGTAGTCTCCATCATCCTTTCCTTACTAGGACATGCTCTAATAATGGATAATGATGATCATCACACTTCTATTTACTTATAACTCAAAAAAATACAAATTACAACTCGATACCTATGACATAGTATGACTCTAAATGAATGCCTCTCGCAGTGTACTAGGATGTGCAATGATCTAGCATAGCAATGATATCAAAAAATGGACAAGCCATCCAAATATCGTGTTAGCTGTCTTATGATCATGCAAAGCAATATGAAAATGAATGCTCAAGTCAACTATATGATGGAAGTGTTATATCTCGGAATGGCTATGGACATGCCATAATAGGTAGGTATGGTGGCTATTTTGAGGAAGGTCTAATAAAGTTTATGCACCAGCGAAAGTTGCGCCAAGAGAGGCCAGCAATTATGAAAGGGTGAGAGTGTGTACAATCCATGGACTCACATTAGTCATAAAGAACTCACCTACTTTTTATTATCCCTCTAAGCAAAGTAATACTACGCATTCTCCTAGGGGGAAGGTTGGTAGGAGTTAACCGTCGCGTGCCCCCGACCTTCACAAAAAGATAGAAGATAGACAATCAAGGATAAATTGTGCTCCAACTTCCCTGCATAACGAGAGACTATACGTACATGCTTCAGGAATCACAAATCTTAACACCAATATCTTACTAAAAACGATCATCTACAAGTACCTCCCACTTATTATCATCTCTATATCGCAAAACTATTGGAAGGAATCAAACATATCATATTCAGTGATCCATAAGTTTTATGTAGGATTTTATGACTAACCATGCAATTGACCAATTCTCGTTAACTCTCTAAATAGATATAAGTGAAGCATGAGAGTTTAATTCTTTCTACAAAATATCATGCTCTAACAAATATAAGTGAAGCAAAAGAGCATTCTACAAACATCGGTTTTCTATGCGAAGAAAAACAGGCAATCCAAACTTCAAATGATATAAGTGAAGCACATGAAGCATTTTATAAAGCATACTCAAGAGATATAATAGAAGTGCAAAGTACATTCTACAAATTGGCAAAGGACTATCTCATACCAGCATGGTGCATTATTAAAAATAAAATAAAAAAGCACACGACGCTCCAAGAATTTACGCGTATCATGTGAACGAAGTGAATCCGAAAACATAACGATACTTGTTGAAGAAAGATGGGATGCCTTCCGGGGCATCCCCAAGCTTAGACGCTTGAGTCCTTGAATATTTACTTGGGGTGCCTTGGGAATCCCCAAGCTTGAGCTCTTGCCACTCCTTCTCCTCACATCGAGACATCCTCGATCTTCGAACACTTCATCGACCCAAAACTTAACCGAACTTTTAGTGGCGGGGTTAGTGCATATGGCCAATGAAATCCCATCATGTACTGCTCTAACATTATTGTATAATTATAATCAAACATTACCCACTGTATGCTATCACAATTCTATGTCCCCAAGTCATGGAGGCTTCGACAAGAATTCAAACATATGGAAATAATGAAGCTATAACAGCAATCTGTGAAAACAGGACAGTCTGTAAAGATTTGAATAGTCACCATACTTCTGTACCTCTGAAAATTCTGAAAAATAGGGAAAATTAACAATTTGTATAGAAATACTGTGCAAAAAGTTTCAGAAACTTTCGACATTCCAGTAAAAAATGTAAAATCGTGCACTACAGCCAAAGTTTTAATTTTTGCACCGCACAAACCAACAAGCAATTTAATCATCCTAAAGGCAAATCTTGGCACCCTATTTTTATAATACAATGGAATTGATCAAGGGGATAATTATTTTTGTCGAAAAGTTTCTGCAGTTGAGATTCACAAAGTTTCCTTGGGTATGTACAAAGTTCAAGGCTAGCTCCCACTTTAACAATGCTCGTCTCTCTCACTTTCACTTTTCTTTTAAAAAAGTTTTAGGTTCCCCTCTATTTATTTTTGTTTTTAAACTTTATAAAAGCACTCAACAGAAATAAATGACTCTTTTTTTAACTTCTTGGTTGTCTCCCTGGCAGTGCTTTCTTTAAGGCCATTAAGCTAGGCATAAAGTGCTCTAGTAATGGATCCACCCAGATCCCAAGGTATGTCAAAGCCAATTTTAATTAGCAATGATTTGGCATTTAGTAGTGAGCACAAAGTGATATGTGTCATGTAACAACAAAGTCTAACTCTCTTCCTATGCATAGGCATGTCATACAAGAACAATTCATAAACATCAAGTAAAGGCCAATGCATAGTATAAGCAAATTCTTGCAATTTTGTTGTGTTGGAAACATAGAGAGGCGGAGATGTAGTTGCTCTCTCATAATAATTTCAAGCACATGCATATTGTATTAATCAAAATTATCATGTGCAACGGTAAAAGGTAACCCATAAATATAATCCTTAATACGTGCAAACTTCTCCGATATAGTGTAGTTTGGAGAATCAAAAAGATAATAGGACTATCATGCGTGCGTGCAATAGCAAAAATTTCATTATTAACATAAGGAACAATAGCAAGTTCATCTCCATAAGCATAATTCATATTGGCATCATGGCCACAAGCATAGCAAGCATCAAGTTCATCAAAAAGTGATGTTTCAAATGAATCACCGGGATCATAGCATTCATCCTTCGGTAGGAATGAAGGGATATTAAACAATGTATGAGTTGAAGAGTTACTCTCATTAGAAGGTGGGCACGGGTGATGAATCCGCTCTTCCTCCGTTTGTTCTTCGCTCTCTTCCTCATCTTTTTCATCCAATGAGCTCACAGTTTCATAAATTCCTTCTTCCATAGACTCCTGCAAAATGTTAGTCTCTTCTTGGACAGCAGAGGAGCCCTGAATATATGGTTTAACATAAGAGTTAGAAGCATAATTATCATAAAAATATTTAAGTATGGCAAAATTTTCTGATTTGTAAAGAGTAGATCATACTTTTCAATCAAAGAAGCAATTTCATAAGCACCCTTAAAAGCAACAAATTCTACAATTTGTTCAATATCAAAGTAATTATAAACACCTTTGGCATAATAAGATACAATTTCATTATCAATAAACTCACATTGGTAGGGAAGGTGTTTCTTAGGGTCTTCATAACAACAAGTAACATCAAACAATTCACATAAATTCCAAGCATAGCATTGCATAGTATTAATTTTATTATGTAAAAGTTTCCCTTTTTTCGGTAAACAGTGTCGCACAAAACAAGCATGCTATTCTAATGATTTTCCCTCAACTAAGCTAGTTGGGTTTTCAGCACGAGTACAAATGGATCGAATATGATCCAAGTAAAAAGCTTCAGTAGTATGATAGATTTTGGGTTGTTCTTCAACCATTAGTCTATTAGGTACAACTATTTTTTTGGTATTTTTCGTTTCCTACCCATGACTAAGGATAGAAAACTAGACCATAAAATAAAAACTACTTAGTGATAAAGCAAACAAGCACACACGAGAATATTCACCCCACGCTGTAACTCCCCGGCAACAGCGCCGGAAAAAGGTCTTGATAACCCACAAGTATAAGGGATCGTTTGTAGCCTTCTTCGATATATAAGAGTGTCAAACCCAACAAGGACTTAATGGCACAACAAATAATCCCTCAAGTTCTATCGACCACCATTACAACTCTACGCGCACTTGACGTTTGCTTTACCGAAAACAAGGATGTAACTATTTTATAGGTGTGATGCTAGAACTAGTTTTCAAGAATAAAACTAGAAGTACTTTGTAAGATAATAAAAGTGAATAGCTTTTGTTAACAAGAAGGTCATTTGTCCCTAGGTAATCGATAAAAAGTACATGCAATCATTCTTGCAATTTTATATGAGGGAGAGGCTTGAGCTAACATACTTTCTCTACTTGGATCATATGCACTTATGATTGGACCCCTAGCAAGAATCCGCAACTACTAAAGATCATTAAGGTCGTGAAACCCAACCATAGCATTATGTATCAAGTCCTCTTTACTCCTATACGTCATACCCCACTTACTCGGGTTTAAGCTTTTGTTACTCTCACAACCCGCCATAAGCGAACCATGAACATATTGCAACACCCTATAGCAGGAGCCCCTCATGTTTGCGTGAGAATGGAGGGAACCGTAGGACAGAACCATAAATAAAATATACAATCATACCAACCAAGATCATGATTAAATGATAGGACAAAACGGATCTACTCAAACATCATTGGATAACCATAGATAATTGGGAAATAATATATGGAGTTGAGCACCATGTTTAAGTAGAGATTACAGCGGGGAGAAGAGGTATTACACCACTGCATAGAGGGGGAGAGAGTTGGTGTTGACGGTAGCAAGATTGTTGATGTAGATCGCCATCCCAATCGTTGCCCCGGCGGCACTCCGGCACTATCGGAAGCGAGGGGGAGAGAGCCCACCTCCTTCTTCTTCTTCCTTGGCCCCCTCTGTTCCATGGTCTCCATGGCGGCAGAGGGGCAGGAGCCCCTTCGAGATTGGATCTCCCTCTATGTTGTGATGGCCTGGCTTATTAGGGATGATAGACTACTCATATCAATAAGGAATTCCTTCTTTTCCGGGAGCCCATTCGGATAGAACTCCAAAGTTAAGCGTGCTCAGCTTGGAGTAGTTTCAGGATGGGTGACCGACTGGGAAGTTACTCCCGGGTGCGCACTAGTGAGGACAAAGTGCGTAGAAAAGACTAGTATTGATATGTGAGGCCAGTCTAGATCCCGCCAGGAGTAACGACCACCGGCGGGTGTGTCCGGGGCGTTACAAGTTGGTATCAGAGCCGACCCTCGCGGTTACACGGATGTTTGCGGACAGTTTGCAGTCATGTTGTGCATGACGTTTGTGACCCGTCGTGGCACATGGCATGGCACATGTGCTGTCCTGGAAGCACAGACGGTTGTGCCAAGAGGGAACGTTCCTGTGGCCCGACGAGGACGTCGGTTCCTCTGAGTGAGGGTGTATGTGATGGCCTGGCTTATTAGGGATGATAGACTACTTATATCAATAAGGATTTCCTTCTTTTCCGGGAGCCCATTCGGATAGAACTCCAAAGTTAATCGTGCTCAGCTTGGAGTAGTTTCAAGATGGGTGACCGACTGGGAAGTTGCTCCCGGGTGCGCACGAGTGAGGACAAAGTGCGCAGAAAAAACTAGTATTGATATGTGAGGCCAGTCTAGATCCCGCCAGGAGTAACGACCACCGGCGGGTGTGTCCGGGGCGTTACATATGTTCTCTTCTGTTTCGCGTTCCCCAGATCTGGCCCTTCACGGTTTCATAAATTCTCGGAGATCCGTAACTCCGATTGCACTAAACTTTTAACACGACTTTTATCCTTAAATTTGCTTTCTTGCATCCAAAGAAGGGCTCCAACCGACGTCGGAGGAGGGCACAAGACACCAGGGCGCGCCTGGGCCCTGGTGGCGTGCACTGGTGGGTTGTGAGCACTGTGGGCCCCTGTTTGCGTTGATTCCACCTCTAAAAAATCACATATATTAAAAAATAATTCTTCGTAAAAAAATCGCATTTGGACTTCGTTTGATATTGATTTTATGCGAAACAAAAACATGTAACAAACAGGAACTGGCAATGGGCACTGGATCAGTAAGTTAGTCCAAATAAATCATATAATTTTTGCCAAAAGTACGTAAAAGTTGAATAATATTGGCATGAAACAATAAAAAATTATAGATACGATGGAGACGTATCATTAGCACCTCATTATACCAGTGTTATTTGAAGGTTTAGCATTTGGCACATGTAAATTTACTTGGAACGGAAGGTGAATACCGTATATTGGTAGGTGTGGTCGACTCATATGGAATGACTTTGGGTTTATAGAAGTCAATGCACAAGCATTACTCCCGTTTAGTACAAGTGAAGGCTAGCAAATAGATTGAGGAGCGACCAACTAGAGAGCAACAACAGTCATAAACATGCTTTGAGGTTAATTAACATTGGACGCAAGCATTAATAGGATACAAATCACCATGAACATAAATATCGTAGATGCTATGTTGATTTTGATTCAACAATATGTGTGAACATGTGCCAAGTCAAGCCACTTGAAATATTCAAAGGAGGATACCATCATATCATACCACATCATAACTATTTTAAATGCACGTTGGCACAAAAGACAAACCATTATCAACTCCTAACTAATTAACCGTGACCTGAGTAACTATAATCTCTAATTGTCATTCCAAACTTGTTTCATTCATAATGTGCTGAATCAAGACCGATGAGCTAATCATATTCAGGAAAACAAAATAGGTCGATTTCGTACAAGCTTTTTCTCCACCTCAATCACTTCATCAAATTTCGTCATCATTGCCTTTGACTAGCACAACCGAACAATGTGAATAATAATAAGAGTGCACATGCATTGGACTATGCTGGAATCTGCAAAAAAATTATTCAAAGGAGAAAACAAAGTAATATGGACTCATTCATTTGATCATATCAGAGCCACTCAGCATTGTCATCGTGGTCTTCTCCTTGCAATCCATTAATAAGGTTGATCAAGTCTTATTAAAAAACTTCTTCCGAATGACATGAAACCGAAGAACCTTTGTATAACACTAGGTTACCTCAACGGGGATATGCATGTACCAAACGATAAGAATATCATGTTTCTTCTTGATAGTAGGAATAGAGAATTCATAACCTCCAATAACAATTGTTGAACATTTTCCAATAGAGTTAATGCTATTCACTTGAGATAGTTTCCTCGGAAAGTGTACCGTATGCTCATTACCATTAACATGAAAAGTGACATTGCCTTTGTTCAAATCAATACAGCCCTTGCAGTGTTCAAAAAGGGTCTACCAAGGATGATTGACATACTATCATCCTTGGCTAAGAATAACAAAGTCTGTTAAGATAATAACATTTCCAACTACGACAGCCACATCCTCACGAATACCGATGGGTGCAGTAGTTGATTTATGGCCATTTACAAAGAAATTTCAGTTGGTGTCAACTTATTCAAATCAAGTCTTCCTTGCAAGGAGAAAGGCATAACAATAACACGTGCTCCTAAGTCACACAAAGCAGTTTTAACATAGTTCCTTTCAATGGAGCATGCTATATTTGGTATTCCTAGGTCTCCTAGTTTCTTTGGTATTTCATCATTAAATGTATAATTTGCAAGCATGGTGGAAATTTCAGCTTCCGGTATCTTTCTTTTCTTGATAACGGTACCTTTCATATACTTACCATAAGGGGGCATTTTCAGAATATCAGTCAAACAAAGGTGCAAAAAGACAGGTCTAAGCATTTTAAAAAGGTGCTCAAATTATGTATAATGTTTATTCTTTGAAGCTTCGGGAGGAAAATCCATGGGTTTCTGAACCCATGGTTAACTTTCTTTACCATGTTACCTAGCAATGAAGTCTCTTTTATCATATTTTTCATTCTTAGGTTGTGGGTTACCAAGATCAAGAGCGGGTTCTATCTCCCCATCACTATCATTACTACGGTTGAGCATCAATATGAACCTCATCATTATCATTATTACTAGGTTAATGTCCTTTACCATATTATCTTTCAGCATCAGAAATAGAAATATCATTTGGATTTTCATGTGTGTCTACAGTAGGTTCACTAGGGGCATGCAAAGTCATATCATTTTTCTTATTCTTTTTAGATGGACTAGGTGCATCAATATTAATTATTTGAGAGTCTTGTTCAATTCTTTTTGGATGACCTTTAGGATACAAAGGTTCCTTACTCATTTTACGACTTCTAGTCATAACTCTAACAGCATTTTCGCGGGATATCCACGACCACCTATGGGACTGGGTTGCCCCTTGCTAGTTCAGCAGGGGGCATGGTTGTGCACAAAGAGCAGATCGGCGTACGACAGAACGACAGAGAGCACACAAGCAATTTACCTAGGTTCGGGCCGCCGCGAGGCGTAAGACCCTACTCCTGCTTTGGTTAATTGATGATGGAATGAGTGAGGTGGTGCGTGGTACACTTGCCCGGCAGGGTTTTCCTCAGGGCCGCGCGTATGGTGGTGTGGGTGCATCAACTCTCCAACCCCTTTGTAACGTTGCCATGTGCCTCCTTTTATAGATTGAGGGGTTACCACTGTGGCAAAGTAGTCATTATGCACTGATAAGATAGCGAATAGTGCTATCATACTAAACTCTGCAGGCCGACATGGCACATTAAATGCATCGTTTAACATCACATCATTGGCTGCTCGGGAAGCCTTGCCGGACTATCCCACCAGCTCCATGTCTGCCTGGTCGACACATCGCAGGACATGTGTCATCTGCGGGTTCTTCTTATAGGAACTGGCTGCCATGTGGCTAATGGCTGCCACTTAATCATCTTGCGGCTTGACACTGCATTAATTGAGGACGTGGGTCGTGCTTGAGTGTTTGGTGCGGCGGTTCAGCCTCTACAAGCCCCGAGCAGGCCCTGCCAGGTGCATTTCTGCTATCTGCTTTGGAGGGGCCTCGCCCCTTGTCGGGCTTGTCTGCCCAGCAAGGGAGTCCCTTCTCTTGGTGACGTCTCGCTTCTCTGGCTTGGGTTTGGTCTCTCTGTTCTGAGGTGGTACTCTAAATCTCCCGGTTTCTTATACTCTGACTTGGGTTGGTGCTTTAATCTTGTTCTTGAGCCTGTGCACAGTCTGGGCAATAGACCAAGGGTTTGTTGCACCGACAAGCATGATCATTCATCGTATTGTTCATCTCATTAAGCAAATCATTTTGTGCTTTTGGAACTTGTTCTACTTGAGTTTTTCTCATGGAAGCATGTTTAATAACAATCTTGAGATCATTAAAAGTTCTACACATATAGTCACTCAAGTATTCAATCATATAGGCATTTTGATTCACTTGTCTACTAACATATGCATTGAAGTTTTCTTGTTTAACAACAAAGTCAACAAATTCATCCATGCATTGACTAGCAGATTTAGTATAAGGAATATCACCTTCATCAAATCTATAGAGATAATTTACCTCTACTACCTGTGTCGGGGTATTGAGACCATGTATTTCTTCTGTAGGTGGTAAATTCCTAACATCTTCAGCTTTAATACCTTTTTCTTTCATTAATTTATTTGCCTCTTGCATATCTTCATGACTTAGAACTAGAATTCCTCTCTTCTTCGGAGTTGTCTTAGGAGGTTCAGGAAGAGTCCATTCATTATCATTTCTCACTATATTATTCAATAGTTATTCACCTTGTCCAATAGTTCCTTCCCTGAAAACACAACCAGCACAACTATCTAGTTGTTCCCTAGAAGCATCGGTTAGTCCATTATAAAAGATATCTAGTATTTCATTTTTCTTGAGAGGCTGATCAGGCAAAGCATTAAGTAATTGAAGAAGCCACCCCAAGCTTGTGGGAGACTCTCTTCTTCGGTTTGCACAAAATTAAATATTTCTTGTAATGTAGCTTGTTTGTAATGAACAGGAAAATATTTTCCAGAGAAATAGTAAATCATATCCTGGGGACTACGCACACAACCAGGAGCAAGAGAATTAAACCATATCTTAGCATCACCCTTTAGCGAGAAAGGAAACAACCTAAGAATATAGTAGTAGCGAATTGTTTCCTCATGAGCAAATAGGGTGGCTATGTTATCTAATTTCGTAAGATGTGCAACAATAGTTTCATTTTCATAACCATGAAAAGGATCAGTTTCAACTAGAGTAATTAAGTCAAGATCAACAGAGAACTCATAATCCTTATCGATAACGCAGATAGGTGAAGTAGCAAACTCAGGATTATATTTCATACTAGCATTCAATGATTTTTCCTTCCACTTGCGTAATAATTTCTTAAGATCGTCTCTATCTTTACAAGCAAGAAAGTCTCTAGCCACCTCTCCTTCCATAACATAACCTTCAGGTATATCAAGTAATTAATATATAGGAGTGCTAGGTTTAATAGATGTTCCATAATTTTCAGTTTCAAAGACTTCATTAATTAGTTTCATCAATTTCATCTATTTGAGAATTCTCAATATTTTTAACTCTAGCAAGTTGTTCATCAAGAAATTCTCCTAGCGGCACATCATCATTAAGAAAAGTACTACCATCATCATCAGTATCATTCATAGCAGAAGTAGCACCATCAATTACTTGCGACATATCAGTATTAATAGCGGGTGGTGGTGTCGCAAACTTACTCAAAATAGAAGGCAAATCAAGTCCAGAGCTAGATGGCAGTTCCTTAACTCCCCTCGTCTAAGAGGGAACGATCTTGGTCCTTTCATACATAAGATTCCTCATAGTGATAAATAGATATAAATCACATTGACTCACCAAATACAGCTATGCTCCCCAGCAACGATGCTCGAAAATGGTCTTGATAACCCACAGGTATACTGGGCCACAACAGTTTTCGAGGGTAGAGTATTCAGCCCAAATTTATTGATTCAACACATGGGGAGCTAAAGAATACACGACTATTAGCAGTTGAGTTGTCAATTCAACCACACCTGAAAGATTTAATATCTGTAGCGAAGTTTTTAGTAGCAAAGTAGTATGATAGTAACAGTAACAGTGGTAATAGTAGCAGTAACAGTTTTCTAGTGATTGTAATAGCAAAAGTAACTTAGCAAAGATCAATACATGAAAGACTCATAGGCATTGGATCGGTAACGATAATCGTGTGGGATGATATAATCATATATAAGTCATAACCTAAAGCAACAAAAAACTAGCTCCAATTCATCAATGTAATGTAAGGCATGTATTACGTATATAGTCATATGTGCTTATGAAAAGAACTTGCATGACATCTTTTGTCCTACCCTCCCATGGCAGCGGGGTCCTAATGGAAACTAAGGGATATTAAGGCCTCCTTTTAATAGAGAACCAGAACAAAGTGGTAGCACTTGCTGAATACATGAACTCCTCGAACTATGACAATCACCAGAAAGAATCCCAATTATTGTCACCTTGGGGTATGCGGATAAAAACAAGTAATAGGTGCATATAACTTGCAATATAGGACAAAGAACACATATATATTCGTAAAAAAATAATAGGTTCAGATCTGAAATCGTGTGTCGGTGTACAAAAGTATGGGCGCTCCTTTGTACCCCTTACTTGTGCACGGGCAGTCAGAGCTACGCCTACGGCCACACATAACAAGGTGGAGGAGGGAAACCGAACCACCAAGATTACCAGAGCAGCGCCAAGACAGTGGCGCAAGAAGGCCAAGCAACAAGACAGGCTTCCCCCGAGAAGACCTTTGTCGGGGCGGCCTCCACGACCCCGGCAAGAAGCCTTGCCGGGGCAACTCCCCCAACGCCTCGATTGCAGCCACCCTTGAGCCTAGGAGCTCCGACAGCATCAACAGTGTTGGACCCAAGGCTCGGGAAGCACCCACGTGATGGCTTGCAGATCTTTGTAAAGACAAAGGTCTATGAATCCTAAGATGAGGACCAGAAGACAAGGCGATCGCAAGGCTCCTTGCCGAGGATGCCCACAAGGCCCCGACAAGGCTCCCTGCCGAAGATACCCCCGAACCCCTGGCAAGCCTCTTGCCGAGGGCGCTCACAAAGGCCCCGACAAGACCCTTGCTGGGAACAGGCGCAAGACCGCGGCAAGCCCTTGCCGCCCCATCGTCGCCCCAGCTCGGCGGCCAACCCACTAGCCCAGGCAACAACCCACGTGGCAGTACATGGTTCCTGATCCAGCTAGTCAAGCACCTGCGTGGTGGCATGCAGATCTTCATGAAGACCCTACCACCGCGCCATCTCAGCTGCCTGCCCCGTTGGCCTGGACGCGCGTCGCAACCAGACGGAGCGGCAGCAGACGGGACGGGCCTCGTTCCCGTCCCCGATAAAGCAAGTGGACACCTAAGTAGCGCATTTAATGCGTCTTGTCCCGTAATAGCATGAGATAAGCTTGTACACTGTATACCTTTCCACCTCCCGTGTACCACTGTGGCAGCCCCTTTTGACTATAAAAGGAGGCCCGAGGCATACTGAAGGAGGATTCAGATCTTTTGTACTAGGGATGCACTGTAGCTAGTTCAATAACTCAAGAACACCCAAATACACACCAAAGCAAGTCTAGGGTATTACGCATTCTCGCGGCCCGAACCTGGGTAAACAATCCTTGTACTAACGCTTAGACCTGCTCTTTGCACAACCCCACGCCTGTTAACCATAGAAGGGATTCCAATGATCCCATAGGTGTCGTTTCCCTGACATCTTTGGCACGCCAGGTAGGGGGCGCAGTTGTGAAAATCTGGTCTAGTGGTTATGTCGGCGTCCTGGGAACCAGGGTACCCAGACTTGCCTGTCTGCGGGCTGCGGCGTGCTCCTACTACGGCCTGGTACGGCCCAGCTGATCGACCAGCTGCCCAAGACCCTTGCGAGGGGGCAAAGCCTCGCGAGGAGAACAATGTCAAGACCCCCTCAGGAGCGGCCTCGGCAAGGTGCTCTGAAGGGGCAGAGAATCCAAGGCCAAGTCTGCCTCAGGAGGAAGCTGAGACGTCAGCAATGACGCATCGCGCCAGCTGGTGCGAGCGCCCGCCAGCGGGGCAGCTGCCGTTTCGGTGCAAGGGGGACAACGCAGCCGCAGGTTCCCGAGGAGCGGGGCAAAGGTTCCCCATTGGTGCAACAAGACCGAAGACCGCAAGGACGACAGGGAGGATGTCACCGCCGAGCCCACCACCGCGTCACCACCTGATCCTTTTGCAGGCGAAGACTGCTTTTGTCAGGGTAGGAACATCCTTGTGTTCCCGCTCAAAAATGGCCGTTGTGGGATCCCTTCCCGCCTAAACATTTCGGGGGAAGAGGACCCTGGCCGCCTATATAAGTAGCTAGGATCCCCGCTATGAAGGGAGGACCAGACTCATTAATTCTGCCACCACGCAAAGGAGCAAGAACACTTTCCTACTAACCCTCCTGAGTTCACCTCCTGAGCTCAGGAACCACTGTACTAGTTCATATTCCAGCCCTCCTGAGGCTAATCCACCAAAGCAGGAAGTAGGGTTTTACACCACACGGTGGCCCGAACCTGGGTAAACTCTTGCGTGCTTCATCTGTTGTTTGCTTCAATCTCTTCACAAGGCGAGGGCGAGACGCTAGGTAGACGTGAGTGGGAGAGATCTTCATTCACGCCCTTGTGTTCGAACTTCTTGGGTTTTGTGGAGCCCTGAATCCGACATTTGGCGCACCAGGTTGGGGGCGTGTCGAAATCTCGCCTCTCCGTCGACCTCGCCTCCCCTCTCCTGCTCAGCGCCGCCACGATGACTGCGGCCTGCCACATCCGCGTGGGGGCTGACGCCCCCTCCCCAGTCGACCGAGCGGTACCTGCAGACCGCGCCACCCATGGGCGCTCCTCCTTCTTCCTCGACGACGTTCTTACCGGCCGGGCCACCAGAGGGCGGCCTGCTCCGCCACTCCCACCTCCTATGGCTTCGCCGGTCGCGCTCTTGATGGCACGACGGCTACCCCGGCACCGGCCGTCTGCCGAAAATCACGGCGCGCGAACGGCCCGCAGCGGCGGGCTGAGGGGCGTTGCTAGTGGGGAGCTGCCTTGCCGCGAGGTCGCCTGCATCCTCGGAGGGTCCCAAGCGCCAACGTCGGCCCGGCACGTCAAGTCGCACTTTCGGCAGGTTGGGGCTGCCGCCCAGCCACAGGAGGCCTCACGGGCACAGAGCACGCAGTGGCCCACCATCACCTTCGGCCCTAGCGACCTCGCTTCAGAAGCGGCCGGCACTAGCGTTCTCCCCACGGTGTGCACGCCCACCATCTGCGGGGTGGCCGTGACGAGGACCCTCATCGACAGTGGCGCTGGCCTCAACATCCTCTCCCCCGAGGCCTTCGGTCATCTGCCTGTGTCCTACAGGGAGCTCCTCCCCACCAGTCCCTTCTCAGGGGTCGCGGGCTCGGCCCTTCCGCTCGGGCAGATCCGCCTCCCGGTCACCTTCGGCACACCGGCTAACTACCGGACTGAGCTCATCAACTTTGATGTCGCGCCCATCCACCTGCCCTACAACGCCGTCCTCGGCTTCCCAGCCTTGGCGAAATTCATGGTGACGACTCACCCGGGCTACAACACCATCAAGATACCCAGGAGCAGCGGCATCATCACCGTCAAAGGGGACCCCAAGGCCGCCCTTCGGGTCCTCTGGCGCGCTTATAGGGCTGTTGCCGCAGCTCACCCAGGAGCGAAGGGGGCTCTGGAGGCGCCGGAGGCGTCGGAGGCTGCGCCTGCCAAGAAGAAGCCGCTCTTCTCTCAGGACCCCGCCGAGACGAAGCAGGTGCCCGCTGATGAAGAAGGCTCAGGAGCCACCTTCACCATTGGTATGGGCATGGATCCAGAGCAAGAGGCAGTGCTGGTCAGCTTCCTCAAGGCCAACAAGGACGTGTTCGCTTGGAATGCCGCAGATTTGGTCGGGGTGCCTAGGCACGTCATCGAGCATCACCTCACGGTGTGCCCCAATGCGCGCCCTATCAAGCAGAAGGCGCAGACAAGCCCCGAAGAAGCAGGCCTTCATCGTTCAGGATGTTAGGAAGCTAGAGGAAGCAGGCGTCGTACGGGAAGTACGGCACCCGGAGTGGCTGGCCAACCCCGTCATAGTCCCGAAGAATGGAGGCAAGGAGCGCATGTGCGTCGACTTCATGAGCCTCAACAAGTTCTGCCATCATGATCCCTTCCCTCTTCCACGCATCGACCAAATCATGGATTCAACGGCTGAGTGCGACCTGCTCTTCTTCCTCGACGCTTTCTCGGGCTACCACCAAATCAAGATGGCGGTGGAAGACGTGGAGAAAACGGCGTTCCTGACCCCGTGCGGGGTCTACTGCTACACTTGCATGCCTCTTGGGCTGAGGAACGCGGACGCCACCTTCCAGCGCCTGATGCACATCACCCTCGGCGCTCAGGATAGGAGGAATGCGGAGGCCCACGTCGACGACATCGTGGTTAAAACCAGGGAGGCCAGGACCCCCATCCAGGACCTAGAAGAAACATTCGCCAACCTGCGCAAGGTGAAGCTGGGCCTCAACCCGGAGAAGTGCATGTTCGGTGTACACTCTAGCAAGTTGCTAGGGTTCTTGGTTTCGCACCGGGGCATTGAAGCTAATCCGGAGAAGATCAAGGCCATCGAAAGAATGAAGCCTCCCACGAACCTGAAGGAGATGCAGAAGCTCGCGGGGTGTGTAACGTCCTTCGGGAACTTCATCTCTAAGCTTGGGGAACACGCCCTCTCGTTCTTCAAGCTCATGAAGAAGAAGGGGCCCTATGAGTGGACTCCGGAGGCTGATGCCGCCTTCCGGGACCTCAAGGAATACCTCACCAACTCACCGGTTATGGCAGTGCCGCTACCCCTGGAGCCCATGACTCTCTACCTCGCCGCAACGCCTCATTCCGCCAGCGCGGCACTAGTCCTGGAGCGCGAGGAAAGGCCCCGAAGCCCAGGGCCACCGGGCGGCTCGGCATCTTCAGGGCCCGCGCCGCCCGCTGATGCAGCCCTAGAGGCAGATTCGACCATGGGCACTGACGGCCCCGCCACTCAGCAAGAGGCACCCAAGGTTCCTGAAGCACCCGTGGACCCTGCTGCGCCGACCCTCGTAGAACACCCGGTGTACTTCGTCAGCACTGTACTGCGCGACGCTTGCTCGCGCTACCCGATGCACCAGAAGCTGCTCATGGCACTCCTCGTCGCCTCCAGGAAGCTGAGCCAGTACTTCCAAGGCATTCCTATCAAGGTTGTTTCGTCATATCCTGTTGAGAAGGTACTGCGGGGCCTGAATGTCGTCGGGAGGGTCGCCGAGTGGAACATCGAGCTTCAAGCATTCCAGTTGGAGTTCAGCACCACGTGAGTGATCAAGGTAGCGGCTCTGGCAGACTTTGTGGCGGAGTGGTCTGACGCGCCGGAGCGGGGGGGGGG